>JXTB01000051.1:122825-174944 GCA_002914805.1 Parasponia andersonii
GCAATCTATCCTTTAACTCCTCTGATTACTAGTTTTCATTAAAAAACATTTATCCATATAGAATTGACAACTAAGAATCCTAAAGTATTCACAAATCCTTTCCAAGATATAAGTGAAAATGTCTAAACAAGATAATGTGTTACTCCTAACATAAATTAATTAGACTCATTAAGTTTGGTCATTCTCACACAAAGTTGCACAAGTTACATAAGTATACTCCTATCCTATACAAACTCACTTTACACTAGATGATCTTATGATATTCTATCTATATCTAAAACTATAATCCCCTTCCTAAGTTTATATAGATTTCACAATAATAATCTATTTAGTGATCAAGTAAATAAATGCATTGACCATAAGATAAGACAATCAATTCAACCATGGATATCAAGGAGAACAATAGAGAAAAACCAAATATTGAATTACATTAGAGGTTCAATTGCCTCCTTAGAAATGCAGTTTACTCATGTTCATATAAGGAAAAATACAACAGATACAACAAAATAGATACATATTCAAGTGTAGAAAATAGAAGAGAAAGATAAGAGTAAAAGGTAAGAAAACTCTTCTCGAAGCTTTCCAATCAGATTTTCTCCTCTTGAATCCTCTTCTTTGATGTTGTTCTCTTCTTTAGAGTATCTAGAAACCCTTAGTTACTAGGGTTTTTTTCCCTAAGTCCTCCCACATTCAGATGGGAGGAAAAGAGTTTACAAGCAAAATCTGGATTTTTTGCAACTTTTTGGCGCTGCGGCGCCACAGCTTGTAGGAAGATGGCGCTGTAGTGACAACTGGTGGCACTGTGGTGCAACGATGTTGAGGCTGCAGTGCCAAAGTTGGCGTAATTGGCGTTGCAGCCCTATTGTTTTGGGGCTGTGGCCTTATGGAAATGGCATTGTAGCCCCATGGTTTTGGGGCTGCTCCACTTCTTCTATGATGTTATGGTATCGAATTGACTCATAATTTCCATCTTACGAGTTTTATCACCAGTCTTCTCTTGTTACTGTGTGAATTTGTCACCTAACCATCTTAATTTACCTCTGAATTAACTTTGAAGAACAACATTCTTTGCTCAACAAACTCACACCTAAAATATGCATCATAAATAACAAAACAAATAAAAAGAGCTCAAAGACGAGAAATTCTTGAGCTCGAAAGTATACTAAAGATAAGTGTAAAATATATTTATCAGTATTCTCCCTTTCATGGTGAAATTCTTTATAGGCTTGTCCGTGGACATAGCCTAAATTGGGTGAGCCACGTTAAATCTTTTGTGTGCCTTATCTTTTATACTTGACCCAAATTTTCTCAACTTATATTTTAACTATGTTTTATCACTTTTAAAAAGACGATCTCCTTACAGTGATACAAAAGCCAATAGTTAGTGTATTGTTCGCATATATGTACTATTAATTTTTATGGTACTATTCATATATATGGTACTTTTCACATATATGGTACTATTACATATATAATATTGTTCACATATAATGAAACAGTGGAAACTGAACAAATCATGGTGAACAAAAATGGTGACGAAATTCAATATTAAGAAGTTCAATATAATCCATTTCTTTCTGTGGAAAATGCAGATAAAGACAATCTTGAGAAAGGATAATTACCTAGTAGCAATTAGGGAAAGCCCTGCTGAGATGACTAATGAAGGACACGAGGAAGTGGAAGAAAAAGAAGAAGAAGTATGGTGATCATCACTTTGAACCAAGACCAAGAAGTGTGCTTGGTTCATCTTGTCCAAAAATTTTCCCGAGTAAGCTCAAAGAAAGATGGTCAGAGCCATTCAAAGAAACTAATGTGTCTCCATGCATTGCAACTAGAAAAATCAAGGTGAACATTCAAAAGCTCAAGGAGTACCCAAGAGGAGAGCTTAATCGAGCAAAATCACCCATTACCTCACCCAATCCTCTATGAGAAGTAGTTATGTCAAGCCAAGGACGTTAAACAAGCACTACTTGGGAGGAAATCTAAGAATGTTAATAAACAGGAAAGCATGTTTGAAGTTCTTTTATTGTGATTATATTGAAGACACAGTGATGAAGATGTTGGTGGAGAGGCTTGATTGGAGAAAATTAGAAGCGTGCTGTCATTTTGGCACCTCAAGACCTTAATTTGGCGCTCTTACACCACTCCAGGATGCCACAAATAGAAACTTAGCATACAATACCAAAAGTTGTAAAATTCCAAAGTGTTGGCACCCCAGCACTATAAAACGGCACCCTAGCACTGAATTTCGTGAGTTTACCAAGTGTTGGCACCTTAAAGGGTCAAAAATGGCATCACAAGATGAAAGTTGGTCCCCTAACACCAAAAATTGGTGTTGAGGCACAAATACACATTAGTGCTCAAGTTACGGTGCCACTGGCCTAGAAAAAAAAATAATAAAAACTTTTATTTTTTTCCCAAGTCTTGGCACCCTAATGCCACTTTTTGGCACTACAACACCAACAATCCAAAAAAAAAAAAAGAAAAACTTTTAGTTGGCACTGTCACCACTACTACCGTCAGCTAAAAATGACCAACTTAGAAACTACTACACATTATAAGCCGACTGAGCAACCTTCGATCAAGTAAGTGCTTATTCCTCCTTGTTATTTCATATTTACTACATTAGTGACAATGCACATTTTAAGTTTGGGAGGGAGTGTCTAGCACTCACCTACTTTGTCTAGCATCTTAATTGGTTGAATTTCTAAAATGTTTTCCATTGTTTCATTTTAATTTATTAAGTGTTCTTTCTTTCTTTCATAGTATGTGTTTATCGTTTGTTTAGTTGTTTGATAGGTTAGCAGTCGAAGACATTTTTGTGAGTTTGTGTGAAATAACTCTTTGGAAATATTTAGTATCATGACTGCTTGTGTGCTTAAATTTTTGGTAGTGTTGCTTTGTGAACAACTCTTGAACACATTTTGCACATAGTTGTGAGCATTTAACCTTGAATTGCTTAGAATAGCTTTATGCATGTGGCTTAGAAATTTATTTAGTCTCATGTCATCTTAGAATCTGTTTAATTGTCAATCGAGATGAAATCCTAGATAACATGAAAATTAAAGAAATAATGTAGTCTATTTTGGACTGGTTGAGCTTTTCAAGTCTATCCTTATATGTAATATCCGTAGTCATCCCCTTTGGATCAATTTCTTAGCATTTTTCATTTTATAAGCCCTATAAAGGCTTCTTACCAATAAATAATTTTCTAAATTACCGAAAGTAAATTTTGAATTTTTGATAATGTGTGAGTGGTTAAAAAAAAAAAAAGGAATCTTATGGTATGCTTGAGAAATTCTTGTGGTATACTTGAGAAAATTGTATTCATTGAAAAAAGAAAGACATCTTGGTGTGAATAAGCCTAAATGATACTATTCCATCTACCTTTATCCAAGCCTTATATTATAAGCCAAATAAAGACCTATCAATCTTCGATTCAGTGCTTTTCTACATTAGTGAAAATTGATATGAAAAGTGAGCTTATGAGATAACTACTCCACTTCTATTGAGACAATTCTTAATGTTTATCCTAAGTCTATATAAAGCGATCCGAGTATGACTGGTTAAATGTAAGCAACTATTACACATACATACACACTAAGAGTTGACAACAAAACGAAGTTACTAGCAAATTTGAAATTCTAAACTATTGTGATGCTTTAAGTTTCCTTTGAGTTATATATTGTTTAGAGAGTTTTGAGACAAAGTTGATCTCATTTAAAAGCTTTTTTTGTGTGTCTGAATTTTTCTTTTATGTTGTTTTAATTATTCTTGTTGTTCATTTGTTGTTTTAGCTCGAGGACGAGCTTTACCTTAAGTTTGGAGGTATTTGATAAGTGTATTTTATGCATATCTTTACTATACTTTTGAGCTTAAGAATCACTCGTCTTTGAGCTCTTTTTACTTGTTTTGTTATTTTTTATGCATATTTCAAGTGAGAGTTTGTTGAGCAAAGAATTTTGTTCTTCGGAGTTAATTTAGAGGTAAATCAAGACATTTAAGTGACAAATTCGCACAATAAAGAAAGAAGACCGGTGATAGAGCTCGCAAAATAGAGATTAGGAGTCAATTCGACATCACAACATTATTGAGGAAACGGAGCTACAGCCCTAAAAATCTGACACCATAGCCCCAAAACTAGGGGGCTGCAGAGCCATTTCCATGAGGTCGCAGCCTTAAAACAATAGGACTACAACCCCATTCCCATGTCACTGCAACACCAAATTTGGCGTTGCAGCGCCATCTTCTTAACAACTTGGCGCCGCAACATTAAAAAGTTGTAAAAAACCTAGATTTTGCTCATGACAACTCCTCTATTTAAAGCTCTCTTTCTCTAATCTTAATGTGGGAGGACTAAGGGACGAAAACTCTAGCAGCTAAGGGTTTTTAGAGCTACTCAAGGAAGAAAACAATATCAAGGAAGAAGATTCAATAGGAAAAAATCAGATTGGAAAATTTCAAAAAGAGTTTTTCTTACCTTTTACTCTCTTTTTTCTCTTCTATTTTCTGCACTTCAACATGTATCTATTTTGTTATATCTATTGTATTTTTTCTTGTATGAACATGAGCTAAGCTCCATTTCTAGGGAGGCAATTGAACCTCTAATATAATCCAACTATTTGGTTTTTCTCTATTATTCTCCTTGATATCCATGGTTGAATTGATTATTTTATCTTGAATTTAATGCATCTATTTACTTGGCCACTAAATAGATTGCTGTTGTGAAATCTATATGAACTTGGAAAGGGGATTATAGATTTAGACATAGATAGAACATCATAAGATCACCTAGTATAAGGTGAGTTTGCATAGGATAGGAATATAAGTATGTAACTTATGCAACTTGGTGTAAGAATGACCAAACTTAATGAGTCTTATCAATTTAAGTTAGGAGTAACATATTGTCTTGTTTAGACATTTTTACTTATGTCTTTGAAAGAATTTTGTGAATACTTTAGGATTTTATGTTGTTAATTCTACATGAATAATTATTTTATGAGGAAAACTAGTAATTGGAGGAGTTAGAAAGTAGATTGCATCCTTAGGTTACTTACTATTTCTTTAAGAACTATTTTGATTGCTTAGTTTTCAATTTCCTTTCTTTCCTTTTATATTACTATTTACATCTTGGTTCTTGCACAAAACCATCAAATATTATTATTTAGATACATTAGGAACTAGTTTCGGTTAGTACTTGACATTTATAAATCATGTACTCTTCGTGGGATCGATATTCTCTTACTCTATATTACTTGTTACAACCCATATACTTGCGATGTTTTGTGTGTTAGAAATAACCTAACAATTACAACTCACTACTTTCTAAATATAAGGAAAAAACAAATGAATCTTTCTCTTCTGAAATAAGAGAAAACACTCTCTCTAAATAATTTAGGAGAAAACATATAAGATACTTAAGAGGAATTTTTAGGCTTAAACTCTCTCTTAAATGGGAGGAAATATTTTGGAATGGGATGATATTTGAGGAACCAGAGAAGGTATTTATAGGTGAACCCCTCATCCTCCTCTGCTCCATTCTTCCCTTCTTCCTCTTTTTCTTTTTTTGTTTTTATTTTGCAACACATGTGCGGCACCACCATGGTTGGTGCCGCAATGTCAAATGGTGCCAACCCCTTTTGACTTTTCAAGAATTTGGACCTCTAGGTGAAGGTAACCCCACCAATGGAGTGGGAGTTGGCTTAAATAGGTAGAATGGGAACGGTATAATCAGAATGGATTGAGTTGATGTTGTTCGGCTACAGTTCAACGGATGTTATAGGAAGTTATTTCGTTTCCCAGAACTTAGTTTGCTTCTTTAAAATTGAAACATAAGTGTGCCTTTCTGTAAACATGCTATCTGAAGTATGCATAACATGATAAAGATACAGGCTATGAAAATGGTCTTTTTTCTTTTCTTTTTTTGTTTTTTTTTTTTTAGTTTGACTTCAGTAGAATATGTAATTTTTAGTTGTAGGTTTATTTCTGAATCCAGGAGTTTGTAAAGTAATCATGGATACGTACGCCTAATACACATAACATGAAACTTAGCAAGCTTTTCCATTGTGGTCCTACTTTTCGCTGCCATTATATATGTAGAGATTCTAAATCGATCCCACAGTATAATATGACCGCATCAGAGGAATATATATATATATATATATATATATATATATATATATATATGTATGTATATTTCAGAAAGTGCAGCAAGTCATACAGTGAGGAAGTGAGGAAAGTGTTTTACATATGCATTATAGAGAAAAGAAAGTTTAAAACAACTCTACTGTATGTCCACCTGCCCTTGAAACATTTCTCATTCCGTTTGTTTTCCTTACGAATTAGTAAACACTGTCTTAAAAGATAAAGAAACAACTATATATATATATATATAACGGACACTTTGCATTTTTATGCTGTGAAAAAGAATTTATAGAATCTTCAATTTATTGCTCACTTTTAGATTTACATGTTATATTGAACCAGGAAGAAGCTGACTTCAATCCACAAAACAAAGTATATATATAAACTATATTGCCAAAGAATCCCCCTGAAATTTAATCCAACCGGCACAAAAAGAATTAAAAGAATATGAATAGAAAAATAACCCAGTAAAAGAAAAAAAAAATAAAAAATTCATGGATACACAAGAAAATGAACAAGACCAGGTTGGTTCAGCAGCAAAAAGGGCATATAATCAACCCATTCTCATTACACTTATGACACTTAATGTACTGACCATCTTCAGCAATGACCTTATGGCTGCCATTGCAGTTGAAACAAACCAAAAACCTTACTCCTCCACACCCTTCACAAGGGCCATTAGTCCTATCCATCTGGACGCTTTTGAAAAGTGGCCTAAGCTTTCCTTGCTCATGTAGTCCCAAGACCTCCTCTGCCCCCCCAATATATCTCCCTCTTATGAAAAGCTTAGGAGGAACTGCTTTGCCATCCAAAATCCTTCTCAGCTCTTCCCTAAATTCTGAGTGCATCGAGACATCCCTCTCGCAATACAGT
Organism: Parasponia andersonii; assembly: GCA_002914805.1. Lineage (NCBI taxonomy): Eukaryota > Viridiplantae > Streptophyta > Magnoliopsida > Rosales > Cannabaceae > Trema > Trema andersonii. The sequence goes on from JXTB01000051.1 coordinate 129,843, forward strand.
ACCCGAAAGCTCTCGAGAAGAAAGCGGATGCTGCTGCAGCCTTCATAAGTCTTTCGAATCCCTCGGAGTGTCGTCGTGTAGAGAACAACCGAGTTCGAACCCCCCGGCGGGCACTTCTCATCGAATTCTAAGAAAGGATCATCATCATTGTCATCAGCATCTTCGACCCTAGGAGCTTTTGTAGGCGGCTCTTGTTCTTCTTCGGTCTTTTTCAATTCCTTTTCTTCGATTCTCTTTTCCCTCTCTGCTTCACTCATTCTGATATGTTCCATCACCGCCTGCTGAAATGCAGCGAGCAGTTTCGGATCAAATAGGCTATAGGAATTCAAATCAGGCCGCCGGAAAGATGATACGTTAATCTCTGTTAAAGGGATTTGTCTGCAATTATCGGGCTCCAGTGCCGACAATTCCAAGGCATCCGAAACCCTTCTCTCTCTCAGTCCCTGCTCTGTTCTCGCCGAAATCTCCTGACTACGCTCCAGAAAAACCGGGTCCTTCAAAGCCACGGGTGGCCCAATATTTTCCTTGTCATCTGTCTCTTCGTCAAACTCCATATCTTCCTCATCTTCAAGGTCTTTCATCAGCTCCGCCACATCGATAACATCGGGTTCTTGCTCCACCACGCTACTCCGGTCAATCGTTTTTGGTTCTGTTTTTTCGAGACTCGACTCGTTCTCAACTTGAACATTGACATTTTTGGGGCAAGAATCTACGTACCCATCTGAGGCAATCACCTGAAGAACTCGATCTTGAAGCTTTAGATATCCAACGGGTCTGATTGATTTGATTTTCTTGAGCAATTTTCCTTTAACCCCCTTCATTTCTTGCTCCCAAATTCCAACTTTAGCTTCCGAAATCTGATCTGGGCAAGAGAAATTGAGATAAAATGTCCTCTCTTAGCCGAAACTACCAGCAAGATTGGATGAAAGTGAAAGATTTGTCCCTTTAGGGAGGAAGAGGGAGACAGTTTTGTCCAAACTGTAGTTCCAACGGCTAGAAAGTTATTGGAGGCAATTTAAAAATTCTAAGGCGTAGAGCTTGTGGGACAGAGGTGGGAATCCTATGACATGTGAATCAGGGTAACTATTCGAGCAGGTCTTTAATCAAGTACCACGTAGGTAAAAGTAGGAAAGCATTGGAGAACATCTGAGTAAACTATCTTTAAAATCACACGTGTGTAATATATAGAGAGGGTATGTGATAAATCATGTGGTCGACATTATAACTGCTCAATATTAAGTGGATTAGGCAGGAAAGATTTTGTGGGTAACGGTCATAATTGACTAGACTGGCCTACTCACATGTACACAATTCAATTATTGTATGAAGAAAAAGAAGAACAGCGTGAAAAGCTACTGTTGGGCAACACAAATGTTTTTCCTTTTCCTTTATCCACCTTCGATTGTTCGTTCCTTTTTTTATCTTTCTCTTCCTACCGTATTCATTTAATTATAAATTTCGATTCACCCGTTGTTGCTTACTAAATTACAAGTCTTTCCTGATTTTTAATTTGCTTAAATACCCGTAATATTTACATAACATGCTTCTTTTAACATTAAAGACCCAGCGTCCTCGCTAAAAGTATAGACGGGGTCCATATTCACCACGATTCCAATCCATGACAGAACTCACACAAGTATAAACTGAATCGGTTCTAATACAAAATATAACACTATTGAGTCTCACTTAAAAATATTAATTTGAAGGTACTTTTTGGACTTATGGACCATCACTTAAATACTCATAATCTTCCCAAAACATACTCAATGTGAGACTTGGGCATTAGAAAAAAGTTTGATTTATACCAGACAACTTTAACCACCATAATCTAAGTGATGAACACTCGGTTTTCAACCAAAAAGTCTTAATTCCATATTTCAACCAAAGAGCCTTAAGTTCCAGTTGTCCACCAAGCTGTCGAAATGTACATGCAAGAGTTTTCTTGAGCTATCCGAGTGCCAGAATTTTCCTTTACTTTTAGGTGGTTAAAAAGTCTTCTATCTTTCCCTGACTCAGGCGAGAGTACTTTCATTTCAAAATTAGAAGACTGAACAAAAAACACAATTACTACTCATTTAGGAATTGTTTGAATTCACTTTCGGTTTTTTTTTTTTTTTTTTCCTAAATAGAAAAGTGAAAATTCTTTTTGGAATTTTGCTTGATAACCTTATTTTTGTTTTTTGTTTTTAAAAATTGTTACCAAAAATTTCAAATAAAGTGGTAACAAAAAATTTCTAATATCTTTATTTTTTAGAACAAATTTCAAAAACAAAAGAATATACAAATATTTATAGACAAGTGCATACATACATATATGTATATACATACACAAATATAGACTTTTTTTCTTAATATTTGTACTTTATTGTTTTTAAAAATAAATAGTGAAATAAAATTTGCCAAACACGTTTCTTGTTTATAAAAATTGAAAATCAAAACAGAATTTTTACTTCTATTCTTAATTTATTTAAACAAAAAACTGGAAGTGAATCTAAGCAAGTCCTTAATTTGTCACAAAATTATGAAAATACAAAAAATTATTACAATATTTAAAATCTGAGAGTTCTGAACATGCTTCTTGCTAAGGAGGAGCACTTTAGCTTGTTTTCTTGGGAAAATGGAGCTTGATCAATGAAGGAAGTTCGGCTAACTCAACTTGAGGCTTGCCTAACAAAATACTCCTCAGCTTTTGATCACAATTGACCACATTCTTGTTGTTTGGATCCTAAGATAAGNAAGAATCAAAAAAAGATATAGAGCAAATCAACTCCAAGTGCCTAGTATAGACCCTCAAAACGTAGACTCCGACATCATTCACATTAATGAGTAGATTCTATCTAAAGGAACTATTAATTGTTGATTCCAAATATATAACTCTATATACAAGAGAACTCTACATGTAAACCAAACGTCAATTAGTTTTCAGAAAATATGGCACACGACATGCTATGATGCGTGGAATAGACGCACTGATAACACTAAAGAACAATGCCATCACATTAGTCAAAATTCAAAATCAACGAAAAAAACAAGAGAGGTGAAAATTTTGGCCGTGAATCATGGAAATAGTATAAGAGTTTAAGGGAAAAAATAAAACAGGATCATTTGCTTGTTTCCCAGGACTACACAGATTCTAACATTAAAAGCATAAAGATAGAACTGAGAGTTCAAGAACCTGAAGATTGTGCTCCTTGATATATGACCAGACACGCATAAAGCAACCAAGACGAGAAGTCTGAGACCGACCCATAAACTCTCTCAATGGTGTAGGAAGGTTTACAAGGTCAATCAAGTTGGCCAGCTTCTTCGGGTTATCTGTAATGACCTGCTTCATCCGCTGCGGCAACATTGTTCACAAGCCCTGGTTATGGTTTCTTTCTGAAACTCAATAAATAAAATATTACTAAGACCTTTTCCTCCTCAGTTCTTGAGGTAAATCGTAAGGAGAGCATAATACTCAAATGCTCAAGCTATCCATTTTATTCACCCAGCTGCATGTTGAAAATAGCATGCAAACATTGATTTTTACCACTTAATGCAAAAGAGAAAATAAGCTTTACAACTAGGAATATAATTCCAGTATGAAACTACAATCTCAAGCCATTTGTATACTTCACCCAATTGCATGTTATAGAATAGCAATAACACATTGGTTTTCATTACTTAATTCAAAAGGTAAAAGACCAGCTCTATAATGATAGTACAGTTCCAGAATTAGACTGTAATCTCAAGCTATTCATTTACTCAGTCTTCACCCAATTCACAATCTAGAATTAGCCCTCAATCATTGTTTTCTTATCACTGAATAGCTTTGGAAGCAATTTCCAAATGACCCAGTACTCAACATTGTCCCAGAATCTTAAGCCGATCAAATCACATATTGAGTAACTTTCTTCATCAACTAGACAACAGACTCAAAAACAAAGTAGCACCAAATAACAGCGTCGGCTCGTACAACAGGTTAATCTTTTAACAGTAACAAGCCCATTTTCCCACATAAGAAAATGTGATTTATGTGCAGTAACTACGAAAACACGGTAGAAAACCAGTAAAAGCTGAATTCCAACTCAACTAAGCTGTACATGAGTTAGTTTCCCCGAAAGTTCGAACAGCAGGGAAAGCTAAACGGTAGTGACAATTCTAATGACATCCTCAAGACTAAAGATGTGTCTTCACCCTTAAACTAAATAAAAACAAAAAAAAAAAAAGAAAAGAAAACAGATTGGCTTTCAGAAACCAAAATAGAGGTTTTAGAGTAATTTAATCAAACACTTGGCGTGCAATGGTCCAGAACCTTCAACTCACCTCCATCCATAACAAAAATTTATATACATAAAGTAAAGCAGGACTCTTATAGTGATGAATAGTATTAAAAGTGAAATTCGTACCTTTATGGAGTGGAAAATTGGCAGTCTCTGCGTCCGAGTTCGTATATTTAGATACACAGCGACAAAAGTTCAGACTTTCGACACAAAATGGAAAACTTGTATACACTTCCAGTGTGCATGGAATATTGGCACTGTAAGCCCTTAACTTCATATGGTTTTACACTATAACCCCACAATTTGAGACTTTTTCCCACGTTGCCCCAAATTTATTGCTGCGAGTTGCGACTCGTGTCACGTGGGATTTTTTTTTTTTTATTAATTTTTGGTTTTGACATATAAATACCATCATCAACGGGATTTTTATTGCAAACATACGAAGGAATTAATAGATCGGTTAAAAGAAAGAAACTCTGTTACCGTTCCTCCGCCGAATAATGAAATGAAGTGAGAAGAGTATTAATTATTTAAATCTCAATCCAAAATTCGAATTATACTAAGAATATGTGTAAAAATATATTATTTTTAATGAGATAGGGTTAAAATTAGGGTTAAAATTAGGTAGTAAAAAATATTTTTTTTTAATTTGTAATAAATATAAGCTATTAACTAAATCCTAAATTTTATTAAAAAAATTAATAAATCCATTAAATTGTTAAAGGGATTACCTCAGGAAAAAAAAAAAAAAAATGATCCTTGTTATCAGTGCCTACACTGCATATCAAACTAATAATATAATTTTATTTCTTAATATACTCCTCAACCATAATTGATCAAATGCGTAAGTCATAAAAAAAAAAAACAAATAATAAAAATATTGGAATAATATTAATAAAATAAAACTCCCACTGCTTTTAGTGATTTAGGGAAAAAAATGCACATTTTCATTAATGTCAAATTAAACTTTTAATTTATGTTTTGGTATCTAATAGCACTTTGCAGCAAATATGGTTAAGATTGATGTTGATATTGTATAGAAGGACACTTTGACCTTTAAGTTTATAAAACAAAATTAAAAGAAAAATTATCAATAGTAAAAATAGTTTAAATAATGGAAAGTATTAATTTTTTTTTTTTGAAAAAAGGAAAGATGAAACGACATTATTTTTAACTTCAGTTATTCTTTTTTGAGAAATTTACGATTAGTACTTGTTTTTAAAATCTATTTTCATAAATAACTGTTTTTTAATTTTTCTTTCAAAAATACCTATTTTTATGGTTCATATTTCATATACAAAATTTGAGTAGTCGATATTTATAATATAAATTTTGTATGTGAGGTACGTATTTCATATGTTTTTAAATATAAACGGTATACATAGTAAATATTTACTACAGTTTATATTTTTTATTATAAATTTGACTTATGGTATACATTTTAAATGTGTACCAATTTTTAGTGTAATTTTTATTCATAAAATATAGACTACGGTATATATTTAATATATAAAACTGTGGCGCTCTATATTTCTCCAAAAATTAGTATAAAAGTAAGTATTTATAAAATAAAAATAAAAAATAGGTAATAATAAACTTTTCTCTTCTCATTTACTTTTATCAATTTCTTCTTTTCATTTTAGTTGTTTTGAATAATTAAACTCTTTTTAGCTTCATTAAATATTATTCTTTTTTTGCGTTTTATGAGTTTGAAGGTTAAAAATATATTTTTCGACAATCTCATATTCAATTTTGACAATATTTGTGTTCTCGATGCTATTTGGTAGAAAAACAAGATTTAGGTTAGAATAAATGAAAATGTGTGTGTTTTTCTTTTTTTGGATCGTTTAATTCTTGTAATATTTGTGTGTGTGTATATATCTAATCTAATAAAAGGAGCGCGGATGACATTTTGTGTTTTTTCACTTGCTTCAACCGAGTTTTAATCTCGATCAACTATTAAGTTTTGATCTAAAGGATGAAAATAGCCCACCTCAAAAAACTTTTTCCTTACTCGCACTTGACACGTTTCTTTCACCCGGCAGTGCTCGTCTTTCTTGCCACTTGTCATGCACTCCCTTGAATTTTCTGTAGCTCTGCTTAGTTCTCGATCGAAAGTCCGGCTTAGGTAATTTCATTTCATTTTCTTTGTGGGTTTGTCTGTTCCCTTCGTTTTGGTTTGTGTAATTGACCTGGTGCTTTCAATTCTTAGGAAAGAACGGTAAAATCTAAAATTTTCAAGTGAGAATTAAAAAGGGGTAAACTTTGTGAGTAAAGTAGAGTTGCATGTATAAAGTTTTAATCCAAAGCTAAATAATTGTGATTGTTTTGCATGTATAAAGTCTACTAATAACAGATTATTAGTAGAGTTAATTTCTATGAAAATTATCGTGACCTTAATTTCCTTTTTATTCTTTGTAAATATAAACGACCCCGTGTATCCTTTGCTATTAAAATTTGTATTAATTGAAGCTTTTGTGGAATTCTTTTGAGTTTGAAATGATCAATATTTTCGTAATGAGCCACTGTTCCATGATATGTGGGGCATAAGCATGAATAATTCGAATGCCTCTTCTAACTCTACTTCAGTAAGGTAGCCATATTACTCTATTATTTACGGTCATTTTATGATCTTGGCTAGGATTCGGCTGCTGCGGAGAATATGGGAGGGTAGGTCCTTGACGTTACAAAGATTCTCCAAGAAGCTTGTGCTATTCTCGGGGACCTCCTCATCAAGGTTAACCAAACCAAGGTTCGTCAACTTTTTATATTAATATTTATTTATAATTTTCTGGTTTGGTTTCAAACTTTCAGCTTATGAAATGAGAATGAACAAAAAAAAAAAAAAAAAAAAACATGATTCGGATCTTTTTTGGGGAGGTTAGTATTGAATTGTCAGATTCCTATTGCTTATTTGGATATAGGATGGTCCAATATTGAATAAAGTTTGTGAGCTTTCAAAAGGTGGAATTGTTCTTAGTATATGTTGGGTTCTGGTATTGAGCAGTAAACTATGTCTGATTAATGAATTCATGACTAACTCTGAGCACACTCATATGAAATTATGTGAGGCTATATCTGTTACTTTGCTATAATGGGGAAATTGTTTATGTTTGGATCCAAAGGCATTTCTTTTCTTTTGTCAAAGAAAGATAATTCTGGGCAAAAATTATCCTCTGTTTTACTTTTGTATTGCTGTTTCAGAGTGATCTATTTCGTACATACTGCTTATGTCGGGAAAAGATTTAACCAAGTTTAAAACATCGAATATGAAATTCCAATTAAGAAAAAGGAGAGATTTATTGGTATTTCATTAATCGAATATATCGGATACTTGATATGTAAAACAGGGTTTTGCTCCCATTATGCAAAAACCAGACCCTAGCAAGATTGGCTGAATTTCTCAAACCAGTGAATGAAGTAATCACAAAAGCAAATAAGTTGATTGAAGGAAGGTGATCTGATTTTTATAATCATTTGAAAGCTGTTGTTGATAGTCTCTCAGCTTTAGCTTGGATTGCATATACCGGAAAAGAATGTGGTAAGTAATAAGCAAAAATCTATGGGTGCTTTAAGTAGACATGTTGGCTCCCTTTTCTATAAGATTCTTCTAATGCATTTCTTTTCTGAAGGAATAAGCATGCCTATTGCACATGTCGAAGAGAGTAGGCAGATGGCTGAATTTTACAACAAGGTACTCTAACCTCTATTAGGAGCCAGTGGTTTGCATTTAATGAAGAGATAATTCATTTTGTTTCTTTAGAATAGGATGGGGAGTAGAAATGCCGAGTAATGAGCTACTGCTACTTTACGTTTTATGTTAGATGTTTGTGTGAGATTTATGTTCAGTTCTTAAATACAAAGTCACCACAAACGAAACTTATATATTATATCCTTAATCTCAGTCTGATAATTTATTTTGCAGTGATTTATATAAAATGCTGATATTATAAATGTAGTGGCAATTATACATGACTCCAATCTATTTTTCAAAGATGTCATTTCTTGTTTACACAGACTTTTGATCTTTTGAATTACTTGATAAGCTCACATTCTAATTGTTGGAGTTTATTGTCAACTTAATGCCAGTGCTGGAGTTTCTTAGGAATTAGTATTATCATATTTTACTTTTGTGGATAAGAAATATGACGAAAATCTTTGTTGAATTTTACAAAATAGTAAATAGTACTTGTAAATGTGTTCATCACTAATTCTTTTTTGTCTGCTAATTACTAAATACAGGACTTCTCTACTTCCGTCTATTGTATTATCTGCTGATTAATTTTATATAAAATTGTTTATATAACAAAAATTTAGATGTCTAACACATAGGCCTTGACTGGTTTTTTCTAATTTTTGTCACTCTTATGCAGTTCTGTCATATCTTCAGTATGTGTCATTTTAAAGTAAGGGTACAATTCATGGACGCTTGATCATCTTCATAAGGTTCTTTGTGGTCGTTTATGTACGTATACTAAATGATTTCACAGAGCTTTTTTTAGAGATTAGAACTTTTACCAAGTACAGGAGGCCATCACACATAATTGGTGGCACGTAAAATTTGTTTTTGTTGCACCTTTATATTAACTCCCTATTGGATCCAATCAAGAGGCATTTGAAGTGAATCAACTCCGGCAACAACTAGCTTTGACATTGACCATTCTGATAGCCAAATATGATACTCTCAAGTTCTCTATTTATCAAAGTAATACACAAGTGTTAGACTAGACAGGTTAATCTTAGTTTCGTAATAGTTTAGCTCATACAATCATATGAAGCAAAATGAGCCAATTTTTGCAGTTAAAAAAAAGTACACATGAATGAACTGCGTTTTGCTTTTATAATGTACTATATACTTTGTCCATATGGATGCTTACTATAATGTCCATACATCAAAGCACTATTCTCACTGTTTTGATATCTGCATATAAGAAGTTGCTTTCTGTTATGCTGTCACGAAACCAGCCACGTGCCTTTGTCACCTTCTCACGCTAGTATGTATATATATATATATAAGCATATATAACATATGAATAAAAAGGATTTAACCTGGTGATACTGATACCAAACCCAAAGCTGCGAACATCCAACAGCCGCCCAGACCACTTGGAAGATTTTTAACAAAAATAAAAATAATAAATTAGTTTCATGGTTCCTTTTTTCAGCACCCGTTAGGTTGGGAATCTTTTTAACAGTCTATTGGATTATATCTATTTGGATTTTTGGCGTGATATTATTAAAGATTGGTAAAATGATCCCTAAGTTATTTTTTTCACAATTAAGTTCTTAAGTTATAAAATTTTTTACAATTAAGTCTTTTCGATAGGTAATATTAAAATATTAGACAAAATTGAACATTTTTAAGTCACATACAAAGTGATGGAATTGGAATTGTAAGTAAAATAACTAAAATTTAATTACAGTTAACAACGATATAAAAAAAATTCAAAAATTTAAAATTTTTCTTAAAATTCTTTTCTATATCCTTTTCAAATTAATTAATGTTAGTAAAATACTAATTCTTTTTGCTTAAATATACTCAATTTTATGAAAACTTTAATATTAACAAACAAAAAGGACTTAATTGTCAAGCTTTTTAAAACTTAAGGACCTAATTGCTAAAAAACATAATTTAGGGACTATTTGGCCAAACTACGAATAAAATAGGGGCTAGACATGTCGAAATCTTGTTTCTTTTTCTTTTTCCGTTTTTCCAAGAGTCTTCCAAACTAGAGAAAATTTAATTTGATATGGAAATGAACTTTTATGAGTCTGATCCAAACTCAGAAGAGTTCACAAACACTTGTATTAAAAGGGGTAAAGTACAAAATAAATACCATCAAGTATGAATCCTCTACAATTTAAATTCTGAAGTTTGAGCTATACAAAATAATATTATGAGATTAAGAATTTATAAAAATTAATACTTTGGATAGATTTTTTGAACAATTTAACAACTAAAAAATAATAATATCCTTCATTAAAACTAGATTAATTTTTATTATTTTTTCTAATTTTGAGGATATTATTGTATTTTATCAGTTAAAATTATTCAAAAAGTCAACTTAGGAATTAACTTTCAAAAATTCTTAATCTCATTGTATTATTTTGCAGAATTTAAACTTTAGAATTTTAATTACAAAACACTAAAATCTTACAGTATTTTTTTTTTTTTTTTGTAATTATCCATATTAAAAATTAGTATTTGGCAAAGAAATTTTATGAGGGTTAATTATACATTGGAAAATGAGAAATTCTAAAAGCTTTGTTATTATAAACTTTGGTATTGTGCGGTCTAAAATCTATATGTTGGTCAATGCCAAAAAAGAAAAGTTAACAACCGAGTTGAACGAGTCAGGACGTATGTGAATTTTTCTAATCGAAATGCGATCTCCTCCTAATGAGTTAAGTACGACTAGTATGAAAAGGAAACTAGATCAAGCTTCATCAAACGGGTAATCTACAAAGAAAGGGAAACAAGTTTCTGAATGGAGATTGACCAATCATTCCATTTAAGTTATTACCCAATTATATTGTTACTTTACTTGTATTTTCTGATTACACACTTACCCATTTTCACAATTGGGAAACACTGAGCCACCCTTACCTAAATAAAAGGAGCTTAGTGTTGTTATAAAAAAACACTTCACTACATTCTGTAATTCTCTCTATATTCTCACTTTGAGACTTAAAGAAACTCTTGTAATTCTCTAGTAAATAGTGAAGAACAGTAGACGTATGTTCATCTTTTTTGGGGGCTGAACCATTATAAAATTTTTGTCTCCTTATTTGTTTTGATTTATCGATCCTTTTCACACACAAACCACATCTTGCAAATTTCCTAAATTCATTTTTGACAAAACCTCCGTCAACAATTGGCGCTAGAAGGAGTGCTATTCCAGCAAAAAGTTTGTCAATTTCGCTTCTTCAATAATGGCAAATACCAGAAATACTACCGGAAATGTCGGAACTAGCCAAAACTAATCTCAAAGCACTACTGCTGCACAGGTCGATCTTGCTCAGGATCAGCCTGCTGTGACCGCACCAGAAAATATTATCTAGAGACAGGATCGCATGGAGGATGCACTAGTAAACCTTCAGCAAATCACTAATCAGATTAATGATTCTCTACGATGACTTGCTGAGGGACAAATGGGTGACTTCACCACAACACGAACATCCTAGAAATCGTCCTGCTCAACAATCTAAGAGAGGAATTCAGATCCTAAAGACAAGGAACCGCAACTAGCACAGAGTCCAGCAGGAGCGTCATGGAGGTCGCACCTCTAAGGAAAAAGGCAAGGTCACAGACTTGCCTTAGGAATATGGTACTGAGAGTTCGAGTACTGATCGTGATCATAGACAACCTTCTCGGAGAGCAACCATCAATCGTGATTGTCTAAGTAACGAGTAAAACATTAATCGAGGAGCGTCTTTGAAAGGATTAGTAGGGAGTCGAGATAAAATCCTGCAGACCTGATACAACACCTAGAACAACGACGTAGTCATGAGCGATCCACATTGCATCATAACAACCGAAGTCGATCTCGTCGCGCTATTACATTGGAATCTTCACAAAGGTCGCAGCAGACCCTGTTTGACCAACCTGCCTTATATCGTGATAACGACCAAAGGCCACCCTTGCCACTAGTAAAAGATAATGCTCTTCCACCGAACATCGATATTCATAATTTGAGGATCTCATTAGATGTACTTGCTGGCTAGGATAATGAGCTTGTTGATAGGTATCGACAATCGCCATTCAACGAGAAAATTCGAGTTGCTGCCTTATCTGCTAGATTCAAACTTCCCATCATAAACACTTTTGATGGGAAAACTGATCCACAGAATCATATGGATCACTTCAATGATCTGATGGAACTCCATCGTGTCGATGATCTCACATATTGCAGATGTTTTGCTATAACTCTCAAAGGAGCAGCGAAGAAGTGGTTCCGAGGACTTAAGCCTAGTTCAATCTCGTCATGGCAACAACTTCAGACTGTATTCTTAAGGCAATTCTAGGCTGTAAAGAATTTTACTGTTCCACTTATCAGTCTATCTGTTATTCGACAAAGTCCAGAGGAAACTCTACGATCTTACCTCAACCGTTTTATCTCAGAGTTGGCAAAGGTCAACAACCCACCTGAAGGGGGAGTTTTAACTCTAATGATGGTTGGGGTATGACCAGAGACTAAACTTTGGGAAGAGTTACTTGAGCAAGAATGTAGAATCCTTGAAGACTTCTATCGAAGAGTTGGTCGGCATCTGAGGGTGGAATCTTCACGCAAGAATTTTTATAAGATGAAGAAGAAGGAGGAAAAGATACTACTAAAGATGCGACCACGACCAATAATAATAATAACAAGAAGTCAAACTAAAGGAATAACGAACAATTAACTGAGAAGCTGCCCGAACAGAAAAAACAGGAGATTCCAAGAGCTCTCATGAGATTCAATAACTATACTGAACTGAACGCACCCATAGATTATATCTATGCGGTCACAAATCAGCAGGAGTGATATTGTCAACCGGAACTGATAAAACAGGATAGAGCGAGGCGTGATCCCTACAAGTTCTGCCGGTATCACAATGACATTGGACATGACACTAATAACAGCTATGCCTTGAAGGATGAAATTGAAAGATTAATTAAAGAAGGGCAGTTGCAGCAGTACACTAGGCAGAAAAATGAAAGAAGAGAAGAAAACTAACAGTAACCTCTAGAAATTCAACACAAAGTGCAAACTATTTTTAGAGGACCACATGTTGGTAGAGATTCGAAGAGGGTGCAAGATAGGTATGCACGAGAAACTCGACAGCAGCCTTTGACCAATGTCATGTACCTTGAGCAAGGACCACAAAAGCTTCAATGGGTAGTGGATATAGATATTACCTTCACAGAGCAAGATGCGAGGGAGGTCTATTACCCGCATAATGATGCATTGGTCATAAATATCAACTGTGGAAGCACATAGTTATGGTGAGTATTGGTCGATAATGGAAGTGCTGTCGATATCCTGCACCATGACTCTTTCAAGAAGATGGGGTTGAGTGAAAGCAATCTAAAGTCTACTGTCACTCCACTTTACGGATTTACTGGTAACAGCATAATGCCTAGGGGCATGATTGAGTTAATGGTCAACGTTGGAACTTCTCTTAGGGTTTCAATGATAATGACTCAATTCTTGGTTGTAGATTGCCCCTCTGCATTCAATGTTGTACTAGGAAGACCAACACTAAGGGAACTTTGACTAGTCACTTCAATTTACCATCTCACTATAAAGTTTCCTACTCAACATGGAGTAGGTGAAGTGCGAGGCAACCAATATAACGCGCAGACTTGTTATAATAATTCTTTAAAACTAGCAGCAGAAGATGTGACATCTCGCAAGATGATGGTCCAGCTACAAGGCGAAACGTCAAGTGAACCGTCAATTGAGAAATCGATGGAGAGATCAAGACTAGACCTATTGAAGACTTGGAAGATTTGTCGATTGACAAGTCTTCGAAGGTTCTAAAAATCGGAGCGAATCTTCAAGAACCCATGCGAGCTTCATTGGTTGCTTTTCTGAAATCAAACTTGGATATCTTCACATGGTGACATTCAGACATGGTGGGGATTGATCCGAATATCATGTGTCATCGCTTTAAGATAGATACAACAAAGAAGCCTGTACGACATAAAATAAGAGCCATGAATCTAGAGTGCTACATCGCATTGAAAGATGAGGTAGAGAAGCTGCTCGAAATTGGATTCATTAAGGAATTTTTTTACCCGAACAGGCTTGCGAACCCAGTTTTGGTAAAGAATTCCAACGGGAAGTGAAGAACTTGCATCAATTTCACCGACCTCAACAAAGCATGTCCGAAGGACAATTTTCCCCTTCTAAGAATCGACCAGCTTAAAGATGCGACGTCGGGGCATGAACTCTTAAGCTTTATGGATACGTATTCTTGGTATAGTCAAATTCTCCATGTACGAGCTTGATGAGGAGCATACCTCGTTCATCACTGATCGAGGATTATACTGTTACAAGAAGATGCCCTTTGGATTCATCAGCGCAGGAGTGACTTATCAATGTCCTGTCAATATGATATTTGCAAAAAAAATTAGCAAGATAATGGAGGTATATGTTGATGACATGTTGGTAAAGTCGAAGAAAACTGAAGATCATGTCAAGCACCTTGATGAGATGTTTAAAATTCTTCAGAAATATCAGATGAAGCTGAACCCCCAGAAGTGCACATTCGGAGTAGGATCTGGAAAATTCCTAGGGTTCATGGTAAATCAGCGAGGCATCGAAGCTAACCTTTAGAAGATACAAGCACTGATCGATATGCAATCCCCTCGCAAACCCAAAGATGTGTAGAGCCTGGCGAGAAGAGTGGTTGCACTGAGTCGATTTGTATCCAGGTCAACTGATAAATGCCAACCATTCTTAGAAGTATTGAAGGGTTCGAAGAAGTTCGAGTGGATGGAAAAATATAAGCAGGCATTCCGAGAATTAAAAAAAACTTAGGTTCTCCTCCACTCTTATTGAAGCCAAACCCGGGGGAAGAGTTATACTTGCATCTCACTGTTTCCAAATATGCGACAAGTGCTGTGTTAATTCGAGAAGAAGAAAATATACAGCGACCTATATATTATGTAAGTAAAAGATTACTTGATGCCAAAACAAGATATCCGGAGATGGAAAAGTTGGCATTAGCACTCATCGTCGCATCTAGGAAGCTTCGACCTTATTTTCATGCACACTCCATCGAAGTTTTCACGAATTTTCCATTAAAACAAGTCTGCAAAAACCTGAGGCTTCAGGTTGACTACTTAAGTGGGCCGTTGAGTTGAGTCAATTTGACATTAATTTTCAACCTCTCACTATGATTAAAGGTCAAGCTTTTGCAGATATTATTGCAGAGTTCACGTATGATATCAATCTTCCTACAAAAGTGATCGAAAAACCTATTATAGATTGATCAAGATTGTGCAAACTTTATGTCGATGGATCGTCAAACGAGAATAGAGCCAGTGCAGGCTTAGTCCTAATCAGTCTTGAAGGGCATAATATTCATTGTACACTTCGCTTCGAATTTCCAGCGTCGAATAATGAGGCAGAATATGAGCATTGATAGTTGGGCTAAAGCTTGCACAAGAAATGAAAGTCGAGATGATTGAGATATATAGTAATTTCCAGTTGGTCATTTGTCAAGTGATCGACGATTATCAATCAAGAGGAAGAAGAATGATGGTCTACTTATAGGAGGTAGTACAACTATTCTTGACATTTACTACTTATAGTATTCAACTTCTTCCTCCCATTAAGAATGCTTGGGCAGATGCTCTAGCTAAACTCATCTAAACGAAAGACGCAGAATTATTAAAGATGGTTCTTGTCGAATTTCTTGCGAAACCAATTATCGAAGTAGAGCCCCAAGTGACCATGCTTGTTGACAAAAAATCATCGTGGATGGATCCTATAATAAAGTATCTACAAAACGGCAATGTTCCCGAAAACAAAGACGATGCAAAGCATCAAATGAAGGTAGCTTGCTATATTATCTATGATGGGAAGCTTTATCGAAGAAGTTTTAGCTCGCTGTTTTTATTGTGTGTTGATGAAGAAAAAACACACTATATTATGAGGAAAATTCATGAAGGAATATGCAGAAATCATTTAGGGGGGCAAGCACTTGTGAACAAGGTTCTCAGACAAGAGTATTTTTGGCCAACTATGAAGAATGATATAATGGAATTTGCCAAGAGGTGTGACAAATGTCAACGATTTGCAATTGTTTCTAGAATGCCACATGTTCCTCTAACTCCAATGACTAGTCCATGCCCATTTGCAGTATGGGGAATTGATATTATCGGAATACTTCTATTAATGCGAGATGGATTGAAGTATCCAGTGGTCACAGTCGATTATTTCACCAAGTAGATAGAAGCTGAAGCCTTAATTACCATTTCCATATAGAAGATGATAGATTTTATTTACAAATCTATAACATGCCGTTATGGTATACCACATATTATAATTTCTGATAATGGGAAATAATTTAACTGTGATAAATTCCGTAACTTCAGTGACAACTTAGGCATCAAGAAGAGCTTCTCCGTTGTTATTCATCCACAAGCCAATGGACAGGTCGAGGCTATAAACAAGATACTTAAATAGAACTTAAAGATAAAGCTGGAAGAGCACAAAAGCTTGGCCAGAAGTGCTTCCTGAAGTATTATGGGATTATCGCACTACTCAACGAACTACTATTGGTGAGAGTCCATTCTCTTTAGCTTATAGATACGAAGCAATGGTGTCAGTAGAAATTGGTGTGAGCTTTCTACGATGATTTGCTATGAGCAAGATCAGAATAATGCACTGATGAGGATTGAGCTCAATCTTTTGGAAGAAAAGTGCGAGCAGTCTCAACTACGGATCTCATCATATCAACCGCGCTCTGCTCGATATTATAATTCTAAAGTCAAAAGCAGGGAATTTGAAGTTAGTAATCTTGTTCTTCAACAAGTTCTACCTAATAATAAAGAGCACAGTGCTGGTGTATTTGGACCTTCTTGGGAAAGACCATATATTATTGACGCTTTATTCGACCTGGGACATATAAGATAGCTCGCACTGGCGGACAAAAGATCGAGCATGCTTAGAATGTAGAACAACTATGTCGCTATTATCAGTAAATTTTCATGTATATCTTCATATATTTTCAACGACCTGGGGGGCATCTTGTCATTCATCAATAAAAATGTCATTTCTTCGATTATTACTTCGATTTTATTATCAAGTTATTCCTTTATATTTAGTTCATCTTTTATAGTTTTATGGAAGTCTTCGAATACCATAAAACTTGGGGGGCAGTGGAATCAGAATGTTATCTCCTACTTGCTTCCTAAGGGACTATACAAGCGTTCATTTAGAGAGGTTGGAATTTTAGATCGCCAAATTTCTAAAATTTCTTAAAATCTTGGGATTTTCTCCTTGCTTCATACTATAGCATGTCGTATTACGCAATTTCCCTCCTCGAACAACAAAGTAACTAAGCAAAACGTTCATTGTTCGATGTGATATATTGCTATATTCTATTTTACCGTGGAACTTCTGAAAAATAGTATTGAGTTCGCATCACTCATACTTATTGTTTTCTTAAGCGGCCTAACCTATCCTAACACTTAAAATCCGTTTTAAGTTAGTTTGATTCAAATCGCAATAGCGTACCGATCAGTCACCTAGTGATTGACTACTTGGTTAAATTATGCATCTTTATATTAAATACAATGTGTTTTAATTGTTTTGCAGGAATAAACATTTGACAAAAAAAATCATAAATTAAAGCTTGCACCCGTATGCAAGCAAAATATTACAAAGCAAACAAGACTAGCCCGCATTTGTCTTTAACATTATAAAATTATCAAATCTCCTATGCAAATGAGCTCACTCCACCGTTTGTAGCTTTTTTTTGCAGATTCGGTGTCCTTCTAGCTCTGGATAAGCTCGACCACATCTTCACCGAGGATAGAAAAGTCAAAATCTAAAAGCTCACAAAAAATGTTGTATATTATGGTCGACGAGGCAATGTCACTAGCCTTTTCTTCGAGCTCCTTGCCTTCAATGGCTCTGAACTCTTCTACAGCTTTGCGAGCCGCCTCTTCTATCGCCTCTTTCAAAGTATCCGGATGCTCGTAGATGGTTTTCTCAAATTTTTTGATTTTTTCCTCGAGCTTCTCCTTTTCGAGCTTTTCCTTGGCCAGATCCTCGCGCAGTTACTGCTTCTCCGACTCAAAGGAGTTTTTCTCTTCCTCGCAAGTCTTCTTCAAGTCCTCAAATGTCCGGGTCTTTTCTTCAACCTTTTCACCCTTCTCCATGTATTCAAGGATCAGGTCATACATCAAAACAGCAGCTGCAGCAATCTGAACATATAACACACATCAGTACAAGAAAAGTGCACCGAAGAGTGAAAATAGAAGATGCTTATATTTGCCAACATCCTCATTACAGCACTGAAAGCGACCTTGGCTAGTCGTCGCTTCATCCTCTCCCAACCATCCTCAGAAGTGAAACGGTCGATGAAGGCCGCGCTCAAGCCAGTTTTTTCTGGCAGTTGGCGAAGGAGTGCTAGAAACTCCTCATCCTTGTTGGCCTGGCTAGGTCCCCCGGAAGAAGTGGTTGTTTCCTTGGATGGCTCAGGCTAGCTTGCAATTTAGTAGGCTGAGGAGGAGGTGAGCTTATAAGGACATTCTTGAAGGTGACTTTTCACTTTTTTGAGGTGTTGACCTTCTCTTTCCCTTTCGTCGACGAAAGAGGTGTGCTGTTTGGTGTATTGAACTTTGCCATTGACCCTAGTGTTGAAGGGGTGCTCGCAGTCTGCTGCTAATTGTCATTTTTGTACAAATATGATTAGTTAGCATGCGAGGTATGTAATGCGACAAAGAGAATGAACAATAGAAAAATTACTTTCTTGCTGCTGAGAAATTGGTAGCGATGGAGCTTCTGGAGATGGTGGATCTGGGATAGTAAGAGAGTCAGGTGCTTTTCGTTTCTTGGGTTTAGAAGATGAGGCATCCACTTCTTTTTGTTTCCTCTGCTTCTTCTTTGAACTCGAGGGTTTAGTTGGACAGTTGGCAGAGTATGGAAGAACGGCTCCCTTTGGGAACAGTCCACAAGCGACTAGGTTTTTGGTTTTCCCAAGCTTCTTCCAATCAAATTCTTCGATTGGAAGGTCGTTTATTTTGTACACTCTTGCGAGCTGCTCTTTGGAGAGTCCTAGATGCTCCTTGTTATCTGCGATGATATATGAATGCAATGAGATTGATATATTTATATAGAGTAAGCTATAAACTGAAAGTTACCTACAAGGGTTTTGAAAGAAGCCATTATCCGCGTAGTCAAAGTGAAGAAATGGATTTTTCCATTTTCTCATATTATTATGGACTCCATGGATGGTTTTTATTACTTGATTCGACTACTTGCTCGCATAGAAGAATCCGAAATCTGATAGGTTTGACTTCATTTGGTAGAACCAAGCGAACTCTTCAGGTGTGGGGGATTCTATACTAATTTATGGTATAATATGTACAAACCTACTATGTATCTATATCTATTTGGGATTAGTTGAAAGGGGACAACTCCATAATAATCGACGATTGATTTGATATATGGATGAAGTGGAAGTTGGACACCACATCTAAGAACTGCATTTGAGAATGAGGTAGTTCCATGATGAGGTGTGTGTGGTCGATTGAACTCTGTGGATAGGTGAAGGGGGACATCGATTTTGTAATCGCATACGATCTTTTTGAGCTTGTTTGTTGTACAGCTCGTCTTTATATCGGTACATGACCAGTCTCCTTCTACATAATTATAACTCCTTGCGAACACAGGAGCATCCTTAATATACTGAGGCCATTGGTCTTTAGGGAGGTCACCTATGCGAGGATTACTTTGCCTGGTCCCGGTTATTTCTACTTCAGGTTATGGCTCAAGATAGTCCTTGAGATCTATAGAGCTAGTGCTTGCATTGAAGAATGACGATTCCCCTGAAAACGCATTCCTTTCCCTAAGTTCCTCGCTACTAGACATCTGAAAAAGAAACATGGGATGTATTTAGTCCTATGTGAGCATCAGGTATACTCACAATATGCGAGCAATTTGAGGCCACAAACCTTAGGATTGCACCGATAATAAGCTGTTCATCAAATTTTTTCTAATCAATCTATGGATTCGTTTAAAATTGTCTGAGCAACTCTTCCATAATTCGTCACTTGGTTTATTAATTCTATGATTGGTTTTGGTTTTCGAATGTCAAAATTTCAGATCTTAGATTTCTCCTATGGGTTTGTCTATCAATCGTTTAAAAGTAATTTATTCGTTAAATTCATAGAGAAATTCTGAGATATGCCTATTTTCAGTTCATCTGAATATGGAGATGAGTTTATGTTCAGATTATTCATGCTCTACAGTTCATCTTTCTATTTCTAAAAATAAGCTCTGTATGATTCATAGTTTATTCTAAATAAGATAAGAGTTCTCTGGTCATATGAAAATCGAAGAACAATAATTCATTAAATAAAAAAGAGAAAGAGAATGTATGCCTTTTTCGGAGGCTGAAAAACCGAGATGTTGCCTGAGGGATTTTGGTGATGATTTTGCCGGAGAAGATGGTGAGTTTGGGTGAGCTGAAGAGCGAGTAGGGGCACCGAGAGGATTTCTATCTTTTGGACGTTTTGGATTTCAAAAGAAATGAATGAAGAAGAGGATAGATGAATTCTTGATATATATTTCAAGCATCATCAAATCACAGCGTAGATCAAGGCATTTAAATTTTAGATCTAGTGGCCGAAATTCATGCAGGAGTTAATTTTTGAAATTAAATGAGTATTTTTCGAAATATGAAGAGTCTTGATTTGAAATGTCTCAATTTAAAACAACAGCTGACATCATTGCTATCATTGCATCTGCTCGAAAAACGGAGAAGTCTCCTCGAGCTTTGCTAATCTCATATGAAAAGGTGATATGTGGTTACTTTTGTCAGGAAAAAGTACGTATAGTTCTGGAAAAATAGGATTTAAGAATTAGCAACTCTTTAAGGGTTTCAAGATGACCTCATAATGTTGCATTCTTAAGCTCGCACTTATCAGAAAAGAAAGTCTCATTTTGTCCTAAAGAACTAATAGAGCTGGGGGACAATTGTTATGCGGTCTAAAATTTATATGTTAGTTAATGTCAAAAAGGGAAAGTTAGCAACTGAGTTAAACGCGTCAGGATGCATGTAAATTTTTTTGATCAAAGTGCGATATTCTCCGAATGAGTTAAGTACGACCAATATGAAAAAGAAACTAGATCAAACTTCATCAAACGGGTAATCTACAAAGAAAGGGAAACAAGTTTTTGAATATAGATCAACCAATCATTCCATTTAAGTTATTACCCAATTATGTTGTTATTTAAATTATATTTGCTGATTACACACTTACCCATTTTCACAATTGAGAAACACTGAGCCACCCTCACTTATATGAAGGGAGCTCAATATTGCTATAAAAAAACAATTCGCTACATTCCGTAATTCTTTCTCTATTCTCATCTTGAGATTTAAAGAAACTCTTGTAATTCTCCAGTAAATAGTAAAAAACAGTAGACGTAGATTCATCTTTTTTGAAACTGAACTACTATAAAATTTTTATCTTTTTATTTACTTTGATTTATTAATCATTTCACACACAAATTACATCTTACAAATTTCTTAAATTCGTTGTTGACAAAACCTCTTTCAACATTTAAGTTTTACCTTTCACCTTAAAATCAACATTTTAAAAAAGAATAAAATATTTGAAAATCAAAGGATAGCATGTTTGGACTCTTAATCCGAACTCTGAAAATTGATGGGAAGAGGAGGCTGGGGACACAAATAAGTTTTGGGACCCGATGGCGCTGGGATGTTGGCGGTCCCACTAGCGGCATGCCTCTCTCCGATTTCGAAGTGAGACGAGGGAGATGGAAGGGAAGATGATTATTTCTTTTTCTTTTTAAAGAAAGCTAAAATGAATGAAACGGAAGTCATTTTCCGTTAGAAGGATTTGAATGGAGAGCACATGAAGCAAATGACGTGTCGCTAGGTTATTAGCCGGAGAGAGAAGGAGACAGTATTAGGACAGAGGATTCGGCGACATTAGTACAATAAGTATCAGAGTATTTATAAGAAACGACCATTTTCTTTAGATCAATTAAAAAAAAAAGACTATTTTAACACTTATTTAATAAATAAATATTAGATAATTCTATTTTCATAAATATTCTTTTTTTTAGTTGATCTATTTTTTAAAAATAAATCATTTTTTTATAAAATAGATTAATTTTTAAAAAATAATCAAAATATATAAAATATAAAAAATGATTAATTTTTAAATTTTTTATTATTTTTTAAATATATTTTAAAAAGGACCATTTTGCAAATTAGGAGGCATTCGACTAAAAAGCCCCGTGCATTACCACGTGCTGGGGTGTACAAGAGATCCCAGAGACAAGCTGCCGAAATATACCTTTACACTCGACTATGCTCTGGTCATCAGTAGACCCACAATACTTTTTTATAGTGTACATAATACGTACAACGGATTATTTTGGATTTGATTATTTTAAAGTAACATATAGTGGACGTAATGTTCCATAATTTTATTTTCTTTTTAAGAAAAAGATAATAAATGAATAAAAGAAAGGGAAAAAGACAAAAGAACAAGATTTTAGTTAAATAAAAAAAGACAATTAATTAAATTTCAAAAATAAAGAAATTTGATTAGAGTCCAGAGAAAAAAAAATTAATTATAAGTCCTGTAAAAAGGAAGAGAACTGTTGGGAGCTTGGGAAAGGTGAAAAGAGGACAAGAAAGTTGATTTGCTTTTCTTTAAAGTAATGAACCTCTCTATTAAATATAATGTCATTATTTGGGATATTGTTGTTAATTCTTCATCTATGGTTTAGATTTATTTAAACATCTATTTTGTTTCAGTTATGATTTTGTGGATAATCTATATTTTAAGTGATTTCTCTCATCGTAAGGTATAAAACAAGACCAAAATTATATAATTTGGTTATGTAGATTAACAGTTAATGATTTTTAGGTTTTAGATAAAATAATAAAATATGTGAAAGTTGCAATTGGCTGTTATGTGAGCTTTGTTGGTCTAATAGGGTCATATTTAGTATAACCGAAATGTATATAATTCATCAAAAATGGAATTATAATATAAGAGTATTAGCCTTTTTAAGTGAGTTCTGCGGAAAAATTTATAACTTTTGGTATATTGAGCGGAACGTGGTAGCAGCTTGCTTCGCTATATAGAGCTCACCTATAGACCCCACAGCTACATTCTTGGTAGACATAGGATTTGCATCATTTGTAGAAATTGTCTTCTAAGTTTTATATTTTTTAAAGTTTAATTGAAATTGTTATGAAATTATAATATCAACATGAGAATGTAGCGAACGTATCGAACGTAGGGCGGCAAGTTAGACATTATGTTAGACATGATTTAAAGTGCATGTTAAGTACTTAATGATCGTATATGATTTTTATTTATGATTATAGATATTTGTGGTAGCTACTTATTTCTTGTTAGATTGGTTAGATTAGTGAACAGGTAAATAATCTTTCATCTTTATTAGTGACTTTTATTTTATCCAAGTTAATTCTTTTTTATTCATTTTGAAAAATAGATATTTACAAATCTGATATATTTACTTCAAATAAATTATTTTTGGAAAAAATTTACTTGGATCGAATCATAATGTCTTCTTTAAAAAAATAAGGATCAAGCTTATAGTTGTTGTTATTGTTGATTTGAGAATTTATCACTTTTTGAAAAATATAAAAATGTTTCTGAACCATATTGAATCTGAATGTATTAAAATGTTCTTCAGTTAACTATGTAATATGAACCTATTCTATAGGGGCTTAAATGTGGATAGTATGTACTAAATATAAACCTAACTATATAGATTAAATGTAGTAAATATGGACCTAGTTATATGAGTTAAATATGGTAAATATAGACCTAGCTGCAAGAATTAAGTGTGGTCATAGTCATTCAAAAAATTATAGAGTGGCATTTAAAAGTGTTATTAGATATTAAATAAAATTGAAATCTATTATTTTTCATGAAATTGTTTCTAATCGGTTGCACTTGTTATTTTGAAAGTTATTAATTTTGAAATTAGAGTTGTACAAAAAAATATTTACTAAATGTTTGAAATAATATATGCTTGATCTAACTAGTAAAGATTATTAGTTACTTATTGTATTGTCTAGCTCACTCTTTTATTCTTCAATATTTTTCGAATTCGCAAGATAATTAGTAAGTGGAGACTCGTGTTTGAAAGGAAAAAGTCATTGAGGACTTAGATTTATTATTTAGAATTATTGTCTTGTTTAATTTTCATTATTGAGACATTATTGGTTATTTGAGGGATACTAGATTGTTATTATGATTTAGTTTCTTTTGTCACTATAACATTTAATAAAATTTTAGTAATGATTTAATTAAATTGATTTGGTATTTTGTTATGATGAGATACTTTAGGTGTTTAATCAGTTTATTTGCGTTTTACATATCATTAGATTCGAAACTTTTCATATCTAAGAGATTTAGCCTTATAGGTATGTGACAGTTGACATGTGCTTGATCTTAGAGTATGACAATAGAAATAATTAATCCAATTCAAGTCAGGTTTTGAAAACAAAGACCAATCTAATCCAATTAAAGTAGGTTAACCAAAAAAAGTACATTGGACTAAAAAATGAAGGTTAACCAAAAATATACATTGGACTAAAAAATGAGCCTCACATAATTTTTATGTCTTCTTTTACAAATACCCAAGTAATGGACTCCACATTTCTCTTTTTTCACTTTTTCTTTATTATTATCCTAATCAAAATGGGAATCACATCATTTTTATGTACTTTTATTACAAATCCCCAAATAATGTGGAGCCTATGTATATTTTTATAATTGTTTTTTGTTAATTAATCCATCTTTAAATTCCCCATTGTAATATTTTAATCCTAGACTAATATAAATCAAACCAATTCAATACAAGATTTTTTTTAAACCAGTGCCTAGAAGAAATAACTTAGAAACCTATCAGGACAAGAAACTAAAAAACCTTTTGGTAATTCAATACAGTTTAAGTCTACGGTGAACTATAAAAAATTACTCTAAATTTTAGATATTCAACAATTTGAATTTTGAAGTTTAAACTCTATAAAATAATATCCAGAAATTAAGAATTTCTAAAAATTAATACATTAGAAAGATTTTTTGATGAATTTTAATAATAAAAAAATAATAATATTCTCTGTTAAAATTAGATTTGTAAAATCTCGTTTTTATTGATGGAAAAAGGGTTTTTTGACCAAATTTTTTTTTTTTAAAAACGGAGATATATATAGATATTTTCACTCTCTCTGCCCCCTCCGATCTTACTCTGTCTCTCTCATTGTTTCTCTCTTGCTCTCTCGCCGATTCTCTCTCTCTCTCTCTCTCCTGCTCGTTCTCTCTCTTCTTCGTTGCACCCACCAGTGAGGCAAGACGATGCGTGCTGCCCAGTCGAGCCGACTGCCGGAGGTCCAAGGTGCCGGATCACCGCATTGCCGAGGGAGGAGGGAAGCTCCGTCGCTGCTTCCGTCGCTCGCCGGTGAGGATTCCAGCGACGAAAAGTCACGAAACCGGTGGTATTCGAATCCTCTCATTATGGGCTTTCTCTAGGTATATATTATACGATCCCATTTTGTCCGGAACAAAAGTTACCATTTTTGTGTATTTTTGAGCTCGGGTTCGACTTTTGATCTGACCGTTAGATTTTGCTTTTGATGTCATTTTTAGAATGTAATCAGAAAATGGTAAAGTTTGATATATATATATATATATATATTGATTATATTTGGTGATTGACACGAAAAATTATATCTAACGGCTTAGATTTTGTCTCGTTTTGCGTGACACTAAGTCCGGTGTCAGCTCGGATTGAATTGGTCGAATTATATGTTTAATATAGCTATTTTGGGTGCTAGGAGTTTGGTAAAGAGGTTTGTTTGTTGATTAGAAGCTCCATTGTGGAGTTGATTTTTCACAAGTGAGCAATCGAGGGCCTGAAATTAGTTCCTGACCCTCCGAGTGATCGTTCAACGGCACCTTGAGGACCCATTAGCGTGATATCACTATTCTAGTGAGGTAGGAGTTCAATTACCAAGTTTTATACTTATTTTGATTTAAAATGTGCATTATGACCTATTTCTTGAAAATGTCTATTTTCATGGAATTTAATGGTTTGATTGGATATTTGATAAATTTGTGAACTGTTGAGATATATTGGCTTGTTCTAGGATTGAATTGTATGATTTTTATGCAGGTTTAAAATATTGGTTTTGAAAAAATGTAGCCGTTACGCTGCCCGATTTTCTGTAAATTCCAGAATAATACTAACTAAGTATTAAAGCATGATTTCTTAAAATACTTGATGCATAGTTATTACACACTTTATGATATTTTATACCAACCATAGGATCACGTACTTGAGTTTCATTTTAGTATCATGGTATTTAGATCGCTCGCGAGTTGCTGCAGCGCTAGGTGAGAGACCTAGGCTCCTGTGCAGAATTTATTGACACACCTTTGGGTAGTGTCAAGATGCTGGGTACCTCTGCTACAGAGGTATTAAGGACTGTGATGAGAGGATGAGAGCTCATGTATATACTTGTACCTAGTTAATTTATGATATGTACAATAATGAACATGATTACTTATGATTTTGATTTCTTTGCAAACTTATTTTATAAATAGATTTTGAAAAGATGCTGACCATGTAGGTTTGAAAAGTTACATTCATATCAAAAAAGGTAATTGAAATTTCTACTGAGCATGTGAATGCTCACCCCCCTTTCTTTCCTATCTTAGGTGATTTACAGTGCGACTTGGGTAACTCCAGGGCGGAGTAATCCAAGAAGAAGTTTATTCTAATTTTTGGTGAGTAATTACTTAGATACTCACCTTGGATTTGTAATAATATTTAAGGCTCATACTTTGGATTTTGTTTGTATTATCTATGATGCCCACTGGCGATGACGGTGTAATGCATATTTATATTTTATTACTATTATTAACAGTTTATGTCTAGTGGTGATCACAAACTGTGGGAATTTATAATTTGAACTATTTTGTAAACTGATTGTCGTCTAAAATAAATTATCAATTTCCGTTTGTGACATTCATTTTCTGTCACTGGTTTAGGGTTTGGGTTGTGACTAAGTTTAGTCTTTATTCTTCTTTTTTACTTTTGAAGATATTATTGTCTTTTATGAGTTAAAGTTATTCAAAAAATTAACTCAAATATTAATTTTTTAGAAATTTTGAATCTCAAGAGTATTATTTTATAGAATTTAAATTTGAGGATTTATACTGCAGAATTGCTAAACTCATGGTATTTTTTACAATTCACCGTTACGCCTACGTAATAGTCTAGTATCCAGTCATGCCTAATAAACAGCCTCTATAGGTTAGTCAAAGAACAAATAGAGGGTTTTATTGGTTAAAAACGAAGATATAAGAGTTTATATAAAATTTTCATACAAGTACCGAGATTCATATTCTCAACAAATGACATGGATACTTTTTTAACGGGAAACAAAATCCAATTAAGAGAGAATTATGAGAGAAATCCCGCAAGGTATATATATAATTATTAGGAAACATCATTAATATATATTTAAAAAAACCCTTAAATAACTGTCAAAATTATTGGTTTTGAAGGTTTTATTGCTCATTATCAATATTTAAAATAAATAATGCTTGGATAATTTTTAACGTAAAAGTTAAATTTAGTGCTTATGTCCGTCCGTAAATTTTTTTCTAAAGTAAATTAATGGAAATAACGTGATATAACGTAGACGTTGACCGAAATTCAAATTTCCAATTTAATATGCGTTTCAGTTTCTGTAGTAAAATTAATCGTACGCATGTATGTACAATGTACGTTAGCCTTATAAAATGAGCTCTCCTTGCAATTGCATGGCATTTCTTCGTTAACCCTACGAAAGGAAATCTCAATCTCTCTCTCTCTCTCTCTCTCTAGCTAACTTTAATTTTGCAAATGGCTATGCTGGAAAACTATGTCGCTTTGTTCACTCCGATGGTGATCACGGTGATAGTAGCTGTCGTTCCGTCGTTCAGTTGCTCATCACTGCAATACTGGGTCGGTGACTCGCTCTGGACCATCCCTCCTTTCCCTGATTACTACTCCAACTGGTCTTCTTCCCACTTCTTCAAAATCGGTGACTCTCTCGGTAATTTAAACAAAAACCTTAGTACTGGACACATTAATTTTTGTTATCTTAATTTTCGATACCATGACGCTAGTACTCTTTTATGTTACTAGTCTCAACCATATATTTCTTAATTTCTTAACAGTTTTTGATTTTGAAACGGGGCGTTACAACGTGATCCAAGTCACGAGGCAAGAGTACGAGAGCTGCACCTCTTGGAGCCCCATCAAGATCATCAATGGCGGTCCAGGAATCATTCCGCTGACCGAACGAGGTGTCTTTTACTTCATCTGCAATTTCTCAAACTACTGCAGCCTCGGCCAGAAGATAGATATCACTGTCCACGACTGTCGGGAATCCTATCCACCGGCACCGGCGCCATCACCGGTTTCGCCACCTTCCCCAGCTCCAGCGGTGGTGGCTCCGTCTCTAACACCATATAATAATGGATCTGGTCAACCTTCTGTGAAGGTTCCAAGTCCAGCACCTCCACCGATAGGGAATGGCGATGCGCTGGTGGATAATGCTCCGGCACCGGAGAATTCTGCGGCGATTATGAGTGGAGGGAGGTTAAGTTTTGTTTCTAGTATTGGATCAATCGTTTCTGGCTGGAGATTTGGAATTTTAGTTTATGCTGGCATGATCTTTTGCCTCTAGATGGTCTGAGAAAATCTGGTTTGGATTAAAGCGTAAAATGATCAAGTACAAGATCTTCTAGGCAAAGTTATCTTTATAGGATTTCTCTCAACAAACGTGTATTCCCATTCGAACTTTCTGGATCAGATTCGTAAGTTCTTGTTTTTTTTTTTGGGGGTTTAATTCTCCTTATCTTCAGAAATTTTTGATATTTTTCACTTGACTATCCGTAAATAGTTAGCTTTATCACTCCAAACATCAAAGTTGCTAGTATATTCACCTTTTTTAAAAAAATCAACTTCGGTATTGCTGGCAGATTCAATACTGTTGAATTAAACAAATAATTAAAAAAGAAGCAGCTTGACACTATAAATACTATATAATTAAATGATCCACCTTCTTTTCAGCATAGTTTTATTGTGTCCATGTGATGTGAAAGACATAAGAGTGAAAAAAAATGTATATATATATATATATATATATATATATATATGAATTTAGCATTTCTCATATATAAGATATATATGGTCAAAAAAGGGGGGGAGAAAAAGAATAAAAAGGGAAAATACTCATGGAAGTAACAATAAAGTTGTTCATTGGCTCTAGAGATCACGACATCACTTTGACATAGGAAGAAAGTCCTGGAACTTAATATGAAATCTTGCATTTTGTACAATTTTAACGAAAAACTCCTCGTATTCTTTATAATATCAAAATAATCCCTAAAATTAAAATATTTAATCATAACAAACCTTAAAAATTTATTACCAGTCAAAATTTTTGTACAATATTATAACACTAATTTACCCTTAGTAGAAAGTATATAATTACTTTACTTGCCAAATTAAAATATAACCATACGAATAATGAATCTAAATAAAATAAAATAAAAAATATATTATAATAAGAAAGTAATAGAACGACGACTCTAAAGCGGCGACAATTTATACAGTCTCCATTTTAGAGTATTTATATTTTTTGAGAAATGAAAAAGACTAAAGCAGCAGCACTTGTCGTCGATTTAGATGACCACACTAAAATTTTTCTCCAAAAATATCTAAAGCGGTGATATTTATCGTCGCTTTAGAAGGAGTATGCCAACTAGCGCCAGTTTAGGAATAGTGTAAAAATATCTTCTCTTTAGATTATTCTATTATTAATAAATTAAAATAATTATAATTATTGTAAAACATATAAAAGCAAAAATTAAAATTAGATTTACGACGCTTTAAGTTTTGAAACTTTAAAATGACGACTTGTTACCACTTTAGATATTTCACAAAAATTTAGGCATTTTTGAGTATAGAAACCAATCATCTAAAGCAGTGACTATTGCGTGATTTTAAATCCGATCTTTTTCTTCTTCATTTTTTCATCTCTCACTGTCTTTCATACTCTCTCTCTCTCTCTCTCTAGATCTCAACCCAGAAATCAGTTTCCTCCTTCACTGGTATGTTTTTTTTTTTTGGCTATCTCTCTTTTTCTATCTCTTTTCATTATTTATTATTTGTTTTTTGGTATTTTTTTAGCTTGCCTTCTGCCCTGCCGCCGCCACCGTTGTTACCGCTGCCGCCCATTAAAGATTAAAATGCTAGTTGGAGTAAGTGTTATCAATTTATATTTGGATTTACTAATATAATTACTAATTGAGTCTATTTATTAATCTCTATGATATACTCTTCATCAGTGAACATATAAAAGAGGTTCAATAAAAAAGTGGTAATAGCTTGGATGAAATCCAAAAATTAGTGTTTTTATCTTAGTTTTATACAAAGGTATACTAAATTTTAGTCATTGTAGTTTTGTCTATTTTGATAGAATTACTTAAATTATTGTTAATGTAGTTAATTTTATGTCGTGTATTGATTATTAGATATATCATTTACGATAAAATGGCAGTCTTGAAGCAACTAATGAGTTAGACGCTTTCGCATCTGGACCAAATTTTAACATTTTTTTCTACTCTATATGTATTGTAAATGATGTCCGATTTGTAGCATATAATCGAGATCGTAGAAGTAAAACTCAGAATAGTGGAGTTTGTGTTCCAGTATTTGATGGCAATACATTTTATAGGCATCTAGAAGAAATATAAGAGTTCACTTTCTTGAACTAACTACCTATCATCTTGTTCAGGTGTAAATGACTCAACACCAACCCTCGGAAGAAGAAGAGATGAACAAAAAAAATATTACTAGTATTGTAATCAATTCCGAGTGATATAAAGATAAACCTTACATTCTTGCTTTTCAAGCAAAGCAAATTTTCTATATAGACAATTTGTTACACAGCCCTAACTAGAAAATAGTTGGAGACTTGACTTGACGTAGTAGCTAAGATATTCCGGACAATGAGGACACCGATACTGAGCTAAATGTGCTGAACTAAACTAAACTTTTTTGTCAAAAAAAAAAAAACTAAACTAAACTTTCACGGCAAGAGAGGAAACCGAAGTTACACAAAGTAAAAAAAAAAAAAAAACAGTTTTATATATTTGAGTTCCATTAAAAAGTGACCTAATTGCATCCACTTATTATTTTCCTTAACGTTAAGGAATATTTTTATTTCCCTATTATAGAATTCTCCTAAATTTTGTTACCTTTCAAAATTTTTCTACTTGTAAAGTTTCTCTTCAAAATAACTAATTTACACTTGACAAAAGGTGCGCCAAAGTTAAATTATAACCAAACAAAAAGAATACATAATCTGAATTAAAAATAAATTCAAAAAATTTATTAAACACTCCCTTTCCCTCTACTTCTTAGTTTTGCATTTTTCATTTGGTTACAACTTTAATTTGGCAACCTCTATGTTCGCATACCTTTCGTTAATGATAAAAACTTGCCATTTTACACGAATTTCTCCCAGATTCATGGATACAGAATGTGACATTCGTTAGATTTTTTTTATTATTTTTTTTATAATTTTTTTGTTATAATTTTTTTTTAAATAAAAAGATGAATATCAATCCACCAAAGGTTCAATATAGTGTATTGTGTACGAATTATTGTGATGTGCGTATTAGTCTAAAGGAATATGTATAACTCCAAAATGTATATATATATATATATATATATATAAAAGTCGGCAAATAATATGTAAAACCTAAATATATATATATATATATATATATATATATATATATATATATATATATATATATATCAACGAAGGTAAGGATATAGTCCCGTCGACGGACCAGTCTCACTTATGTTTTGATCAACATAAAATTATGTTTTGCCCAACACAGATTAGTTAAAATATGACCTGTGTTAGCCAAAAAATAAACGAGCCTATCTCCTCGAGGGGACTACATCCATAGTTTGTCAATGAAAGGATAAAGAATGGTGACAGAGTTGTAATTTTTGTACATAGTTGAAAATGAAACTTAAAAAGTAGTTAATCTAATGGAATGTACGTTGTATTCTCTACTCCATTTTATAGATTCCAATCTCACTAGCCCCCTTTTCAATTTTTTTCCTTCTTTTATTTTTTCTCCCTTTTTTCTCCTTTTATTGTTTCTATTTTTTTCTCTCTTAAAGATAATGAGCTATAATTTTTTTTCTTTATATTTTTTCATTTTTTTAATTATTATTCACCTTCTTTTTCCTTTTTATTTTTTCCTTTTTTCCTTTTTCATTTTTACTTTATTTTTTTACTAGTTACTAGTAATACTAATTTAAAGAACTAGTTAGTACTAGTTTCTAAATTGACTAGTTACTGATAACCAGTAATTAATAACTAATGACTTGTTAGCCCAAAATAGATTACCCAAAAAAGGGAGGGGGATGAATTGAGTTTTAAAATTTTTTAGAAAACTTTTCAACTCTATAATATCATAGGCCATTATTTTGAAATTTTGAGGCTAAATGAATAATAATACTAAGTATATAACAATAATACCAAGTCAATTAAGTACAAAAGATATCAAATACATAATCAAATAGTTTGTATTAAAGTATAGGATGCAGGGATAGAGAAAATACAAACTCTGTTTTTACGAGGTTTGATAAACATGACGGTTTACCTACGTCCCCGGCCCTCGGCAATTTGCTTTGAGCTTTCTACTATTGAATCAAGATTATGAGCTTGACTGACTCTTATACAAACGAAGTGAATTCTTCTTAAGCGCACTTTAGCCTTTATAATAGTCTTGACTCCGACTCTATCATGCCTAATCTCGGATTGTTTTAACTCCTGAGACAACCTCATCTATACAGATTGTTTAGACAATAGTGCTAATCTCACTAACTCATAGGTTTTTAGACTTTGTTGGCAGCCTCACCTAATCGGGTTGTTTATGAATCTGGTACCAACCTCACCTATGTATAGATTATTTATGACTTCGGTGCTAGCCTGACCTGAACTCAAATAGTTTTACAATATAGGAGTGAACACACTCACAAACTCTCCTCATAATGTAATTAATACAATTTTGGCTTATGAAGCTTGAGAACAATGTAGTATAAATGCACTAATATTAGCTCAATATGATTTGAAAGTTAAAGTGAAGTAAAAGAGAGCTTTTGCACTTAGAAACTAATTGAAAATCAATATAGGTTCGTATTTTCTTATTCTAAGTCGTCAAACTTAGCTCTATATCTATCTTCAAAAACTAGTGGTTTTCAACTATTATTGGCTATTTGCTGGAAAAGTGGTCGACCACATTTAAAAGTGGTCAACCATTTTTACTAGCTGTTAGAGTCTGACAGTGACGTTTAGCTCCAATGGTTAAGTGGTCGTGTATTAGTGGTCAACCATTTTAGGATCAAAAACTACCGATTGATTTCCTTAGTTCCTTTTTAGCCAATATTTTAAATCCTATTATTTTCCAAATATTTTTATCACTAAAATTGGTCTCTTTGAGGGAATTTGGCTAGATTAAAAATGATATTTTTTTTCAAGCTTCTAAAATAAAATAACTATTTTAACCTTAAGATAGTTTGACAATTCTTTTGAAAGTTTGAGCTAATGCAAAGAGAACCTATATATAATGAGCTTAATTAAATACAAGACTAAGACATGAAATATACTCTATTTAGACACGGTTTTGTATCTTGATTTTCCATCTTCAAACTTGATTCTAATTAGTCTAATGTGCATCCATCTTTAAGCTTAATTCCTTAACTAACTTGAGTTATAACGTTTTAAGCTATTTCACTACACACTCAAGATAAATTATTAGTATTAAATCAAATATTTGTTATCTTCAAAATAAGAGCAAGTAAGATTGAAACATCATTTTCTCAACATAACTATTCTTGTACTTAGTAACTCGTAATCAAATTAGTAATTTATAACCGGTAACCAAATTGCCTATTAACCATAATGAATCGATAATGAAAAAAATGCCAACAACTAGAGAATAGTTACTATTAACCATAAAAAAATTATGGCAAATTACTTAGAAACTGCTTATTGTTACCAGTTATTACTTACTGATTACCGACAACTACTTCAATTATATGTAATCAGTAACTAATTTGATTACTAGTTACTAATTACAAAAATAGTGATTATTTACTAATTATAAAGTTAGTTATTAGTTACTAGTTACTAGTTACCAATTATCAATTACCAATCTAATTAAACCTTAATCAATATCTCGTTTTTTCTCCCCTACTGGGGCATTTCATCAAATATGTAGTGGTCACCTAATTATGGGTAGCCATGATAATGACTTTGCTCAGATGATCCCTTGGTCCATGATGATGGTTTAACACAAAAAACGGAAGCTTCTTCCGAAGAAAGCAATAATATGTATACACACATCCGTATATGAATATAAACACAAATTATGATAGTCATATCAGTATGTTTCAACCAACATAATAAGGCCACAACAAGAGAATGGGGATCTAAATGAGGAAACTAATGAATAAGCTTGAAAATAATATGTATATACACATCCATATATGAATATAAACACAGATTATGATAGTCATATCAGTAAATTTAAACCAACATAACAGGGCCACGACAAGAGAATGAGGATCTAAAGAAGGAAAATGTCTACGGAATTAGTGGTTACCGAAAATAATAATGGAGAAAACTTTAGCCCATAACATGAAACTGGCCTTAGTATAATCTGTAACTTACACAAAATGAACAAAAATTTAGCCCATAACATCGCAATTTGCGTGGTTCACACTTGGTTCAGATATCCAGTAAATAAGAAGAAACTTAAACATTCTTCCGTTGACAAGGATTTCCCTGTCCTTTAGCATCCACATACATATAAACTCCCAAATTTATACCACCCAGCTCGTAAAAACCGACTCCGTAATTAAAATTGAACCAAATCATCTGAAGAACAATCTAGTTCCTTTCTTTGACAAATTAGCCACGGGCTCGAGGGCTATGTATGAGGATTCGAAATCAACCTTGACCCCCTCATCTCTCTCCTCAGCTTTGTCGAAAGGAAAAGAAGGGAAGTGTCATTTTTCGGAAATGACCGTACAAAAATAATTGAAAGTGTGGCACCGTATATGTGTAATTAAAAAAAAAAAAAAACCAAAACACTGTATATCATCTAATTTGAACATTTGAAAACATCTTCCTTGGATTATAAAGAAAATCTTGTTAATTTAATATTAAGTTGACAAGTTCTTAAGTTTATTAAAATAAACTAAGTGAAAAACTACTCCAAATATCCAAAGGTAGTTTACAAAAATTGGCCATAAATACAAGTACTTATGATTTAAAAAAACAAAATATTATAAAAATAAACTGATAATGTCTGATGTATTAAATTCTCAGATGATAGTAAAACCATTCTTATTCTCATACATTCATTTAGTATATATTAACTTTGACTAAATAAATAGACATAGACGAAGAATAGAACAAGGTGTAGACACCAACCAAGAAATAGGAGTAGGATCGTAAGCATTCATCAAGCAACTTTTCTAGCCAATATGAATATCTATCCTAATTAAATAAATAAGCAACTTTTCTAGCCAATATGAATATCTATCCTGATTAAATAAATA
Organism: Parasponia andersonii; assembly: GCA_002914805.1. Classification (NCBI taxonomy): domain Eukaryota; kingdom Viridiplantae; phylum Streptophyta; class Magnoliopsida; order Rosales; family Cannabaceae; genus Trema; species Trema andersonii. Next base: position 165,556 of record JXTB01000051.1, read on the forward strand.
CCTGAAGGAGGCGGAAAGATGGGAGTGAGCTCAATATCTTTATGTTTAGTTATTTTGAAAAACTTTTAATAAAATCTCTTAATAATCAAATCAATCATGTACCAAAAAGTATATTTTAAAACATCATATGAAAACAATAATCTAATATCATTGTGAAAAAACTATAATATATATATATCATAAATCAATCTACTCAATGAGCTTTCATCCTCTCATCATAAATATAGAAATTCTTACTATGTGTATTAAGTATTTTTTACTTGACACCTATCCAAAAAAACTGGAGAGGCAACATGATATATAATCTATCAAATAGAAGGGGTAATTAAATACCTACACTTATCGAAGGGGAGCAATCAAAGGACCTTGCAAGGGTTTACGAACTCTTACTGAGAGAGGAGATAAAGTCGTCTACTAAACACCGTAATACCTAAAATAAACCTCATGTATGATCTTATAATATATACATTATATAAAGCTATACAAATAACCATGCAGTGGGTGACAAATTCTAAACATACTTTGCTTTTATCCTAAAAACAGTTTTGTGCTCTAGAAATTTCGGCACAATAACTGTTATAGTTTGAAAAACTAAAAAATATAAAACTTGAATCAAAATCATCTACAATCCATCCAGACTAGTTCACAATATTCCATAGTATCACAACTTTATTAACCGTCCATTTAAATAATTTCATTCGAGAAAATTTTCAAAATTCTAAAGTTTCCATAATATGAAAAATTTTCTAAAATATAACTAAAACTAAGATGAGTGGATCCTTTAACTCATCATGGTAGATATACAAGGCCATCGAGTGGTTGTGATCTCATTAGACAATCGTTTTGAAGGGTCAGTGGGCAATTTTGATCCTCGATTAGTATGCCTTGAATTTTGTTTCCAACAGAGTCTCATATAGCATTTCTGAGGTCGCAGTTGCATTTTTAGCGCCCAAAATAGCTAGAATCGCTATATGAGTTACTCAATTCGGTATCAAATTGAAATCCGACTATAGCACACAAAATTGAGTCTGTCACCTTAAATTCAATGCCCACTACTATGCATAGTCAATATGTATGCCAAATTTCTTATTTCGATGAGTACAATCAAAAAACAACAATTATTTGACAATCCAACAGTTGATTAAAATCCAAATGCTCAAATTTACCACCCAAAACAACTCAATATGGTCAAATTCAAAGAGAGCGGCAAGACCTATACTAAATGAAAGCTGGTATCGAAAAGAATCGGAAGAGCCCGGTCTCAGCTCCCGAGGTTGCCAGAATTGGTGACGGCAGCAACATGAAGTATGCTATCAGTTTTTGTTGATGCTAGCATTCTCGACTATCCCTAGTGATATAGCTCAAGCTGGGTATATTTTTGGCGGTGCTAGTTCAGATGGCGATGGTGGTAGTGCTCGACAGTGACTGGAGAATGGTCTATAAGAAATGGCCAAGGTTAGGTCGGGTGTTTTTTTTAGGGGAGGGTTTCAGGTCTTGAGGGAAGAAAAGAATGAGAGGAGGAGAGAAATGGGGTTTGGGTATGGGTGCTACACATGGCCTATCTATTTTTAGGCATCAAGTTTCAAAATCTAAATTTCACCCATAGTTTTGAATCTTTCCAAGACCCTTATGCCCTTTTAAAAAAGTGGGTTATCATGCATATGTATATGTATTAAGTTTTAAGTTTATTTTGTGATTTATTGGCAACCTTATTAAAGATTAAATTATTAATAATTTAATATGGAGTGAGAAAATAATTTGTATAAAATGTTGGAGATTTTTTTTATTGAGAAATAAGATTTCTGTGGTAAAGGACTGAATTAAGATAATTTATAAAATGTATTGGTTTGACCATAGTTTTGGTAACTTTGTGTTTATTTTATATTTTTAGAAACCTACGAGTCAAAAGAAGTCTGACAAATCTTTTATTTTGCAAAAATCTTTGAAGCTAAGAAAAGTCAGAGTTTTTAAAGACTTTTCTCTCCAGCCTGGCGTGTGAGAGTTTGACTTCCGACCTCCATGTGTGGCTTTACTCTCGGGATTTTATGATCTTCTCTGTTGGTTATACCTTTTGTTTCATGTGATAGAGTCCATTGTAGAATAGTAGAGATCTAGAATTTTGGGTTGTAGGTCATAAAGCCAATTCATAAGAAGTTTGTGAAGGCATTTTTATCTGACTTGTGGAGAGCGGAAAAATATTTTGAGCTCCAGAGCGGGACTGGATATGTTCCTCTTTTCTTTATGGGCATAATGTTAAAAGGGATCGAATTCTGAAGATTAACCTTGGCACTTTGGGAAGACAATTATTGTTTTCAAAAAGCTGCAGCTCTTTAATGGTGATGATTGGACTGGATTCCGTCGTGTTCCTTTCTAGATTTAGATCTATGGCCTTCCTATTTATGGGATGAATGAGGCCATTGGGAGGTTTTTAGGGGAAAAAAATTGGGGAATGTATCGAGGTAGACACGGATACTTTTGGGTGATGTTTGAGAAGATCTATGTGTGTTCGAGTAAATCTGGACGTCAACCTCCCTCTCCAGAGGGTTGCTAATGTCAGAGTGGGTTCTAAGGGTAAGGTCATATAGGTAGACTTTTGCTATGAAAAGCTTGCTAATTTCTGCTTTGCCTGTGGACGTCTTACTCATGTTGCTAAGCAATGTCTGATCAAGGAGTCAAAAGATACAATTTCAAATAACAAATTTCCCTTTGGGGTTTGGCTAAAAGGCTATTTTTTTAGAAACCGTTCGATAGACGGGAACCTTGTATTGGAATTAGACAATTTTGGGAGGGTGAAAGCACTCCTTCAGTGGTGATGTTTTATCTTGACGCTGATTGAAGCATGGCAGAAACTGGTTGTGGAGCCGTTATCTCAATCCGCTTCAATTCTTTAGGCGCATATTCTAGGGTCATCTTTAGGCAAACCAGCTGTCAAGGTTTCACCAGGAGATTCTATTATTAATGCTAATTTGAATTTTCCTGTCTTATTATTGAGGATAGTGGCGCAAAACGCTTCTCACGTAACCTCATTCACATGAGGCGATTGTGGGCCTAGATTCTCATGACCTAACGGGTAGTTTTTCTTCTCTCACAGGTTATCTCAATAATAACTCCAATATCTCAAGTGAGATTTTGAACGAAAATAACGATTCACACGATACCCTCAAGGAAGAGTCAAATGTAGAGGTTGTGGGTAAGCAAGTGGTGGAGAATGTTGCTTCAATCTTTAAAAGCATGATTAGGTCCTTTGGGCGATTATGCTCAACAGAAACGATGGAAGCCTTAAGCCCATTTGCACAGTAAATTCAGAGATCCGAAAGGTTCGGTTGTGGGTGGCATTTCGAAAAAATGGCCTAATGTCAATGAAGAGATTGACTCTCGCGGTAAGCATAGGAAGGTACTTGGTGACGTGTCGAACAATCTTCAACCGGCGACGACTATGGAGCAGTCCCGTTGATCATCATGAAACTCTAAGTTTGGAATGCCTGGGATGTAGGGAGCCGCAATATATTCTAAGAACTGGGGAGGCTCATCCATAATGTTAATCCTTATATAATTTTTTTTATGAAGTCTACGTTATCGAGTAGAAGAGATACTATTATTATCCAAACTTGGATTTTCTAACCGAATTCATGTCAATTGTAAACAAAACAGTGGGTGTTTTGTTAAAATCCAATACCGTGATTTTTGGTGAACACCAAATACTTGGTTTTTTCATTATAGTTCTTGAATAATTAGAAATTCTATATTAATAAGGATTCATTTTTATTTTAATTTATCAAAATAGATACACCAGTTTAATATTAAGAAAATATAGTTAAATTGTACGAAAAATTGGTTTAATAAAATTACAGTGTTGATTTAATAGATTATTTCAAATTTGGAATCCGAATATCAAAAATTTAACTTACAAAGTTCATCAAAATTTCAAGTACTTAAAACTTTAAAAATATTCTCCGGGAACCAAAAGGTTCCGTTTATATACCAAATCCTCAAATAGTAGAAAATATATCCACATACATTCACTTAGTATAAATAACAAATTTGGCTAAATAGTTAGAAATAAAAAGAATAGAACAAGTTATGAGGACCAACCGAAGAGGAATAGGAACAAGACTGCATATGTAAGCAAACCGACTTGCCTAAGCCATCAAGATAACTAACTCGAATGAACAACCACCAAAAAGAGAGGAAAATAAAACGGATGATTGTTCATTCCTTTTAAGTGGTTGTTACCACATTTAAAAATTATTTGGAAAGCCCATACATGATTAGTTTAATCCAAAATAACTTTGCAAAATCATATGTGTATATATTCATGAAAATATCCAAAACCGTTAGTCCATACGCATATACATATATAGATGTACAACAAATATAATATCTCAAAACCAATCAATCCACAAACAGATGATATAAATCTACTTATACCTATGAGTTCACCACCTCTCATCAATGGACACTAGGGTGTTAGCACTACGTGTGCTATACAGCCTACCTGACACCTAGCCCATAACCGGAGGGGACACTAATGTGTCACCTACCAAACCTAGAGGAGCAACCGCATTGCCTACGCTTGCCAAATAGGGAGGTAATCAAAAGAAATACCCCGCGTAGATTCAGGGACTCTATACCATCGATAGGGCCACAATACTATACTGTAGAAACCCCATGATACTAACTTGGGACTCATGTGTGATCCTATAATATGCGTACTTTGAACTGATGTGTACAAATAACTACGCAGTAGTTTAAATTCAAATAATATTCTGGTTTTTAGTAAAATAGTTAATTAAATTTTATAGCAGAATGGACAGCATAACGACTATATTTTAATATATCCAAAAATAATCTACACTCAGAAAAGTCCCAAAGCAATCCAATACATAAATCATACCATTTAATTCTGCTACAAATATTTAAAAGTTCTAAAATCATGTTTTTTCTCATATATTGTACAAAATAAATTTTATTCAAAAATAATGTAAAAGAGAGATAAGCGAATCTCTACCTTACTAGAATAGTGATACCACGCTATTGGATACTCAAGGTGCCATTGGACGATCGCTCCGAGAGCTAGAAATTAATTCCATGCCCTCGATCACTAACTTGGGAAAAATCAACTTCTCAACGAAGCTTGAATCAATGAATGGACCTCTCTATTGAATTCTTAATATTTACAATAGCTAAGTTAGATATATAACTTGACTAATTCAGGTCTGGGCTGACATCAGACTACTATCACAGAAAAGTACACAAAATCTAAGTCATTAAATATCATTTTTTGTGTCGGTCCTCAAATATAGTCAATATATATCTATATCAAACTTCTCTATTTTCTGAATACATTCCAAAAATACTAATAAAAATGAAATCTAACGATCGAATGAAAAACTAAAATTCTGAACTCAAAACACCCGAAAACAGTAACTTTTAATCCAGGAAAAATAGAATTTTGAAATATATACCCTAATAATCCTTGCGACAATATGATTCAAAAGAACTTAATTTGAGGTCAAACAATGGCTGGAATCATTGCCAGTGACCGAAAACATCTGCGGCTTCACGAGCTCCTTACTGGCATTTGGTGGCTTTAATGGCTGTAGGAGTTGGGCAACAGGTTACAGGTAGTGCGGTAAAGCTTCGCCAAGGGTCCTCGTGGCCGGATGACGACTGGTGAGTAGCGCTTAGGTTTTGCTTCTTTGGCAGCTTCGACGGAATAGAAATAGAGAGAGAGAATCAGGGGGGAAGCGAGAGGTGCACAAGAGGAAGGGAGAGAGGAGAAAGAGAGGGGTTGATATTTTTTAAAAATGGTTATGGGCCCCACCACTAATACATATATATTTTTTATTTCTTATTTTTTATAAAAAAAATATGGTCAAATAACCAATATACCCATTCAAAAATTGGAATTTTACATTCTCCCCTTCTTAAAGGAATTTCGTCCTCAAAATTCAGGCAAAACTGATAGTATGAACAAGATTGAAAGAAATAATCACTAGAAGTATAGTGAGCACTCAACCTTAGAATTTAAGAGTATTAAACTGAATTCGAGTTAACAAAGGTATGAAATAGACAGTCTTCAATTGGCATCAAAATCTCGCCAACATACCGAACTGCATAATGATATGGTATAAGGGCATGCCCAAATAAAATATAGAATCATAAGGTGGCTCAACAATAGGTATAAGAATCTCTATCACCTATGGTTGGAAACACAACCTCATGTATGTGAGTAATCAAAAGATAAGGATAACTATAGCTAGAAGTCGAAAACATACGACTCTAAACACTGATTGCATGGCACTGAACTAGAATAACAAATCAAATGTCAGATATAAGAATATCATCTCTCTGATCATACCAGATCAACAATCTCCTGAGACATTCCCATTTTTCTGCAACAAGTTCTTGGTTGTAGACAATCTTTGCGTTAGTGACTCGAAGAGGAGTCTCCGTTCAAGTACAAAATCTAATAGAATAGATTTAAAGACGAGGGACAAGAATCCTTGTGTTACACCACACCGGATAAACGAGCTTAGAGATCGAAGGTCACAAAGAGAGTTCAATGGCTCACAACCATTTCTGTTCTCCAATTAGAGCGAGGAATAACACAAAGCACAAACCATTTCTAGTCAAATATAATACTAGAACACCCAAAGTAGAAGAAATCACCAACATAAAACATCAGTGCAAATTTCAGCCTCAAATGCAAACATCCAAACATGAGAAATTTCAAAAGCATTTCAAATCTTTTATCCAGTGTAAAACCTCATCAAAGAAAATCAAAGCAATACTGATCTAAAGACTTTATAAGCCCTTGATATAAAGAACACTCTATGGACATAATCCAATGTCCTCGAAATATGTATATAACAATTAAAATCGACATTTAATACCCCAGAAATAAAGTTCAAATAGGATAGGCTATTTGGTAGCATCTTTGAGTAATGCCTGTCTCCCATGAAATCTCTTTTCAATTTTTAATGAAAAGAATTTTTAAAAACATTGAATGTAAAAAGTATTAGGACTTAGGAATACTACACTAGTTCACAATATGCCTTCTTCCTAGCTAAGGGTAAACTAAACCTAAACTTTGAATATCCTTTTACAATATAGAAGTAGAGTCTAACGATTCTTAAGGTGAAACCTATAAGTGATCTCATTCTAATTACCATTAACCATATAACAATAACTATATTATATATAATTTATACCAAATAAGGGATTTAGATATAACCTAATATCAACATTTAGGAAAAAGTTTCATTCTATACATATATTATGAAAATCTCTAATAATCACAAGTATCAATCTATAAAATTGAGTTATACATGATAACCATTTATTTAAAATCAACAAGGAATACATAGAAGTACGCTAGTTTGTTTCTCCACAATCAACAAAATGGACATTTATTTCACAATCCACACTTACTTGATAAAATGATAAATGATGCAATATCTAAATCACCATGGTCAATTTTTCTTTTAAAGCTAATAAAATATTTGGCAATCCACATATAACGTAACTAATTTGAGTCTGAGCTAATACTGGACTAGTGTCACACAAAACTAGATAAAATCTAAGCCGTTAGATATCATATTTTGTGCCAGTCACAAAATATAGTCAATATATATATATATATATATATTAAACTTCTCCATTTTTCAAGTACATTCTAAAAATGCCAACAAAAATGAAATCTAAAAGTTAGATCGAAAACTAAAATTTGAAGCTCGAAGTATCCAGAAATAGCAACTTTAAAACTAAGTAAAATAGAATCGTGAAATATATACCTTGATAATCTTTGCGACAATACGAATCAAACGAGCCCAATTTAAGGTCAAATAATGGCCGAAATAGTCGTTGGTGACCGAAAATGGCTGCGGCTCATTGCTGGCATTTGGCGGCTCTGATGATTGCGAGAGCTGGGCAGCAGGTTGCTAGCAATGCATCAAAGCTTTGTTGGAGGTCCTCATGGCTGAACAATATTCGGTGGGTGGCATTGGGTTTTGCTTCTTCTGCGACTTTGATTGGAGAGAAACAGAGAGAGAATAAGGGAGGAAAAGAGAGGTGCACGAGGGGAGGGAGAGAGAACAAAAAGAAAATGGTTGATTTAAAAATAAAAGTTGTGAACACCAATACTAATACATATATATATATATATTTTAAAAAAAGATGATTAAATGACCAATATACCCATTCAAAAACTAGGATTTTATAGGTTTTGTTGCTTCGGGATGATAAAAGGATAGTAGAGTTGAGGATTTAGTAGGGTGAGGATTGGGTAGTAGTAAGTATTTTCTTTTAATTTATAACAACTAGAGATTATTAGTTAAGTCCTAAAAAAAAGGATAGTAGAGTTGAGAATTTGTTCTACAAGTCATATTGACTGCATTGTCACTCTGCCCGACGATGTCACTTGTGGGTATTTATGAGAATCCGAACTCTTGTCAACAATGTCATATGTGGTATGTTCTTCATCGTCTTCATTCCTAATCAGATTTACTCAGGTGTTGTGCAGGTGATTTCAATGCTTTTCTTCAGAAAAAAGTGTAAACTCTATGATTTATTTTCGGGCAGCATTAGAAGACAACGCCTTACTAGATTTTGGGTGCAATGGGCCGATTTTGTGTTGAAACAATTGTCACGATGGCCCTGTAAATGTTTAAGAATAACTTGATAGGTTAATTTCGAATGGGGATTGGAATGATCTGTTCCTGAATTCTAAAGTGTCTTACTTAGAATTTTGGGGTTTCGATCATAGAGTTCTTTTAGTTGTATTGGATATTTGTTCCAATTGCTAGTCTTAGGGGGTTAAAAAGATATATTTATATATTGAGCATTGGTGGGTCTAGGATAAGGACTGTCTGGACATTGTTTTTGGTGCCTAGGATAGCTGTGTGTAAGATGGCACAACCACTTCTTTTTTCAAGTTATTAAAGATTTATATCGGGGACCTGGAAAGCTGAAGTGTGTCATAATTTAGTGTGCTGGGGAAAAAATTTAAAGCTATGAGAAATAAGTTGGAAGTGTTAGGGAATATCTTCCTCAATAAACACACAATAGTGGAAGTGATAAAAAAAAATGCCGAAATAAATAAATAGGACACAAAAATTAACGTGGTTCACCAAATTGGCTACGTCCACGAAGCTGCTGCAGATCTTCACTATAGGGAGAAAAGAAATTTTACAAGTGTTTACACTCAACACTCACAACTCACACCCCAGACCCCGAATACACCTAAGAGAAAACTATTTTTTCTCTTAACTCTCAAGAATAAAAACTCTCAATTTTTTACTCACTTTACACTTGGTGTATTTCACTCTTTTCTGGGATGAGAAATAATGAGAGATGAGGACCCTATTTATAGTGTTAGGCTTCACCAA
>JXTB01000051.1:178358-235007 GCA_002914805.1 Parasponia andersonii
GTTTTATTATCATATATTAGTTGGCCTTTTGCTTTTCTTTTTCACCGTGTATTAAACACGGTTTTGCTCCACACGGTTATCACACGGAGAAAAATCTCCACCGCTTGACAGGAAGCTCTTTATAGGGGATCTAAATGTCGTAATGAGGTTATGGCTATACGCGCTGCTAATAAGGAATCAGAATGGCTACTGCTAGCATAAGAATTTTTATTGGCGACAAAGATCTCAAGTTGAGTGATTAAAAGTGGGTGATGCCAATACTAAGTTTTTTCATACTAAAGCTTTCTAAAGGAGGGAAAAAAAATACTATAGCAGATCTGAAAGATGAAGATAGATGCTGGCGGGATAAAATAAAAGATATTATGGAGGTTGTTGAGAATTATTTTCCAGGCGAGTTTACTTCCTGCCGACCGAGTACGCAAGAAATGGATAAGAAGTCTACATTACATATTTCAGTAGATGATTCCATGAATCAGAGATTGGTTGAGCCTTTCTGAAAAGAAGAGAGATTAAAACTACTTTCTTTAATATGAGTCCTACAAAAGCACCTAAACCAAATGGGTTTCAGGCAATGTTTTATCAAATATTTTGGCATGTGGTGGGCAATAGAGTGACTCGGTTATGTATTAACGTGCTAAATAATAGTGATCCTTTGGAGGGGTTGATTGATACTCATGTGGTCTTAATCTAAAGGTTAAACTTCTCAGGAAAGTTTTAGATTTCTGTCTTATTACCATTTGTAATATTGTGTACAAAATTATTACTAAAGCGTTAGGAAATAAGCTCAAATCTGTTCTTCCAATGGGGATTTCTTATTCCCAAAATGCTTTTGTACCTGCTTGTTTGATTCGGACAATGCAACTATTGTTTTTGAGACCATGCATTCTATCAGAAGGCACAACAATTGCAAGGAAGGTTGGATGAGCTTTAAAGTTAGATATAAGTAAGATCTATGAGAGAGTGGAGTGGCATTTTTATCGATGTTGTGATGCAAAAGCTTGAGATCTATAAAGAAGTCTCATCAACAAATATATATACAGTCAAAAGTTTTCTTTTATACTTAATGCAGTGTAGAGGGGTGAGGTGTACTCGCAACGTGCTTTACGAGAGGGATGTCTATTATTATTTTATTTATTCTTACTACATGCATAGAATGGCTCTCCCTACTTCCTGATCTAGCCCAAAGTCTAGGTAATAATATATTACGAGGTTTGCTTGCGTCCGTGGTGTGCCACGGGTAAATCATCTCTTCTTTGCGGATGACAGTCATTTTTTGTAAGACAAATATAGATGAATGTTCCAAGATTAAGAGCACCTTGTATGATTATGAGAAGGCTTTGTTAGAAATAAATTTTTTTGTGACCTATTAGGTCATAGTTTAGTTATTTGGGTTTGTGTTGTGAGTTGAGTTTATTTTGGTGTATGTGTGTCTAATAGCCCATAATTTAATATCTAAGTTTCTAGAGTATTCTTATATTTATTAAATTACTCTTGTATTTACTACATATATAATTAATTAGGTGGTTGGAGGTTACATAGAGCATCTATAATCATCCTTGGAGTAGTATAAATAAAGTGCTCTTCCCCCCCATTTTGTATCAAGTAAAAGAGAAACAATTCAAGTAGTACTACAACTTCTTCTCTTCCACCAAAATTCTCTCTAATTTTTTCCTCAGCCTTTTTAGTCTTAAAAGTCTCTTGTTTCCAATAAAATGGTATTAGAGCGAAGTTGTGAGTTCTCTTAAAATTCAAAGTATGCCCTGTGGTCGCAGCTTTGACTGTTCTTCCACATCAGAAAATAAATCTTGAGATTAAGAGTATTAGCCATTTGTTCCAAACATATCATTATTACATATTAAATCGAAGAGCTTGACGAGATGAACACGCTGCCGTAAAACTCAGCTCAATCGGAGTCCAAACGAATTTGAATGAGTCATCGGAAGTTTGCTGCCACAAACTAAGTCAACTCACTCAGTTGAGCCGAGTTATAGTCGTTTGATCGAGCCATCAAAGCCATTGACCAAGCCATCAGAGCTATTTGACTGCACCGTTGACTAAGCCATCGAAGCCGTTAATCGTGTCGTTGACCAGCCTGTTGACCAACATTGATCGTTGACTGAGTGTTAACTTTGACCATTGACTTTTACGATGTTTCGGATCTATCTTTGTAGTCGAAATTTCCAAAAGCTCACTTTGTTAAGAGTTATAGCAACTGACAGCTTAGCATCTCTTCAAGTTCCACCACTTCAAGGTAGCAACTTTGATAATTGGACTATCAAAATAAAAGTCCTCCTTGGAGCACATGATATTGGGGAAGTAGTAGAGAAACACTACGAAGAGCCAAGAGATGAGGCAATACTATTTTCAACACAGAAGGATAGTTTAAAAGATTCAAGAAAGAGAAACAAAAAAGCTCTCTTCCTTATCTACCAGACCTTAGATGACGACGGATTTGAGAAAATCTCAAGTGCAACCTCTGCTAAGGAAACATGGGAGAAACTTTAAATTGCATACAAGGGAGAAGAAAATGTCAAAATAGTCCAGCTTAAAACTCTAAGAGGAGAGTTTGATTTATTATACATGACAGAGACTGAGTCAGTTTTTGATTACTTTTCTAAAGTTCTAACAATTTCCATCAAATGAAGAGAAATGGTGAGAAACTAGATAATATTACTGTAATATCCACCGATTCCACACACGTATATAAGGGTATTTGTATAAATATTTAGTGAAATCGGGAGATGCTACTCGACTTAGAACTGATAAAATAGTGAAAATTTAAAACTTTTTAAACATTCTAGGAGAAAAAGAGAAATTCCTCTCATAATTATACATAGTCTAATTTATACGTATATTCATACTCACATTGTAGACCTCTCATAAAAATATACATAATATACACACACTCAATAATTACAAAATCTTCTATTAGAAAACTACAGTGTCAAAATACTCATATACACAAGTCGCGGTCAGAAAGTCAGCGCTCCTCCTCTAACTCACATATCATCTGTACCTTCTGCAATATAAGAATACTAATGAGCATAAAACTCAGTAAGTAACGTATGCAAATGTAGAGTACCTATAACATGAAACAAATGGTCATATGGTTGGGATCCCTGTGTATATTGTATTGCCTGATAAGACCGTGAATTGCATACTGAGCCACTCAGAGAATGTCTAACATATCACGAGCTATATAGAGGTCTCGAGCCCCAAAAATCCCCTATGTGTACAACAGAGGTCCACCCCATATCACCATCAGAGTGTTCCTGATGGAACCATAGTGTCCCCGAAAGGACCAGAGTGTTCCCGAAGGAACCAAAGTGTCCCCGAAGGAACCATATCACATATTTGGGCGCTGACTCGCCACACCCTATTCATCAATACTCGTCGGGCAATACAAATATACCACGCGTTAATGTCTCATGCAAGATTGACTAACAGATACGTACATACACATATCCAAATATTTTACATTCACAGTAAATAAAGAATTTCTTACATTGCAGGTGTAACGTTACTTACCTTATGTCCGACAGAAAAGATAGTGAAAAGGGTCAGTATCCTCTGTGGTAAGGTGTGTGGAAGACCTGATATCAATTTCATTACTAGAATGATTACTATAATGTAAAATGCTTAAAGAAAGCAACCACAAGCATAAATCACAACTTTCACAAAATCAGGAAATCTAATCATAAAATGAACCAAAATGACACATACTTTCATAAAAACTAGTTCATTTAGTTTTAAAAATATTTGGACAGCACCTCCCCTATTTTTAGGACATTCCCACATGATTAAAATCATGGTGTAAGATCTGTAATAATAATCCACAAGCCAATTCCCACATATATACCTCAAAGAGGATCATTTAACAATCAGAATGAGTAATTTACCATGAAATTGATACTAGTTGTTTGATATATCTATTATGCAATATCAATATAATTATTATTGGCTTATTATGTATGTAAGAATCTTGGGTATCACAATCCTTCCCCCCTTATTAAATTTCGTCCTCGAAATTTGCTTACCCAAATAATTCTAGATGTTGACTTCTCATTTTATCTTCTCGTACCCATGTAGCCTTCTCAACAGAATGGTTTCGCCATAGAACTTTCACTTAAGGAATCTTTTTATTTCTCAATTTTTTCTCTTTTCTGTCTAGAATCTGAACAAGATGTTCCTCATAGTTTAATTTTGGATCCAGTTCAAGTGGCTCCTGATTAAGAACATAGGATAGATCTGATACATACTTTTTCAGTATAGAAACATAGAAGACGTTGCGTACACCTGATAATTCTGGGGATAGGGCAAGCCTATAAGCGACAATCCCAACTTTTTCAAGGATCTCATAAGAACCTATAAATCTTGGGCTCAACTTTCCTTTCTTTCCAATTCTCATTACACCTTTTATAGGGGCTACTTTGAGAAATACTTTATCACCAACAGAAAAGTGTAAGGGTTGGCGTTCTGGATCTGCATAAAACTTCTGTCTATTTTGAGCTGCTATCATATGTTTTCTGATTTTTTCTACTACCTCAGCTGTATCTCTAACAATATTGGGACCCAAATAACATCGCTCTCCAACCTCATCCCAGTGAACTGGAGATCTACATTTTCTGCCATACAACATCTCATAAGGTGCAACACTTATCATTGCTTGAAAGCTGTTATTATAGGAGAACTCAATTAGTGATAGGTTATGGTTCCATAACTCCTGGAAATCCATAATACAAGCTCTAAGCATATCTTCTAATATCTGAATAGTCCTCTCAGCTGACCATCTATCTGAGGATGGAATGCAGTACTAAATTTCAATTTAGTACCCAAAGTTCGTTGTCTACTTTCCCAGAATTTTGAGGTAAATCTGGCATCTCTATCTGAGATTATAGAAACTGGAATCTCATGAAGCCTAACAATCTCCTTAATGTACAATACTGCAAGTTTATCCATGGAGTAGGTCATAGAAATCGGAATAAAATGAGCTACCTCAGTGTGTCTGTCAACTATGATCCAGACTGCATCTTGTCGAGATACTGTCTTTAGTAACCCAACTACAAAATCCATGGCGATCTTCTCCCACTTCCACTCAGGCAATGGTAGCGGTTGCAACTCTCCAGCTAGTCTCTTGTGCTCAGCCTTTATCTACTGACATGGTAAGCAATGTTCCACAAATTTGAAAATATCCTTTTTCATTTTTGCCCATTAGTAAAGAATCTTTAAATCGTTGTACATTTTAGTAGTACATGGATGGACTGAATATGGAGTATTGTGTGCTTCTACTAGAATTTCTTCCTTGATATTTCTGTCATCTGGTACGCATAGTCTACCTTGAAATCTGATAACTCCTTTAGCAGAAATAGTGAAATCTGACTTTTTCTTTGACTCTATTAATTCTTTGTATCCAATTAAATCAGGATCTTCCTTCTGGCCTTGTTTAATTCTATCTAACAAGGTAGATTGTAAAGTCATAGCAGATAATTTCCCAGTAATTAATTCGATACCAGATCTGCATAAATCCTCTCGCAAAGGTTTCTCTAATTCATGTAAAGCTACCAAACTACCAAATGATTTTCTGCTGAGTGCATCCGCCATAACATTGGCTTTTCCTGGATGATAGCTGATGTTGCAATCATAGTCTTTTACCAATTCTAACCAATATCTTTGTCTCATGTTCAGTTCTTTCTGAGTAAACAAATACTTCAAACTTTTGTGATCAGTAAAGATTCCACAAAGTATACCATATAAATAATGTCGCCAAATCTTCAATGCAAATACTACTGCTGCCAATTCTAAATCATGAGTAGAGTAGTTATGTTCATAATCCTTTAGCTGTCTTGAAGCATAAGCAATAACTTCTCCCTTTGTATGAGAACGCATCCCATACCTTGTTTTAAAGCATCACTATATATAACGAATCCCTCAGTGCCTAAATGTATGGTCAGGACTGGTGTAGAAATTAATCTCTGCTTTAATGCTTGAAAACTCCTTTGACACCCCTCTGTCCATATGAACTTATTGCTCTTCGTGGTCAACTGTGTAAGTGGCATAGCTATCTTAGAAAATCCCTCAACAAACCTTTTGTAATAACTAGCCAAACTCAGAAAACTTCTGACCTCAGTAACATTGGTAGTTCTAGACCAATTATTAACTGCTTCAACCTTGGTAGGGTCAACAGAAATCCCATCCTGAGAAACAATGTGACCTAGGAACGACACTTTTTCTAACCAAAACTCGCATTTCTTGAATTTAGCATATAACTCCTTCTCTTTCAACATCTAAAGAGTGATTCTCAAATGGTCTTTATGTTCTTCTCTAGATCGTCAGTATACTAAAATATCATCGATGAATACAATAATAAACTTATCTAGAAATTTCTTAAATATCCTATTCATAAGGTCCATAAATGCTGCTGGAGCATTGGTCAGGCCAAATGGCATTACCAAAAATTCATAATGACCATAATGAGTCCTAAAAGCAGTCTTCAGAATATCTTCTTCTCTGACTCTTAATTGATGGTAACCAGACCTCAATTCAATCTTAGAAAATATAGAAGTACCCTGTAATTGATCAAACAAATCATCGATACAAGGTAAGGGATACTTATTTTTAATAGTCACTTTGTTAAGTTCTCTATAGTCAATACACAATCGCATAGTGCCATCTTTCTTTTTCACAAACAACACTGGTGCACCCCACGGTGAAAAATTGGGACTTACGAATCCTTTGTCTAGCAATTCTTGTAACTGAGTCTTTAGCTCTTTTAATTCTACTAGGGACATTCTATAGGGTATTTTAGAAATAGGCACAGTACCTGGTACCAAATCAATAGCAAAATCAATCTCTCTTACTGGTGGCAAACCTGGTAAATCTTCCTAAAACACTTCCAGAAAATCTTGCACAACTGGCACATCTTCTGGCCTCAACTTCTGCTCCACAGATGTATCAACAATACTGGCCAAATACCTTGTACCACTTTTCCCTCACAATTTATGAGCTTTCATGGCTGAGATCAAGGGAAACTTGGTTTTATTCTGAGTACCCATAAGTGTGAACTGATCAGCATTAGGAGGATGAAATGTCACCATTTTCTTCTTACAGTCAATCTTAGCAAAATACTTTGACAGCCAATCCATACCCAAAATGATTTCATAGTCATCCATGTCAAGCACAATTAAGTCTGCAAATAACTCTCTATCATCAATCATCACAGAACAAGCTTTCAAAATTTTGTCTGAATACATAACCTCTCCAGAGGGACGTGTGGTACTGAATGGAGTACTCATTTGATCTATTGGACAACCCAA
Source organism: Parasponia andersonii (assembly GCA_002914805.1). Taxonomy (NCBI): domain Eukaryota; kingdom Viridiplantae; phylum Streptophyta; class Magnoliopsida; order Rosales; family Cannabaceae; genus Trema; species Trema andersonii. The sequence goes on from JXTB01000051.1 coordinate 185,672, forward strand.
TCTCCTCACAAATGTGAATGATGTATGTGAATGCGTGGATCCTGAATCTATTAATGCATGGGCTATGATACCAAAAATAAATATCACCTGTGATAATAGATGGGTCTGCCTGAGTTTCGTCTCCAACATCTGTTTCAGCTATAGCATACAGCCTTCCACTAGATTTCTTCTGATTATTTTTCATTTCAGGGCAATTCTTAATAAAATGACCAATTTTACCACATTTGTAGCATAACCCTGCAACCTTACAACATTCTCCAGAATGATTCTTTCCACATGAAGGGCAAGGTGGTATAGTAGTAGTTGTAGTCCACTGGTCAGTCTTGGGATGCTTACCTTGATCAGGTCGAGTCTGTTGAGTTGAAGCTCCCTCCTTTTCATATCGTGAAGAGGTTGGACTTGAGTCTGTCCCCCTCTATTTCCCTGAAAACCAAGTCTGAAACTTCTTTGCATTTCTCTAGCCAGTCTTTTTCTCCTAATCTTTTCCTCATTCAAAACATCTTTCTCTGCTTGCTCAGCATTTAATGCCCTGTCAGTACTTTGAGCAAATGGTACACCTCGAATTCTACCTGATTTCAAATCCCTAACGATAGTCTTCCTTAGGTCTTGCATAAACTGATCTACCTTGAGCTCATTAGTGGCAACCATATGAGGTGTATATCATGATAACTCGTCGAACTTGCAGATATATTCTGCAACAGACATCTCTCCCTGTTTCAGATTGGCAAATTCTACCTTTCTGCTGGCTCTCATGGCATCAGTAAAATACTTTCCATAGAATATCTCTCTAAATCATTCCCAAGTCATAGTAGTAACATCATGAATAGTGCTCATAGTATCCCACCAGTATTCAACATGATGTCTCAGCATAAAACTAGCACAAGGAACTTTATCTGCATCGGGAACCTTGGCGTAAGCCAACATACGCTCAGTGGTCCTAATCCACTACTCTGCTTGTACCGGATCAACCCCACCATCAAAGGCTAGAGGCTAGAGTTTCCTGAATCTTTCCCCAGCACTTTCACTCTTATCTTGCTGATGTTGAGGTTGTGATAGTGGAGGGTTAGGTTGATTTTCTTGCCTCATACGTTGCTCTAAAATATTTTGTATCAAAGAAGCCAACTGTTCAACCTGATTACCACCCTGTGAAGAAGATGCACCCCTCTCAAAATTATCTTGACCCCGAGTAGTCACTATACTGATATCCTAACACCCAGATTCCATAATTCTAATTATAGCCAATAATAATCATCACCAGAATATGAATGCAATAAAAAAAAATTTGAACAGATATCAAAATGTATATCAAACACTACAGAGAAGTGAGGCTTCCTTTCCTTCCCAACGTATATATATAAGCAGTCTTCAGAATCATTTTAAAACATAAGCTCTGATACCAACTGTAACTCCCCTGACTCCACACACGTATGTAAGGATATTTGTATAAATATTTAGTGAAATTGGGAGACGCTACTCGACTTAGAACTGATAAAATAGTGAAAATTTAAAACTTTTTAAACTTTCTAGGAGAAAACGAGAAATTCCTCTCATAATTATACATAGTCTAATTTATGCGTATAAACATACTCATATTGTGGACCTCTCATAAAAATATACATAATGTACACACACTCAATAATTACAAAATCCTCTATTAGAAAACCACAGTATCAAAATGCTCATATACACAAGCCGCGGTCAGAAAGTCAGTGCTCCTCCTCTAACTCACATATCATCCATACCTTATGCAATGTAAGAATATTAATGAGTATAAAACTCAGTAAGTAACATATGCAGATGCAGAGTACATATAACATGAAATAAATGGTCATATGGTTGGGATCCCTGTGTATATTGTATTGCCTGATAAGACTGTGAATTGCATACTGAGTCACTTAGAGAACATATAACATATCATGAGCTATATGGAGGTCTTGAGCCTCAAAAATCCCCTCTGTGTATAGTAGAAGTCAACCCCATACTGTCGTCAGAGTGTTCTCGAAGGAACTATAGTGTCCCTGAAAGGACCAGAGTATTCCCGAAGGAACCAAAGTGTCCCCGAAGGAACTATATCACATATTTGGGCACTGGCCCACCACACCCTATTCACCAATACTCATCGAGTAATACAAATATACCATGCATTAATGTCTCATGTGAGACTGACTAATAGATACGTACATACACATATCCAAATATTTTACATTCACAGTAAATAAAGAATTTCTTACATTGCAAGTGTAACGTTACTTACTTTATGTTCGACAGAAAAAATAGTGAAAAAGGTCAGTATACTTTGTGGTAAGGTGTGTAGAAGACTTGATGTCAATTTCATTACTAGAATGATTACTATAATGTAAATGCTTAAAGAAAGCAACCACAAGCATAAATTATAACTTTCACAAAATTAGGAAATCTAATCACAAAATGAACTAAAATGGCACATACTTTCATAAAAACTAGTCCATTTGGTTTTAAAAATATTTGGACAGCACCTCTCCTATTTTTAGGACATTCCTATATGATTAAAATCATGGTTTAAGATCTGCAATAACAATCCACTAGCCAATTCCTACATATACACCTCAAAGAGGATCATTTAACAATTAGAATGAGTAATTTACCATGAAATTGATACTTGTTGCTTGATATGTCTATTATACAATATGAATATGCTTATTGGCTTATTATATATGTGAGAATCTTGGGTATCATAGTTATGATCATGGAAAAGATTCTTCGATCATTATGTCCAAAATTTGAGAATATTATTACTATCATTAAAGAAACCAAAGACTTAGGAGGCATGACGATAAAACAAGTCTTGGGTTCCTTGTAAGCCCATAAAGGGAAAAAAAAAAAAGATGCAAAATTTAAATGAGCAGCTCCTTAAGGCTCAAATCCAAGAGAAAGAAGAAGATTCTGGCAATGAAAGAGGACATGGAAGAGGTCGTGGCTAAGGAAGTGCTGGAAATTTCGAATCAATAAATCTTGAAAAACGATTTTTCCGAAAACGATTTCCGCAGTTTTATAAACAAATCAAGAACGCAATGGAATAGGTATTTTAAAATTTTCTTGAAATTTTATAAAACAAAAATGTAGGATCGTTGATCTAACATAAATCAATTCATGGATCTTGGTTTAGTTAAAACCTGGAAGCGCTTCACAACCATTGAGTCTTCCCATCTATTCTCTAGAGCCCGTTGAATGATTCGGTGTGTAGGCACCTTCTTGATTCCCAATGAGAGATGTGCGAACGATCCAGTAGACGATCTTCCTTCTCCTTGAGTGCACCTCTACGACCATGAGTATCTCTCCCTTACTGGCCATAAACAAACATGGGACTTCTCCTGCGGCGGCTCGTCTCTCCCACTCTCTTTTTTTCTCTCTGTCAAATGAAAATGCACAGTTACTTTTCATGAGTGGCGTGTAGAACACCTAAAGTGGCTTAGGAAAACTTTTCTCTTAAGTATTTAAAGAGATGTAAACCCTAATGGGCTTGTTGGACTCAACTGACCATTCAATTAGTTATTGGGCTATGTGTGAGCTAAACATGGGACCTTATGGATCCAAATAGTCTAAGCTCTAATGGGCCAACTACTCATAATCATAATTAACTCTAAATTATGACTGGATCATGTCCATTAATATTGGGGTACTCCACTATAGGCCCAATATTGCACTCTTAAACGAAATATCATATATTTTATGTGAAGCTAATTAACACTTTAATTAACTTAATTCATTTAGCATATACTATACCTGAAAATATACCCCCGATGTAATGCTGTACTAGTGAGGTAAAATTACCGTATTATCCCTCTAGTACATATTTACCTTTAAGTTGCCATTTTTCATCGAATGGATAATAATTGATTATGGTACTTGTAACTGCCCATACAAACACAGTCAAATTCACAAAGTGAATACCTAGCACCTAGATTTTATTATTCAAGTCCTTGAAAAAACTCAAAGTGACATTATATGTATGGTGTCCAAATCATGAAAGGCGTTCTCGTCAATTCACAAATCTTATCTTTTAAGATACCGGAGTTCGGACTATATAATCGGAATTATTCTTTTAGTAAGTCAGAAAGATAAAACTCATGAAAGCAAGTCCGACAATCATTAGGATTAAGGTAATCTTGCAATAGTGCTAGATTAGTGAAAGATAGAATATTGAGTTACATCACTTAACCTCAAATTCTATTTTCACTTGGTCCAGTTCAATGCACTTATTACTTTCTTATAATGCACTAGTGTTTCTATCTGAAGTCAGACACTTCGATGATTGGAAACTTCATCGATCCTATTGAAATAGACAACACTACATTCTATGGCAAAATAAAGTATTCCATCTTTATTTGCAGAATGTGAACTTTTAATTTAGACATAATGAAATAAATAATTTAGTCGTCCATATGTGAACACTTCACACGAATAATTATTTATTACTCATTATTAGTCATGGAAACTTTTAGACGTTTGCATAATAGAGAATATAAACATCACATGTATATTATTGGGGCATAATATGGAATTTATTAATAACAAATAGATAATACTTAAATCCAATAAACATTGTTTAAAATGCCAAATAAAGAAACTACTTTCTAGGATATTTTCCCAACAATCTCCCACTTGCCCTTTAAAGCAGATGTGATATATTATGTAGTCCTATTCCTTCTAGGTGATCTTCAAATACTTTGATTGCTAAAGATTTAGTAAACAGACCAGTAAGGTTCTTCTACTAAGGCTATCTTACTCACTATAATGTCTCCCTATTAAAGTTAACACATAACAAAATATTGATCCTCTGGAGTATATTTTCAGATTGAACATCTGAATTAATATATCTTACATAAGTTAGATCTTTCTCCAAAATAAACAAGCATATAGTTCCTATTTCTCTAAAGATACTTAAGGATACACTTGACTATAACAATATATCCAGGTTCTGGATTGGATTAGTAACAACTTACTATTCCAACAACATAATAAATATCATGCTATTATGCTAACCAAATTCTTATTGATGATTGTCATCTTATATCATTCCCAATGATTAGTATATCATCAATATATATAAATTAGAAAAATCACTTTACTACCCTGAATCTTTTATAGATACAAGATTCATCTATGTATTGAGCAAATCAATAAATTCTAGACAAATGCTTAAGTTTATAAATCAGACCTCTAAAGTTTCACAAACTTTACTTTCTTGGCCATTTTCAATGAATCCCTCTGGCTATCTTTTTTAGATACATTCGTCAAGATTGCTATTCAGGAAAGCTATCTTGACGTCCATTTACTATATCTCATAATCAAGAGATACGACTATGGAAAAGTGTATATGAATAATCTTGATCATAACAACAGAATAGACATTCCTTCTGTATATAATCCTTTTGCAACTAACTTGCCTTAAAAGTCTTTACTTTCCTATCTATTCCTCTTTATCTCTTATAGACTAATTTACACCTAAAAGGTTTTACCCATCCAGGTGGATCTATAAGATCCCAGATTCTATTAGAGTGCAAAGACTCTAATATGGATTCTATTGTCTTTTGCCAAATATCTATATCAATATCATCGATTTCGTCTTAGTAGATAAAGTAATTGGATTCTAGGTAATAGGACTCTCCTATTTCCAAATATCTAGCAGATTGTCTCACAATCCTTCCACTATAATGAGGGCCCGATATATGTTGATCTTCTAGTGATTTATCCTTCCTAAGTGCTTACTCTAATCTATCTTTCATAGATAGGCTGATTACATCATCAGTTAACTCCTCAAGAAATAACTTACTTTGGGGTCGTAATAATGAATAATTGAACAACAACTTAATCATAGCCAAAAATTTTCATAGTCTGTGAGATATTCCTAAGAATTCTCTATAGAGATATTCAATACTTCGATCTAATCGATGAGTCTTTATAGTTTTCTTAATTGCTTTTTGGTTTCTGCTTTCAATTCTTTGAACTTTTCGAAAGAATTCAATTAGAAGTAATATTAGGAAAACAAAATAAAATTATGAATAATCATTCATAATGATATATTCAAAACCTCATTAGGCTTGATTGCTCAAGGGTCCACAGACAACAATATGTACCATTTTTAAACATTCTTGTACTCTTAGGTCTTTTCTAACAAAGGACCTTTTTGGTTATTTTACCTTCCAGATAGGATTCGCAGATTGGTGAATGTATGGCTTCTAACAAGTTTAGATACCTATCCTTAACCAATCATTGAATCATATTTAGGTTAATATAACCGAAGTACAAATATGTTTTATTCTTAGTACTTACTCACTTTCTTATGAATAGATTTATCATGTTCAGTCTCATCATTATTAGTATTATATAATGAGAATAATTTAGGTCAATAAAAATGTCATTTAGCGCAATTAAGAATATTATTCTTTCACATAAAATCTTTGTTGTTGAGATAAACAAAATGATATCGTTTCATCAAGTATGAAACAAAAATCAAAATTTTCTTAAATGTTTGACAATTTTTAATGTCCTAATTCATAAATTCATCAAATATGAATTTAAATATTTCTCATTTTATTTACAGATACTATAGCCATTGAAGTCCTTACTCTTAGTGAACTTGCCTTCACTAAACCCTTTGGTTTCTATAGAACCCTTTGCAATAGACATGCAAACATAGTTAATGATTCTTGAATCCTATCCAAGATTTATTAAGTCATCCACTAAAATAAGTTAATGAACAATAAATTATTATTACCTTTAAATCAAGTATTGTATAGGTATGCCTAACAATTTTCTTTCAATATCTTTTAATACTATATAAGAAACATTTTCTTTTTAGCAAGGGATTAGAAAATTCACCTGTAGCTATTATAGCTTGGTGAAGATGTTCATTAGAAATCTCACTGATATTTAGCATAATATTTTAGTGGTTTGAATTCCTTGAATTTCATGCTGTAACATATTGGACATCGTATGTCAACATATATCAATGAATTTTCTAAAAATTCTCCCACCACATATATGTTTTATTTTTCTTCACTAGTCTCATCAGTGAATATGGATGAACATATAAGAGTAAAAACTTAATAATTTATCAGCCATAAGCACTAAATCTAGGTTACATTAATCCAGACAACATAGTCTAACCATACAAGTTATGTGACTGTAAGTGCAATAGGTAAAAGAATTAAGGACATATCTTTTTGAATGAAAATAAATTAATCCATATAATAGCAAACATCATGCAAAAAATATTTTGAATAATTAACATAATGTAAAATAAAATCTACAATATGCAAGTGAAGTATCCCTAGAACTATCACTAATATTCATGGTAATTCAACTTTCCATTAATTACAAGCCTCCCACGAGAAGTCATGCAATTAACAAGTCAAACTGAAACAATTTCATTCAGAAAATAAGATAAATATCTCATATCCCATATTTCTAACTACGGTTTAATTTAGTCCTCTACTCTACTAACAAGAACTCCTACGGGAGGATATCAGTATTTCGAGTTGAGTGTGTAACCATTATTTCAGTAATTAAGCTTTCTATATAAGACCTTCTCCTACGGGTGATCGGCCTCATATAGTCCACCTAATACCTTATCCTAAGAAATTCATTTCCAGTACTACCCGGACGAAAACCCTCCTACGAGAGCTCAGCAAGATTCTAAGGCGAGGCTTATCCTAATACATAATAAACCAACAATGGAGACCGTAAGTATTTCATACCTTCTCCCACTCAATATTTTATAATTAAGAATTTAATGATTTTATCCAGTTATCTAACTTACTTAGTAACCTAAAATCAGTTATGTAAGCATGTTCATATTTTGCATGTGAGTAGCTCTACTATCCTATATGACATGTTACTAAGATCATGTAATTAAATATTCTATATAGAATATGTATGCACATATAATAATCAAGTGTTAGCAGAATTTAATAAAATAGAAAAATTAATGATTATCCATCATTCTAGCATTTATTATTATTTAATAATTGAACAAGCTTTTTACAATAGATATTATTAAATAATAACTGTGAGAGATAATATTCAAGTTTAAATAATTAAGATTTTAATAAAATCTAATTTATTTAATTAAAATATTTAATCCAAATTAAATTTCCTTGAATATTTCAAAATTCAAATTCAACTTTTGAATTTAAATTTTGAATTACATATTTAATTCTCTCATAATTAAAATATCTCCCACATTGGATTTTCAAATTTGAAATTATCTCATAATTTTCAAATCATTATTTTAATCTCATTAAAATAAAATATAAACTTTCTATTTAAATTTAAATTAGATAATGTAGATATTAACTAATTACAATCTTCATAAGATTTAAATTAGATATGTAGATGATTTAATCAAATTAAATCTTTACAAATATCTATTGATTTGAATTTATCTTTTAAATTTCAAATCTCAAATTAATTATCACATAATTAATATTGATTATTTAAAAGGTTTAATCATATTAATCTGTTAGATTATTTACAGATTTAAATTCAACATTTGAATTTCGAATTTTTAAATTAATTATTAGATAACTGATATAGATAATCTTTTGAAAATTTAATCTTATTAAATCTTCTAGATTATCTCTTGATTTAAATTCAACATTTGAATTTCAAATCATAAATTAATTATCAAATAATTAATATAGTAATATTATCCAATCACATAGATTTAAATTTAGATTTATCTCATAATATCTAATCATTTATTTTAATCTCATTAAAATAAATAGAAATTTAAAATCTTGCCAAATCTAAAATTATCTCATAATTTCTAATCTCAGTAAAATTAACTACAAACTTTAAATTCAAAATCGAACAGATTTGGATAGATAAGATATTCTTTGCAATTTTAATTTGAAATCTTCATAAGTTTCAAATTTAAATTATAAAAGATTTAACTATTTAAATCTCCTAGAATATCTCTAGATTTGAATTCAAATCAATTTCTAATTCAAACAAATAACTAATTATCTCATAAATAGTTTAGTAAATATCTAATCAATTATTTTGATTTTGAAAATTTTAAACATTATCATATAATTTTTAATTAAAAAATATATCTAATTAAAATTTTAAATTGATTTCGAATTAACTCTTAATTTCGAAATTTTATATTTTAATCGAATTAAAATATGTTTAAGATATAGATCTTATCTATATCTATTTAATTTAAAATTTTAATTTTAGTAGTTAATTAAATTGATTTCCTTAAATAGTGGGATCTCATCCATATTTCAATTTGAAATCAAATCTATTTAAATATGTAATCCTATCTATATTTAAATAGTCATTTATAAATTTCCTTAAATCAAGTGATCTTATCCTTGATTTGAATTTATTTAAATTGAGGATCTTATCCTTAATTTAAATCCTTCCATTAACTAAGGATCTTATCCTTAATTTAAATTCAAATATTTAAATTTCAAAATTAGAAAATATAGGATTTTCTGATAGAATCTTATCCTATTAGATTAGTTACCAAAATTTAAATTTCAAAAATTAGATAAAGTAACAAATTCAAATTTCCTAAATCATCTCTAATTCAAAATTCAAATAAGGAAATTTAAAATAGGAAATTATCTAAAATAGATAATCTGACGTCAATGGTATCGGGATGCTGATCTGAACGCCGCCGCATAGTTTGGAATAAGCTACAGGTCCGAACAGGAAACCGTAATGAAGATGATCCTTGGAATGTCATGCGGCCATGTTCGGGACTATCCCAAGTGTCAACAGGCTCGCATAATGCTACGCGGCCTTACTCGGGACAAGTACCAAGCGACAACGGACTCGCGTAGATTTCGACGACAAGCGTACGAGATGGCATGCATACGGATATGGGTACGAGACATCGTTGCATGCAGACGTGTAGTCATACCCATGTACGGCATAAAGAACGGATCCTCGGGGATGTCGCGCGGTCACATACGGAACTAATTCCACACGCCAATGGGTCACACATGACATTGGCATAGCTGCAGGCATGGGACGAAGCAACCGCAGGAGTGGGACGAAGTCTGCAAGGCCACGGGAGTGGATCGACACTCGTGCAGCTAGCACACAGGGTGCCACCCGCGCGGCCACGGAACCAGGCCAATACCCGTGTGGCTAGTGCACGGGGTGCCACCCACGCGACCAGCGTGCATGGTCGCTCCCGCACAGCCAATGCGTGGGGTTACCACCCGCGCAGCCGTCGTGCGGGTCTCCCTGCTGCAGCAACACGGGCGGCGCGTACGACTCTCAGCGTGCATCGCCTCATAGCGTTTTCGAATCCGAAAAATCTGTAGCTTAATTGCCAAATAGTTTTTCTCAAAAACTATGATACAATTAAAGATCAAATGAATTTCTACGTACAATTTTATCAACAACATAAAGTATAAACACATAGAAAATCAAGAACATGCTAGAATCATAATCAAAAACAAATCACATGATCATAAACTCATAGTAACATCTAATTGATTATCATTTAAACTTATTAAATCAATCAATCATCATACATAATAGAGCATACTCATAAACATGAACAAGACTAAATATAACCAAAGAGATCACCATGGAAATCAAAGATCATTAAACTTTAAGAGAATAAACATGAACAAGATATGTCAGATCGTCGAAAACCTATGCTCTGATACCAATTGCTGGAAATTTTGAATCAATAAATCTCAAAAAATGATTTTTCCGAAAACGATTTCCGCAGTTTTATAAACAAATCAAGAATGTAGCGGAATATGTATTTTAAAATTTTCTTGAAATTTTACAAAACAAAAACATAGGATCATTGATCTAACATAAATCAATTCATGGATCTTGGTTTAGTTAAAACCTGGAAGCACTTCACAGCTATTGAGCCTTCCCATTTATTCTCTAGAGTCCGTTGAATGATCCGGTGTGTGGGTTCCATTGAATGATTCGGTGTGTGGGTACCTTCTTGATTCCCAACGAGAGATGAGCGAACGATCTGGAAGACGATCTTCCTTCTCCTTCAGTGCACATCTATGACCATGGATATCTCTCCCTTAGCGGCCATAAACGAATACGGGACTTCTCCCATAGCGGCTCGTTTCTCTCACTCTCTCTTTTTCTCTCTGTCACACGAAAATGCATAGTTACTGTGCATGAGTGGCGTGTAGAACACCTAGAGTGGCTTAGGAGAACTTTTCTCTAAGTATTTAAAGAGATGTAAAACCTAATAGACTTATTAGACTTATCTGACCATTCAATTAGTTATTGGGCTATGTGTGAGTTAGATAGGAGATCTTATAGATCCAAATAGTCTAAGCTCCAATAGGCCAACTACTCATAATCATAATTAACTCTTAATTATGACTGGGCCATGTCCATTAATATTGGGACACTCCACTATAGGCCTAATATTGCACTCTTAGACTAAATGTCATATATTTTCGGTGAAACTGATTAACACTTAATTAACTTGATCCATTTATCATATATTATACTTGCAAATATACCTCCGATGCAATGCTGTACTAGTGGGGTGAAATTACTATATTACCCCTCTAGTGTATATTTACCTTTGAGTTGCCATTTTTCATCTAACAGATAATAATTAACTATGATGTTTGTAATTACCCATACAAACATAGTCATATTCACAAAGTGAATACTTGGCATCTGGTTTTTATTATCCAAGTCCTTGAAAAAATGCAAAGTGACATTATATGTATGGTGTCCAAATCATGAAAGACGTTCTCGTCAATTCACAAATCTTATCTTCCAAGATACCGGAGTTCAAACCGTATAATCGAAACTAGTCCTTTAGTAAATCAAAAAGATAAAACTCACGAAAGCAAGTTCGACAATCACTAGGATTAAGGCAATCTTATAATAGTGCTAGATTAGTGAAAAATAGAATATTGAGTTACGGCACTTAACCTCAAATTCTATTTTCACTTAGTCCGGTTCAATGCACTTATAACTTTCTTATAACGCACTAGTTTTCTATCCGAAGTCAGACACTTCAATGATTGGAGACTTCATAATCCCGTTGAAATAGACAACACTAAATTCTATGGCAAAATAAAGTATTCCATCTTTATTTGCAGAATGTGCACTTTTAATTTAGACATAATGAAATAAATAATTTAGTCTCCCACATGTGAATACTTCACACGAATAATTATTTATTTCTCATTATTAGTCATGGATACTTTTAGACATTTGCATAATCGAAAACATAATTATCACATGTATATTATTAGGACATAATATGGAATTTATTAATAACAAATAGATAACACTTAAATCCAATAAACATTGTTTAAAATGCCAAATAAAGAAACTACTTTTTAGGGCATATTCCTAAGGAAGAGGTCACGGACGTGGAAGAGGAGGAAGAGGATGCTTTAACAACAATTATGAATATGAAAATAGACGAGAAAGTTTGACAAGAGGTCATGGAAGAGGTAACCCACGGCGTTGGCATGACAAGTCCCAGAACAAGTATCACAACTGTAAGAAATATGGTCATTATGCTTCCAAATGTAGAGCTCCAAAGAAGGTGCAAGAAAGAGCCAACTATGCCGAAGTTAAAAGACAAGAGGAAGATATATTATTATTAGCTTACAAGGAGACCAATGGGTGCCAAGAAAATATATGGTATCTTGACAGTGGAGTAAGCAATTATATGTGTGGAAGAAGAGATATGTTCATAGAGCTTGACTAGTCAGTGACTGGGAATGTTTCATTTGGAGATGATTCCAAGGCAGCATTAAAGGGCAAAGATAAAATTTTCATACGCTTAAGAAATGGAGAACATCAGTTTATTCTAAACATTTACCATATGCTTAACACGAAGAGTAATATCTTGAGTCTTGGCTAATTCTTAGAGAAAGACTATGATATTTACATTAAAGAAAATAGTCTTTCTTTAAGAGATAATAGAAATAAATTAATCACCAAAGTGCCAATGATAAGAAATAGAATGTTCTTATTACACATTCAAAATGACGTAGTAAAATGTCTAAAGGCTTGCTACAAAGATTCATCATAGCTTTGGCACCTAAGATTTGGACATCTCAATTTTAATGGCCCAGAATTGTTAGCAAAGAAGGAGATCGTTCGAGGTTTACCCTTCATCAGTCAACCAGACCAACTATATGAAGGATGCTTACTGGGAAAGCAATTTAGAAGAAGCTTTCCAAGATAATCGAGTTCTCGAGCCCATAAACTGCTTGAGCTCATACATACGGACGTGTGTGGTCTAATAAGACCAAGCTCTCTCGGTAAGAGTAACTACTTTATCCTATTTATATGATTTTTCAAGAAAGACCTAGGTGTATTTCTTGAAGGAGAAATCAGAAGTGTTCAAAAAATTCAAGAAGTTCAAGGCACTTGTTGAAAAAGAAAGTAGTCGAAGTATCAAGGCAATGAGATCTGATAGAGGAGGAGAATTCACATCCCACGAGTTTCAGAAGTATTATGAAGACAATGACATCCACCGTCCTTTAATAGTACTAAGATCTCCTCAACATAATGGTGTCACAGAAAGGAAGAATAGAACAATCTTAGACATAACCAGAAGCATGCTCAAGAGCAAAGGAATACCAAAAGAGTTTTGGGCTGAAGCTGTAGCTTGTGCAGTTTACCTATCAAATCGCTCTCCAATAAGAAGCATATGGGGAAAGATGGCATAAGAAGCTTGGAGCAGAAGAAAGTCTGGAATCTCTCACTTAAAAGTGTTTGGAAGCATAGCTTATGCTCACGAGCCTGATGAAAAAAGAACCAAGCTCGACGATAAAAGTGAAAAGTTTGTCTTCATCAGCTATGACTCTAACTCAAAAGGCTATAAGCTCTATAATCCAAGCAATGGCAAGACTATTATTAGTCGTAATGTGGAGTTTGACGAAGAAAGCACCTAGTAATGGTACACACAAGAGGGAAATTATGACTTCCTACCATACATTGAAGAAGAAAGCGAGCAACAAAGAATGGAGTAAATAAGAGAAGAACTGCAAGAGCCTGTCACCCCACCTACTTCACCAATGGCAAGCACTCATCAAGAAACAATACCAAGATCGTCTTTAGGCAGTAGTTTAAGTGAAAGGATACCAAGATTAAGGAGCTTACAAGAGATATATGAGGTGACTGAGAATCAAAATGACTTAACTCTCTTTTGCTTCCTTATTGATGGTGAACCATTAAACTTTTATGAAGCTACACAAAGTAAAGAGTGGCAAGATGCGATGGATGAAGAAATAAAGGCGATCATAAAGAATGATACATGGGAGCTTGCTACACTTCCAAAAGAGCACAAAGCAATCAACATGAAATGGGTTTATAAGGCTAAAAATAATGCTAAAATAGAAGTGGAGAGATATGAGGTATGATTGGTCGCGAAGGGATATAGTCAAAGACCCGACATAAACTATGATGAGGTATTTGCTCCTATCGCCCGTCTAAAAATGGTACAATTGATCATCTCATTGGCTGCTCAAAATGAATGAAAAATTCATCAAATAGATGTCAAGTATGCTTTCTTAAATAGATTTCTTAAAGAGGAAGTCTATATAGAGCAACCATCTGGGTATGAGATTAAAGGACAAGAAGATAAGGACCTAAAGTTGATGAAAGCCCTTTACGGGTTAAAGCAAGCACCAAGAGCATGGAATAGCCACATTGACAAGTATTTCCAAGATAACAACTTCATTAAATGTCCTTATGAGTATGTGTTGTACATCAAAGTAAAAGATGGACATATCTTGATCGTATGCCTCTATGTCGATGATCTGATCTTCATTGGGAGTAATCCATCCATGTTCGAAGAGTTTAAGAAAGCAATAACAAAGGAGTTTGAGATGAATGACATCAGACTCATATGTTACTATCTTGGCATGGAAGTGAAGCAAGAAGAAGATGGAATTTTCATTTCACAAGAAGGCTATATCAAGGAGATCATCAAAAAGTTCAAGATGAATGATTGCAAGCTATTAATACACCGATCGAATGTGGATTTAAGCTATCAAAGCATGATGAAGGAGAAAAAGTGGATTCAACACTCTACAAGAGCTTAGTTGGAAGTTTGTACTACCTGACTTGCACAAGACTTGACATTCTCTATGTTGTGGGCCTGGTCAGTCCTTACATGGAATCTCCAACAATCACTCACTTGAAAGTTGCCAAAAGAATCCTTGGATATATTAAGGGTACAACTAACTTTAGCTTACAATATTCATCATCTAATAACTATAATTTTGTGGGTTATAGTTACAGTGATTGGAGTAGAGATTTAAATGATCGAAAGGGTACAAGTAGTTTTATATTCTTCATGGGAGACACTGCTTTCACATGGATGTCTAAGAAGCAACTAATCGTCACACTTTCAAGTTGTGAAACAGATTATGTTGTAGCTATATCATGTGTTTGTCATGTGATTTGGCTAAGAAACTTGTTGAAGAAACTATACATTCCGCAGAATGAACCCACTGAGATCTATATTGACCATAAATCAGCAATTGCTTTGACAAAGAATCCCGTCTTCCATGATAAAAGCAAGCACATCGATACCTGCTACCATTATATAAGAGAATGTGTTGCAAGAAAGAATGTACTACTGAAGTATGTGAAGATTCAATACCAAGCGGCAGATATTTTTACCAAACCACTTAAGCATGAAGATTTTCTTAAGTTAAGAAATTTACTAGGTGTCACAAATTAAGTTTAATGGGGGGTCTTAGAAATAAACTTCTTTGTGATCCATTGGACCATAGTTTATTTATTTGGGCTTGTGTTATGAGTTGGACTTGTTTTGGTCTGTATGTGTGTGTCTAATAGCCCATAGTCTAATATCTGAATTTCTAGAGTATTCTTGTATTTGCTAGATTACTCTTGTATTTACTAGATTGTATAATTAATTAGGTGGTTAGAGGTTATATAGAGCATCTATAATCATCCTTGGAGTAGTATAAATAGAGTACTCCTTTCCCCTATTTTGTATCAAGTAAAAGAGAAACAATTCAAGTAGTAATACAAGTTCTTCTCTTCTACCAAAATTCTCTCTAGTTTCTTCTTGAGCCTTTCTAGCCTTAAAAATCTCCTATTTTCAATAGGCTTCCCGGCAATACATCATATGGTGAATTCTATAATAACCTTTGGCCCTAGTGTCTGCAGGGAAAACAAGGAGAACATTCAGTGTATTCTTGGTCTAGCAGCTTGTAATCCGCATGCCAAATACTTGGGATTACCCACTTTATCAGGGAAAAAATAAAAAGCAGTCTTTTGCAATGATCAAGGAGCGTGTTTGGAAAAGGTTACAGCTTTGGCTTTCCACACTTTTTTTCATGTGGGTAAGAAGGTAATGATCAAAGCCGTGGCGATGGCTATTACTACTTATACAATAGGTGTGTTTAGATTTTCGTCTACACTCAGTCAGGATCTCCAAAGTTTGGTTTCTTTGATCCTCATACAGCCGAACTGATAGCTATTTGGGATGGGCCAGCAGATTCTAAAATTTCGCTTTAACTTACATTTTCACAATAAGTAAATTAGAAGAGAAAACTAAGATGCGATTGAAGATTGGATGATTACAACTCTTGCCAATGAAGACTATTTATACAAGTTTCGGATTAATCTAAACCATCCAATAAAATAATTCTAAGAAATTTATAACAATGCACCTAATCCTTACCAACTAAATACAGTTAAATAAATAATTTGTTCACCAAACACACTTTAAATAAACAAGTTAAATAATCTAACACATTTCAACTAAATAAGTTTATAATACCTAATACACAAAAACATTCTACTAACCAATGGAATGTTTATTAGATTAGATTTTGGAATTTTAGACCTTGACTTTAGATCATAGATATTTGGGTTATGGACTGGTATTTAGTTGTGGGTTGCTGCATCATATTCGCCAAAAGGTGTGCTATGTAGATATTGTGAAAAGTGGCTGCAAAAATGTTATTTTAGCTATCAATTCGAATGATGGTTTTTCTAATAATGATATTCTTGTGATGGATATTGTTGCCCTCTTTAGAGGTAGTAGTGGTGCTTCCTGCAATTTTATTCTACGAGATAGGAATAAAGCTGCCCACAAAGTTGTTGCATTGTGCTTTTCTTTTCTTTTGATGATATCAGGAAATTCGCACTTGTATAGCTATACAATTGTAAAAACTGAAAAGTGTTAAGGTATTTGAGTAAATTAAAACTAACGGCACTTTTATAAATACCTATTTTCAGATTAAAAGGTTAAAAATATCTGAATTTAATAATAGGGGACTAAACTTGTTAAATTTGCATAGAAACCCCCTAACTTTCTCCTTCTTCTTCATGTGAAGTCCTCCCGATCTCTCTCTAAAATTTTCATCAAAAACAAAACCCCCACCAAAGCTCGCTAACATGTCACTACCCCTCCATTGGCCAGACGCGCCGCACCGCACACCTCCCCAACGGCCAATGAACTAGCACTGGCCACCCTCACTACCAACTGCCGATCTACGTCACCGCTCCTCGACGGAGATCGGTGACTACTACATCAAATTCACCTTTTCGGTTTTTTGTCCATACCTCCTCTGTCAGAACTCCGTTTGACTCAACTCAAATACTATTGGACTTGTTTCATCATCGCTGTCATTTTCCAACCGCCCACGACCACTAACTCAGCTCTGGTGAGAAACAAGTTACTATAGTAATATTTTAATATTAAATTTTTGTAATATTTTTGTAATTATTTCGGAATTAAGTTATTTATCCCCAAAAAATTTATATCACGTGAAAGAGGAGATTGAAACAAGAAATCTCATGCTTTGAAATGTCGAAACAGAGTTTGGATGTTAATTATTAAAATGAAAAAATGACATTTTTCTAAATATTTTCAAAATGTCATATTTATATAATTTTTGGATTCTGGAGCTTAATTAATGATAGGGACCTCAAAACTGAGTTCTGACTTTGAATATGGACTCAGTGAAGTTGAAACATGAATTTTGATATAAAATATCACTATATTCTGAAGTGGAACAAAAATCAAAAAAATAATTCATGAATTGCACCATTTTGTGTGCCACAAGTGGAACCCCTTTTTTGACAAACTTTATGCCTAATACAATATTTTTGGATACTCTGAATTCAGTGATGACCGCTTTTTCTCAATCTGAGACTCCGTTTGGAAATTTACTTTTTCAAGTGAACGTGTCAGAATTCGAAGACGACTGTCTAAGCTACCTGGTGACCAATTGGGGATATTTCTAGTATCCTTAGCTCAGTATTACTACTATTTCGAGGTAGGGTATTCAATTACCTTGTAATCTATTATTTTTCATGAAATTGGAATATATTGTAAAAAGTGAAAACTCGTGAATTTATTTTATTAAATTGTTTTGAATAATTAGTGTAGTGAATTCTGAATTTGTAAAATATTGTAGACTACTTTAGATATTTTATATATGATTTTGTACAAATTTTGGATTGTACAATTTGTAAAATCATATGAACTGTACTTTTGGATTTTTAAGTACACAATGGATTTCTATTTAAAAATCAGAGCACATCTAGAATAATATTGCATAGTCATTTACACTACCTCTTTTATTGCACATACCATAGGATCATACATGAGATCCATCTTAAATATCACAGTGCTTAGTAGGTGGCCATTGTTCCTGTCCTCAGTGAGAGCCCGTAAGCCCGCGCGAGATTTTTCGATTACCACCATTTGGTAGGTATAGACATTTAGTTACCCCTCTGATTCAGTAGGTATAAACACATGGGTATCCCTCCAATTTTCTAGGATTAAATCAGAGGGAGAGTACTCAGTACATGTAGTAAGAGTTACTCTGGTCCGTAATGAGAGGATGTGAGCTCATGAGATTGTTTGATTTGTGATATGTGCACTATAGGCTATTGATCTGAGTTTACAGTATGATTTGAATATGATTTTATTAGCGATCTCAATTGGCTTTTGATTTAATATATTGTGAATTATTTTCAAAACAACTAATTATGTAAGGAATTTATAAATAAATGTCTTTTCTAAAAAGGTAATTGGGTATCCTATTGAGCATTTCATGCTCACCCCCCTATTCTCCCTCGTAGATAGTGCTCAGGATAACGCCGGATATGCAAGAACAGATTAGTGAGAGGAATTCATCTATCGACTAGTTAGTAAGTATAGAGAATAAATATTGTTTAAACTTTTAGCTTGTACTAAGAAATTAAAGGACCCGTTACATAGACTCGGTCTATATAAAAACTATGCTAAATTGTGAGACTGCCGATAATGATACTTTGTTTGCTTTTAATAAATTTTATTTACAATTTACATCTAATGGTGATCACAAAACTGCGGGATTTATAATTTGAATTAATTTTTATTAACTTTTACAAAAGCTATTATTTTTGAACTAGTGTCTTTTTTTTTTTCTACAAAATTGAAGTTTCTAAAAATTTTTTAAAACAAATTATGAATTTTTTTTCGTGAAATTCTTGTTCTGTCCCTAGTCTGGTGTTTGAGTCGTGATAACAATTGTAACTAACTATCTTGATGAATACAGAATTTCCAACCTTTTCCTCCAAAAAAAAAAGTTTGACAAATCTGATAATATGCTGATTATTGTATGAAAAATCTCCTTATTAAGAGATTTTCCCTTACGTTCTTTTTTTATCACGTTTTTTTAGAGGCCTTTTCTAAGATTATGTATATATTATGCCTTTTTATGCTTTTTTTTGATGATCGATGAATTTTTCCCTTTTTTGAATACGGAACCTGATATTATATTGTATTAATTATCCAATTTACTAAATTAAACATCAAAATTCCACCGTCTTGATTGAAAACAAATATATAAAAGAAATACAATTTTACAAGGAAGCATGAAGTAGAGTACCGAATTTCTTCTCAACAAATTAGATTGATTATTCAGTTTGGATATTCTCACGTTTTATTTTTCTTTCTTTGACGAGGACGATAATTAAATGAGTAAAATTGGCCTATGGATCAACAGCTGCCACACGGCAGTTAGATTTTGAAACGGGAATAATTAATTTACTGATTGATTTCTTGTTACCCAAAATTAGGGAAAGTTCTTTTGTACGTACGTACTATATATATATATATATAGATGTTTTTTTTTTTTTGGATAATGTTGTACTTACCATATATTATTCCTAATTACAGCTTGCATTATCTTAATTTTTTTTAGCAATCCAAAAAGGAAGATTCTAGTGCTACAGTTACAAAAATTGATGGCCTTTGGTTACTCAATTTATTAAGATGGCTTTTTCAATTAATTAATTTGTATTCAAACTTAACTGGGTACGGACGATGAAGCAGAAAATGGTGATTCTTATAATCACTTGATTTTATTTGGAGTTCCTGCATAGTTTGATTGATACTACAATTGCATGTTGGGAAAAACCTTTGTGGTTTATATAACGGGTGGAAATTTTCTGATTACTTGGGATTAATTAGCGAGTGGGCCTTAAACTAGAAAAATTTTCTTTTGTTCTTAGCTAGCTAGACTAGTTCTTAAACTGTTAAAAGTGTCAGCACTCATTATTAACTTGGTTTCCGTTTAAAAGTTTAAAAGACGGAGCACATGAAATTTGCATGTTTTTCTTCTACATCACCATTTCTGAATTTTATCACCAATTTCTATGTTTTCTACCTTAAAATTTAAACTGAACCGATCAGTACTTATGTCAAAATTTAAAATAAAAAAAAATAGTAAGGGCATCTATGCGTTCCAACTACTTGTTCCGTTAAACTTTAAAAGGAAATTAAATTGAGTTAAGGAACGGGGAACAACTTTTATTGTTTAAGGTTAAGATGATAAATTTTAAAACTTAAGAACCAAAATAAGTCCTTCTCAATAGTTTTGAGATCAATAAATAATTTAAAAAGATAATTCGATCTAAGTCATTAATTTCATAGGCATAAAAGTAAAACAAATAAAATAAATATCCTTCTAGCAACACTTGGCACCTATATACAAGATAAATTAATATTGAGTCCTTAAAGTACATATATACGAACACATATACTTATATATTCCGCGGGATAGATTCACTGCTCCTTTACAAAATAGTTTTGAGCGGAGAGTATAAGTGCTCGCAACGAAAACAATTATTCTTTTGGTGACCAATATTGACGTAAATATGTTAATATACATTAATGTTACATAGGATAAAATGTAAACAACATAGATAGAATTTAATTATTATGTGCAACTTTATACTTTTAATGACATGTTTGCTAATAGGGAAAGAGAAATTAGGAATCATACACGGATAATATATACAATTCTTATTTAGTTGTTTACAAGAGATTACCGAAACAAAATAATATCACTTTTATATTTTGTATTTTGATATTTTATTCAAATTCTATCTTGTATTTTAGTTATCATCGATATTAATTTTTAGATTTGAAATATGTTATAAATTTATACAATAATACTAATTCAGAATAGTTAATTTACTAAAATGATTTAATAAACTTATTCTCAGATCAGATTTTATATGTTGATAATAACTAAAATATAAAATACAATTTGAACAAAATTTTAAAATATAAGGTATCCTATTTAGCAATAAGAGAACTTAATTTGTGGAGCCCATACAAATTTGGGTAAATTCGAGAGAAAATAATATAAACAATTCCTCCTCTAGTAACCTAAGGAGTATTTACTAGTAAACACTTCTTTATTCTTTTTATTATTAAAATGCCAAAATACAATTTTACTCCTAAAATAGTTTAATGACATGCATATCTTTAAAAGGCAATATTAGTAAATTTAAAGCATTTCGATAATGTTTTATGGATATATATATCTATATTATAAAAAGCAGACTAATCAAGGAGATAATATTAATAAAGCCAAAAGGCTTCAATTATAGTATAAATATAGAGCATTATAATTTCAAACTCTTTAAAAAAAGTGACAAAAAAAGGATTATAACATCAAAGTAAGAATTGTGTACTATCATAATTATTCAAGAAAAAATAATAAGGATCACCAGTAAATAATTACTTTTACCTGTTATTGGATTGTGTTCTTAGCAAGTAAACTATAATTCTAATATCAAATGAGATCTATATCTAGTAAAAAGAAAACGAACTCATCTACATTATATATCTAAATCCAAAGAAAATTTTCAAATTTAAGATCTATTAAATGGAACTAAAACCCATACAGAGATCAAATACTACAAAAATCCACGCAAACAAAAGCTATACAAATATGATACTTCAAATATATCTAAATCTGGACTTTTTAGAAAAAAAAAAACAAAAAACAAATCCTCCATCCCGAAAGAGATCAGGCAAGAGAGAGAGGAGAAAAAGAGATATGAGAAAGAAATCAAAATACTCATTCTCTAACCCATTATGAGAGTGACGAAACGGCTTTTTTGATAAAGAGAGAGAACAAGGGCTAGGAATTTTTTGAGGAAGGCACACTAAAAATTATGACTACCTTATAATGTTTTCTGGATTAAGTAAATAAAAGAATAATATTTTAATGTTCTTTTCTCTACGGTATTTTAGTGATCTTGATTCCCTCTTTCCGTAGCTGTAAGTAAACAACATGATAAAAAAAAAAAAAAATTTCCACTTCATATTCATTTGTCCTCATCATCTATTTCTATCACAATTACGGCGAGAAATAAATGTGTCATAAGGATCTGACTATATAGTCCTATAGTTGAAAGTCTGATCCAAGATAAAGAAAAATCTCGCATAGTAATTTGCTTTTAAAGAACTTTAAACGTGTAATTCATAGTAAAGAACCAAATAAATGGGATCAAAGATAAATTAAGTGGAAAACTTGAAAGTGTAATTTCTCTCTAAATAAATTGAATTAATCAAACACATATAGACATGATAATATGAAAGCATTTTTTTATAGCCATACATATACAGAACACTACCAGGATAGAAATTAAAATGAAATATTTATTCCCCATTCCCATTATTCTCTACAAAGTTTTGAGCTTCAGAACCATCTGAAATAGGCAGAGACACTATTTGAGCCACCGGAACCGGCGAGTTTCGACATATGGGACACGTAGGGTGCAAGCGGAGCCACTGGTTTATACACTTCTCGTGGAAGAGGTGAGCACAATTCGGCAACAACATAAGCATGTCAGTCTCATCGTAGTCAGCCAAGCATATTGAACAGCCACAAGAGGTGGATGAGCTACCATACCGGAGCATAATTTCGGAATAGGGAAGCTTCGGACAGGCGCCAAGCATCGCTTCATCTAGGCCGCCAGATGGCTGCTTACTGGTGGCGGTGGTGGCAGTATTGGTTTGATGAACAGATTGGCTTGTAGGAAGTACTTGGGTTGTGCACTGGTAGAAACCAATACTAATTACTACCATAATTATGATCACACCAATGGAGAATATAATGGCACAAGTAATTTGCTCAGTGATAGTGTTATGCTGCGGGCTTAAAGTTGGACTAGAGGCAAAAATGCTATTCAGGTCCATGACTTTTGGGAATACGAGAATGTTAATTGGAGTATGATTTTTTTTTTTTAAAAAAAAAAAAAGAAAGAAGAGAAAGTAATTGTGTGGAATAATTGTGAGGATATTTCTTTTATAATGTGTGAGAAAGGACGGCTCAAAGAATGCAACAATTTGTGAAAATCTAAGGTTTTGGTTTTGCTATGATAACATTTAACATCCAACATATATAGACAATATGTGTCAAAAATAAGTACGTTATTTGCTTATCATTTTCATTTGTCATTTTCATTTGTGTTAAATCAATCCAACCAACAACTTCTTATCGTCGTGGGAGGAAAGGTATTAACAGAACCAAAAGTTTGAATATATTGTACATATACGGTCCAATAGAAGTAGTTCAAACATCTTATATGGCTATATACACATGTATCTGTCCATAATCGGATAAAACCTAATAAGATTGCTTAAGGGAGGAAGGAACTGAGTAAAATAATAAGATAGAACCAGTCATATTAATTAGGATAATGTTAAAGCATGGTAATATTTTTAATAATTAAAAGTTTTTACTATAGTATACGTATAAAATTTATATATATATATATATATAAATAGATTTAAGTTGTCAATACCGTAGGTATTTTTTTTTTCTACCTATATGTAGATATTTCTTTTTAGTTGTTTGATCAACAAAAAAAATAAGTACATTATTAATATTATTTTTCTTTCTTACTTTTTAATATAAAAAATACGTAAGAAAATTTTTCATTAGTTAAAACGATACGTATATATAGATAAAAAAAATATATTTTGTAGCTTATAGATTTATGTGGAACGATACATATGTATAGATAAAAAAAATATATTTTGTAGCTTATAGATTTATATAGATAAACATTTATTAGTTCTTTTTTAAAAAAAAAAAAAAACTTTCTTCATCGTTGTACGATTTGTTCATCTAAGTGGACTATACTATAGTTATTAACACCTCACATAAGCTTAAATTATGTAAGATATATACTTCGTCCTACAGAGAGTCATCCTACAGAGAGGTACTCTACGTACCCTGCAAGTAGACTTACCATATATGCGCATATAGAATATAGAATTGTCCCTTTTGTTATACCTAAGGTTAGTTTAATAATGAAAAACTTTTAATTAGTCTCCAACCCTTTGACATTTCAAGGAACAGATATACCTCATTAGTTTCCTTGTGTTAAATTCGGTGTTTCTTTTCTTTTTCTATTTTTTTGAGAGAGATTAAATTCGGTTTTCGGGATTTAAATGTTCATTTTTCCTTTTTACATCTTACTTGATTGGCTGCCTGTATATCTTGTTGCTTTCGCGGCTATTTTAAGGCGAAAAAAAGACCATCAAACGGTAGAAAATGTTTACGGAATTTTGCAACAGTCGTGAAAAATTAAGTGTATATATAATTAGACTGCTGTTTAGAAAATAAAACTAAAAAAAAAAAATCATACCAATCTACACTTACAATATGTGGTTTTTTGCTATTAGGATCTTAACAATTTTTTTTAGCCAAATAAATAATCAACTAAGCCAATTTAAAAAACATTTATCATTAGAATCTATTTCGCTTTTTTTTTTTTTTTTAAAAAAAAGAGCTTAACTAATGACCTTCATTTATTACAAATTAAAGGAAAATACTTATTATTAGACCTATTTCACTTAAATAAGTAAATACTCTAATAAGAATTTAAAGAACATATGTATACTTTTCCCAATATTTGATGAAATTGGAAAGTTATCATTAAATTAGTAGTAGTAATCAGTTTTGCCATTATTAAATGAAGAAGAATATCACTTTTATATTTTGTATTTTTCCATTTTGTTCAAATTGTAGCTTATGTTTTGGTTATTATCAACATTGACTTTTAAAATAGAAATATGTTACAAATTTATATCCTGACACCAATTTAGAGCAGTAAATTTAACAAAATACTATTTAAAAAATTGAAACTAAACTATATAATAACTGATCTGGGAATAGGTTACTAAAATGGGAAAATCCCTGATTTTGAAAAAATGATCCGAGAATACAAAAAAAATTGAAAAATTCCTGATTTTAAAATCGTTTGAAAAATCCTAGATTTAATTAGAAAAATACTACTTTTAAAAATATTTAAAAATGGATCACATTTTATTTATTGATGAGATACTTGAGGTAACCTGTCAAGTTATCTCATGTAACTTGATTGGTTACCTCAAACAACTAGATAAGTTACCATAACTAACCCAACTGATTACCTAGAGCACCATTGAAAAATATCAATTTTGAAGCAAAAGTAGTATTATTCTAAATATTTAGTAAAGTGTTCTTTTTCTAAAAACTTTTAAAAAATGAAAGTTTTCTAAATCAATGCATAGTTTCCTAAATCAATCCCGGACTTTTCAAAATATTCAACTCATTCGGAATTTTTCAATTTTTATACTATGGGACTAGAATTTTTTAAAAAGCCTAAATTTTAAACGAAGGCATCATTGGATCCTATAGTAAAACATAAAGGGCTTTTGGGCCTAATGGCCGAATTTTGGATAATTACTTAAAAAGTGACCGTCTTTCAAGTCCTACAGAAAAATGGCCAATTTATAATAGAAAATAGCAAGGCAAATCAGTCTTTTAAGAAATATATCAATACTAAATACAATCAAAATTGATATATTTATATAAAATTAATATACTAATAAAACATTCATAGAAACACATAAAATTGATATATTTCTACATAAAATTGATCTACTAAAAGTTGGTTATTTAGCAAAATAAAATGATAAAAATTGAAATCAATTAAATAGGTGTTAAAAATGGTTATTTTTAAATTGTTGTGAAGAAAAGGACATTTTTATAAATACTAAAAAATAAATAAAATAAAAATTAAACAAATGGCCGAATTTTCAGTTAAAGTTTAAGAAATAGTTGCTTTTCAAACACTTATAAAAACCAATTTTACAAAACTGCTAACTTAATTAAGAAATAATAAAGCAGTTTTTAAATACTCATATCAGTTTTAAAAAAATTATATATTGATAAACTTAATATAAAATTTAAATGCGAAAAATAATAATTGATATGCTAATATGAAATTGATACACTAACAAGTAAAAATTAATATGCTAATATTCAATTGATATATTAATACATACTTATTTACTAATAAAGTGATATGGATACAAAAATTTTTTTACTGAAATATGGTCATTTTGCAAAAAAGAAACAAGAAAAAGAATGATAACGAAAATGGAAATTTATTAAATAAGTAAAAAGTGGCCAATTCTCAAAATAAGGTAAGAAGGGACATTTTTATAAATAATAACAAAGGAAAAAGCATTTCAGTGTATGAATTATAAACCATTTGGGATAGCATTATCTTTATCTTTTTCATGCAACTCAACTACTCCTAACCTACTTAGGAGTGGGATGAAAAGATTACTTATGTGCCAACTTAAGTAAGATATTTCTAGTTTTTGGGAGTGGAATTATATGTTATAGTCCCGTGTGATCTTATTTCATATACGGTTAATGTTAATTATCCACATCACTACAAAAAAGAAAAAACAAAAACCTTAAAAATGTGTTAGTAAAAATATAACCAATGCCTAAATGCATTGCAAAAGGGCGTTACCAAAACCTCGTTGGCAATAGTACCTACCGACACTTTTGGTAAGAATATTTGTAAAGCTGGCCGACTCCGAAACTTTAAAGCACCAGGAAAATAATTTCCTGTAACGGGAAGAAACTTAAAATTCAAAAAAAAAAAATTTCTTTTTTGAATTTTTGTGACTTTTCCTAAAGCCTAAATTGCAAAAAGCGCATGTGAAAATGTTTTTAATTAATAAAAGAATTATAAAATACATAAAATTTAGTTTTCCCAACACCTTAATAATAGAAATTGTAAAAATTAACAATATTTATTATTTAACAATTATTAACCGCAACATATTTAATTATTAAAAGGTTGTATGTTTTTAATAAATATAAAATAAACAAAACCAAACAATTTATGACAAACTAAACGAAAGGTCAATTATTTTCATAGAACAAAATTTTGTTCTAGACGAATAACAACATAGAGGAAAAGATATAAAATTGTTTGAAGTGTACAAATAGAATCGTTGACATCCAAATAGATAAGTCTAAACACTAGTTGGCTGACATCCTTCACTAGAATGGTGACTCAGTTTCAGAATCAGGGCCACAAATAAAGGCTTGTTGATCCATTCACCGCACCTCTTCTCCTTCTGCTAGTCTAGGCTTCAATTCTGCTACAGTCTGGCAGTTGTAGTAACAATTAATAATGAAACAAAAGTAGCTGCTCTAGTCTCCCAAATAGCTTTGAGCTTAGGAGTTAACTTTTTCCCTTTATGTACCGAGAACGACTATGTACCGATATTCTTTTTAGTATATCTCTCATCGTCACTTATAAGAAATGTTGCTTCCTAGATGGATTAGAACTAGCAGCTATAATTGGTTAGATTGGGAGTTCGAAGATTATACTAGAGATGTCAACGTGGGTCGGTCTACATTCCAAATAAAAAGTACGACATTAGTCTAGTTTAAGTCCACATTATGTGGACTTGAGCTAGTCCGTTACATATAGTAGTGGTCGAGCTGAGCTTCAGCCATAAGCCCACGAGTCCGGCCCGAACCGACTTGGCCCATAATTCTATCGGTATACATTTGATAATTCTATATATAATTTTAAATATATTTTTTAATTAAAAATTTTCATTTATATATTTATAATGTTATTTATTTACTTATTTTTGTTTATTTTCAATTTATTCAAATTTTAAAAGAATATGAATAGATTTTAGGTCTATATTTAATATTTTAAAGCATAGAGTAACAATGAAATTAGGTATACATTATGGCCCATATTAGACTCGCATAGGCATAATTCCTTTAGGCACGATTTACTTAGGCTCGCATCAAATTTGGAATGGGTCTGTGGGCCGTGCTGGGCCGCTTAATAAGAATATTGGTCTGGCCAGACATGCCTATATTTTAAGTGGTCAAGCTAGATACGGTATAAAGCTAACATGGGCTTATCAAATATTGGTCGATCCAGCCTAGCCCACTTTACATCTCTAAGTTATATTATCTCCTCTTACGTATGCCTAGATAAAATTCAAATTACTTTGTACTATTGAACATTAACATAAATATAAGTCAATAAGAAAACCTAGGACTATTCTTAATATTTTTCTTGAGCAATATTATTACTCCTCACTTTGATGTACTATAGTACACGCATATACCTAATTCAAACTCCTTCTAAGTAATATTTTGGAAGAGAAAAAATAAAAGCTTCAGAAAAAAAGTAAATAGAGATAGAAGACATATATAGTTTGTTGTTGAATTTCAAGAAAACTTGGCTGATGTAGGGGGTGTTGTCGGCCTCTACAACAAGCTACTACTAATCTTGTTTATCAAAGCACTATGCTAAGAAAGATTTTACTTATGTCGTGGTTGGGTGCAAGTACAAATGGAGAAGAGCTCCACCATTACATATTGTGGAGATGCTTTTCAATTCTTCATTCTCTGCTTTCTCCTAGAGTTAAATTTTGTTTTTTCCCCCTTTCCAACTAAGCATGACTGAGTGAGAGTTTGAATTTATAGATACAAACTCATATGGGAGTTTGAATTTATGGATACAAACTCCTATCTCTACTAACAACAAACAAGATAATTGAACCAAAAGTTCTGTCCAAATATTTAAATGGAAGCTCCGTCTGCTTGCAAATACTAAAAACTTTATCTACAACTACTAACTATCTTAAATCAAAAAGGATGGCAAATTCACCAAATTTAAGAACTCTACTAATTAATAAATTTGGTGACAATAGCTCAATAAATCACAACCAGAAGTTATTCACCCGAAACCCAAATTCCAGGAATATTGTCATTCTTTGCTTAAGTTTACCATCAATCACAAGATATGCTGGACAAACATATAATTTCAAATCAAACATAATAGAATTACTAAGTCATAGCTTAAATGGAATCTTCAACCAAAATGTAGTAGATGGAGACTTCTTCTTACTAAATAGTAGGCATATTCAGAAGATTCAATCCAAAAGCCTTTCGACAAACCAATATAAGAAAACAAGTAACAAGCTTTCACCAAGAGAGTTTTATTCAATATTCTACAACAACAAATTGTTTTGGTATCTTTCAAATGGTGCGGTTCCTTACTATCTCTTCCTTCTCACAGAACTCATTCTTACAAAATTTATACTAGCTAGTTTCATATTCATCACTAAATGTCAAAAGAAAAAAACACAAAAATTTGGAGAAGGGCACAAAAAATTTTGAATAGACACAATCCATTATGTTTCTTATACCTACAAACAGCAGAACAAAACTTTAACCATATATTGTAATCCATAAACATAATGCTCGTGGAAACATTCATAATTTTTCGACTACAAATTGACATATAAAGAGTGTACAAATACTACTTTAAATATAGTCGATGAGTGAGGAATTCAATCAAATATTGAGTTTCTAACCAAAGCCACAACCTAATCGATAGCACTATTGGCAAAACCTCCTTGCCCTTTAGCACCATTGCTTAACTAATAGGTTTGCATAATGACATGTCAAAGATGAAAATCGATCTCTCCATTGAATTTTGCAATTTTGTCATCAATAAATAAGCCAAAAACCCAAAATAATTTTACAAAGTACAAACCCAAAATCAAATATAGAATCTAAAATCTTTGAAACCACTAGTTGTGCTCGCGGAGACATAAATTACTAACTTGTTGTATTTAGTACAAAATTAAATAAATTTATCACAAAAAATAGACAACCATAAATCACAAGTAATACAAGAATTTATCATGGTTTGGCTTTTAGTTGACATGCATGTCGGAGACAGCAAAAAAATTTTATTATAACCAAGGAGATTACAAAATTCTGATAAAGTTACCACAACCCAAAATCTTAAGTACAGCCAAATATTTCTCAAACAAAAAGGAGAAATAACAAAAGCAAAAGCCAATATTTCTAATACTTATTGCACAATAAATTCTCCAAAAAAAGAGAGCAAACATATATGTAAAAGAGTTGGCATAATAGTTACCAATCCAAAATTCTTACTTCATGAATGCCAACTATATCCAAATTTCTGTCACATAAAAGTAAGAACAGACTAATAAGAAACTACAACTTTATAATCAATAATTCTGTCACATAAAAACAAGAACAAACTAATAAGAAACTACAATTTTATTATCAATACAAACTTATTGAATGAATCCAAACAGAGAATATACCAACGTGTATTAATAGGACAAAGGCATGCACTACTGCAGAAAATATTTTCTACATCACTTATATGGCGATGTGGTAGAGAAATCACATTGCTCTATTAGTGATGTGGTAGCACCACGTCATACTATGTCGCTTTATAAGCAGCGTGCTATACTAGCTACCACGTCGCTTATATAAAAAACAATTACATTGATTTTTCATGTCACTTGTACAGAAAGCGACATAGTATACTAGTTTACCACATCGCTTGTATAGAAAGTGACGTAGTAGAACCTATCATGTCATTTTTGAGGATACAGCATCGCTCCTCTAGGAAGCGACGTGCTCAGCCCATATAGGTTACAACATTCTAAAAAATCTTAACCATTCTGCGGGTCTCTTTGTATATCAAACTAGTGTTACTCATTTTTTGTTGGACTTCCTACAAAAATATTAGCCCATAATCAAAAAAATTGAAAAATTCTAGATTGGTAGTAACTTTTGAAACATTCTAGATTTTATTTAGAAAAATACAAATTTCGAAAATATTTAGAAACTATTATTTATCAAAACTGACATTTTTCAAAGTTACTTAAGGTAACTAACTAAGTTACTTGGGGTAACTAATAGTTATTTTAGATAACTAATCTGATTATCTCAAGTAATTTGACTAATTAGCTTAAATACCTCATCAATTAATAAAAAATAATTCTCTTTTAAATATTTTTGTTATTGGTATTTCTCTAAATAATTTTGGGACTTTCCAAAATTTTTAAATTTTAGGATTTTTCAATTTTGTAAATACTTTACCATATAAATTAAAATTTCCTATTTTTTGTTTAAACAATGAAACAGAGTAATATGGCACGTGTATATATATATATATATATATAGGTTGCCAATCCAATAGGTATTTTTTTTCTTTACCTATGGGTAGGTATTTTTTTTTAGCCGTTGGATCGCCATCTAATAATGATCTAATGGCTATAATGAAGTGCATGAAAAGACGTGCATCATTAATACTTTTTCTCTCTCTTACTTTTTACAATAAAAAAATATATATGCTAAATTTTCATTGGCCAAATTGATACCTATGCATAGGTAAAAAAAAAAAATATATATATATATATATAGGTTGCCAATCCAATAGGTATTTTTTTTCTTTACCTATGGGTAGGTATTTTTTTTTAGCCGTTGGATCGCCATCTAATAATGATCTAATGGCTATAATGAAGTGCATGAAAAGACGTGCATCATTAATACTTTTTCTCTCTCTTACTTTTTACAATAAAAAAATATATATGCTAAATTTTCATTGGCCAAATTGATACCTATGCATAGGTAAAAAAAAAAATACCTACTGGATTGGTGCCCATATATATATATATGTATATATACACATCTATAGCTTTTGTTTAAGAAGTTACGCCCTTTAGTGGTCAGACGTGTCTTAGGGCAACCACACCCTTTAGGGTGGTTCTGTCACACATTGGAGCAGCTGAAAGGAGAGTGTACCCTTTGTAATCGCTTGAATGATTGGGTCAATGCACCTTGTAAGATTTTGATACAACCACTGCTGCTAAAAAAAGAACCAACGGCATCACTTAAATCACATCATTTCCATGTGAAGCTAATTGGGTTTCACCAACAAAGTGGGAACCTAAACTCGTTTGAGAAAATTAAACCGTGTGCCCTTTTTCTAAAGTATGTGTCAATGAATATCCATTTTTTCATCTTATTGACTTCTATTTTCTTTTTAAGTTTAAATGACTATAATATACTATTATACCCCTATATTAGTTAATTTGACATATTCCTGCGTATAGTTAATTTACCAACGTGCATAATTCATTTATCATAATATATAATTTATTTATCTATATATATAATTAATTTATCAGTGTATATAATTCATTTACCAAAGCATATAATTTATTTACTAGTGTATATAATTAATTTACTGATGTATATATTTCATTTAACATGGATATGATTCATTTACCTATGTATATAATTAATTTATTAGAGTATATAAATTTTTTTACATAATTATTGGTGTCTATAATTAATTTTTTTATGTATATAATTAATCAATATTAGTATACCGTATTTGATGTCACTTGGATTATAGGGTAGAGTACTAATAACAAATAGCACTTACTACTTACGTGAGTATTAAGTATAAAAGCTGCACTTGGTCGGTTTGATATCAGTAATCCCATACGAAAAAATATAAATAAAATGCGATACGTGTTATTTCTAGTTGTGGCCCCACTCTCTCTATCACTTCTTTGTAATTTTTTTTAGTAAGTAGTTGACTTAAAACAGTCAAGTTTATCCATTGCATTCAACTCCACCGGGAAGGTAAAGGCACAATTCAAGTAAACTACGGATAATTTGATTTGATTCGATTGGAGAAATGGAATTGACAAGATCTCAAACTCAATCTCCTCCATGTGCGAGAAAATCGCTCCAACTAGGGTCCATCCATCTCAAGTGGATATTTTCACTGAGGTCCAAAAAACTATGGGCGAAAGATATGGAGGGATTGGAATCGGGAAGTCTCTGGAAACTGAGACGATGAATTTGATGGCTTTGTCGTCCTACGGTACCTGAAATCGATTCGCCGGCAGGTGAAGTCGTCGCAGTGGAGCCGAAGAATGATGGTCTGGCTCTGGTTGTCGCACGAGAGATCAAAATCAGTTCCGTAGCTTCATTGGGGGAGTTGGAGGCCAACTAGCCTGAAATGAATGTACAGTAGTTTTCATGGAAAAATTTGGTATCAAAAGAGTATAAACGATGAAAAGGAATATTTTTTGTTCATGTTTTAAAAAGGAATATATACTATCCGTTACCCCTGGAAATGGGGCAGAGGCATTTTTGTAGAAAGCCCAACAGGTTTTGGTCATTGGGCCTAACCAATTTTAAATGCTTAATTTTGAAGCCACTTTCCAATAGAAACAAAGACAGATGACCTCATTCTGTTTTGCTTATTTATTATTGTTTTCTGTAAAAGAAATTAATGTTAAGATGCATTCAAAGTTTTGCAATACAAAGTTTTGCAATAGCGAAGTTTTGTAATTTAATTTTCGTTAAATTTTAGGTTCATTAGATGTATGCAATCAGAGTTAGTGATTGGGAAAAGCTAATCTAGGAATTAGCAAAGAATAAAATATTTGTGACCAAATAGGTTGACTCAAATAGCAAGAACACTCATTATTTGGAATCTTAGTCCTAAGTTTGAGTTACACTAATAGGTATGAAAACCTATTATCCTTAATAGAGGTGAAGTGAGAATTGGGTAGTAATAAATATTTTCCTTCAACTTTTAAGAAATAGAGGTCATTGGTTAAGCTCTATTTTAAAAAAAAAAAAAAAAAAGAAAAAAAATAGGGTATTTATAGCAGAGAAGTTAATTAAGTGAAAACTTACATAGTTAGATCTATTTAGTATTATGAAGAACTATAGTCTTAAGGTGTCCAGACAAAACTGAAGTTTTAGTTTGATCAATGAGTACCTTGAATTTTTGTTGATTGTTTGATTTATACCCTTGATTTTTATCATTATTGACATTAATATTCATATTTTTTAAATTTTTTATATTTATTACTATTGACATTAACATTCATATTTTTTACAATTTTTTATATTTTTATATCTTTTGTAAGTCAATCACTAATTCTGACCAGTTAACTTACCAAAATATTGTTTAATATTTAATATTTATATTTAAAAATTAAAACTAAAATAAAAAAAATTAAAAATTCTAGTTATTAAAAAGAAAAATGAAAAACAAAATTGATATTCTCTCTCTCCCCAATACTCTTCCTCACGCAATATATTACTAGATTTCTCAGTAACTTGCATTCCTCATAAGTAGAAGAGAAATAAACGAAATTCTCAAAGAGAACTTAAAAGAGAAAACTAAAATTTGAGTGAGAATAGGATAATTATAACTCTTGTAAATGAAGGTTATTTATACAAGTCTAAGATTAATATAAATCATCTAATAAAATAATTTTAGGAAATTTATAACCATACTTCTAGCACCTACTAATCAAATACACTTCAAATAAACAAACTATTCACCCAGCATACTTCAAATAAACAAGGTAAGTAACTTAACACATTTCAAATAAATAAGTCTATAATACCTAATACCCAAAAACATTTTACTAACCAATGGACTATTCTTTAGATTGAGTTTGGAATTTTGTGTTTTGGCTTTAGGTCGTTGATGATAGTTATTTGGGCTGTTGTATCAATTCTCCCACTCTTGAAAAAACTAGTCTTCAAATTGCTCAAGGTATGACTTCCACTCTATGGTGCTCGTATAGATCTTGAATATTAAAGGTCCTAGAAATTAAGTAACTATCTAGTAGATCAATAACATATGTATTATCATTAATCTTTTGAATGATGTGAAAGAGGCTAATTTTTTTCTACTTGAGTTTACCATATTCCCATGTTGGAAGTCTTTTTTTATGCAAATGAACCATTACAAAATCACCATTTTTGAATGACTTAAATCTTTAGTGCTTGTTAGCATTAGCCTTGTATTTTGCAGTAGACTCTTCTAACTTTCTTCAAACTTCTTCGTGGATCTAGATCACCTTATTAATCAAATGATCGATAATGATGCTCATCTCTAGAAGTTTTGATAAAGGTACCAAATCGAGAGTATGCAATGGAGGACGAATATAAACAATTTGAAATAAAGATTAACCACTAGAATGATTTGACACATTATTGTAGGCAAACTCAACTTGCGGTAGGATATTCTCCCATTGTCTGGGGCTTTCTTTGATCAAGCAACATAAAATATTGCATAGTGTGTAATTGGTGACTTCAGTTTGTCCATCTGTTTAGAGATGACAAATGCTACTAAATTATAAAGTGGTATGAAATCTCTTCCACAAAGTAAGCTAGAAATGACTGAGAAATTTATTATCGAGATCAGAGACTATTGTCTATGTTAACCCATATAGACGAACAATCTCTCGAAAGAATAATTATGCAATATAGGTAGCATCTGAAGTTTTCTTGCAGGGAATAAAATGAGCCATCTTTGAAAAACAATCTACCGCAACAAAGATAGAATCTGAACCTTTTTATGTTCGCGGTAGTCCCAAATTGAAATCTATGGATAAATTTTCCCAAAAAGTGTCAAGTTTCAGAAGTAGCATGTACAACCTAGTGTTTTAAGCTTGTCCATTGTAATCTGGCATATATAATAACACTTGGAAAATTTCTCGATATCATGCTTAAGATATGGCCAAAAGTATCGAGCTTCCACTAATGAAATAGTTTTGTCTCACCTTATATGTTCTCCTAACCCTCCTGTGTATAGCTCTTGAATGATGTGCTCTCTGAGAGATCCTCATAGAATATATAAAATAGTTTTTAAAGAATAGAAAACCATTATGTATTTAATGTGCCACTCCACCAATCCACTTCTACCATTCTTCCTAAAATTCTTCATCATCTACGTATAAGTCTTTCAAATAATTAAAATTGATTATTTCATTTTGAATAGGAATCAGCAATTAACTTCGCGACTCAATGAATCAGTGACTTTGTTTGATGATCTATAATGAAGGTGAATTCCTTCTACACTATATACGACTCTCATTGTTGCAATATGCGAAGAACTACATGTAATTCTTGTTTATATGTTGACTACTATTTTTTTCTGGCTTCATTGAGCCTTTCACTAAACAAAGCTATCAGGTTCACATCTTGGGATAGAATAGCTTCAACTGCTATACTAGAAGCATCATAGTCGACTTCAAATATTTTGTCGAAGTGAGGAAGTGTAAAGATATGAGTGTTTGTAAGTTTCTCCTTTAAGACAAGCTGTTTCACTTCTTCTGTACAAAGGAATTACTTTTGCTTCAAATAATCAGTGAGCAGTATAGCTATAGTACTAAAGTTTCTCACAAACCGTTTATAGAACGTTGCCAGAACATAAATACTTTGAACTTCTATAACGGTCATCGATGTAGGCCATTCTTGGATAGCCTTTACCTTATCTTGATTGACGTATTCTATCAAAACTTATAACAATGCCTAAGAAGACTAAGCTATCAGTTATAAAACTATATTTTTTCAGGTTGACATACAACTAATTCTAACGAAGTGCATTAAAACTTCGATCAAGTGTTGTACATGTTTTTCCTCATTCTGACTAGCTACTAAAATGTCATCAAAATAAACGATAACAAATCTTCTAATGAAAGGTTGGAATACCTGATTCATTAACCACATGAAAGTACTCGGAGTATTGGATAGACTAAATGCATAACTAAGTACTTATATAGTCCTTCATGTGTTTTGAATGTAATATTTCATTCATCCCCAAGATGAATTCTAATCTGATCCGCATATTAATCTTGGAAAAGAGTTTTGATCCTCCCAATCTATCAAGTATGTCATCCAATTACGGAATAAAATATCGGTATTATACTGCAATCTTGTTGATGGCTCGACTATCAACACACATTTCCAGCTTCTGTCTCTCTTAGGTATTAGGAGTGCAGGTACAGCCATAGAGCTCATACTTCTCTAATCATCCCTTTCTTGAGGAG
Organism: Parasponia andersonii; assembly: GCA_002914805.1. NCBI lineage: Eukaryota > Viridiplantae > Streptophyta > Magnoliopsida > Rosales > Cannabaceae > Trema > Trema andersonii. Next base: position 223,014 of record JXTB01000051.1, read on the forward strand.
GTCTTGAACTTGTGTTTGTTGAATTTCATACTCCTTTGGACTCATACGGTAGTGTAGCAGACTCGACAAGTTTGCTCTATGAATAAGATCAATCTGGTGTTGAATATTTAGTAGGGGTGGCAAACCAAAAGGTAACTAACTCCTTATGAATGATGTCTTCAAATTCAGTTAGTAATATTTTAACTTGCTCATGAATATTGGTAGGAATATATAACTTTTTAGATTAAAAAAAAGGTTGGTCTTGATGAAGGTTTTTTGATTATTTTACAGCCTCATAGGAGCCAGAATAATCTTTATATTGTTCTTGTAGAAGATGTATGTATTAGCTTTGCCATTATACCATGGTCGAGTAAGCCGCAAATGACAAGTATCCATATCAACAATATCATATAATACCTTATCCTTATATTTACTGGTGGAAAAAGGAACTCGACATTATTTTGCCACCTTTGATTTGTTGACGTCTTTGATCCAACCAATGTAAGATGGGGTAGTATATGGTTGGGTTGGTAGTTGTAATTAACTTGTCCACCATAGTCTTGGATACGATGTTCGCACTACTCCCATTATCAATGATAAGATCACATGCTCGTGGTTCAATCGTACAATGGGTCTTGAAGATTTTGTGTCATTGTATATCTTCATCCTTCTTTAGCATATACATCAGCCGTCTTATAACTAAGGAAATATCTTAGATTTGGTTTTTGAATTGATGCAGTAGATTGCTAGATTTTACTTTTACTTATATTCTCATAAGGAGAAGAGAAATAAACAATATTCTCAAAGAGAACTTAGAAGAGAAAACTTAGATTTGATTGAAAATGCAAAGACTACAACTCTTGCCAATGAAGACTATTTATATAAGTCTAGGATTAATCTAAACTATCTAATAAAATAATTTTGAAAAATTTACAACCATACACGTAGTACCTACCAATCAAACACACTTTAAATAAATAAATTATTCACCTAATACACTTCAAATTAACAAGGTAAGTAAACTAACACATTTCAAATAGATAAATCCATAATACCTAACACACAAAACCATTTTACCAACTAATGAAATGTTCCTTAGATTGGATTTTGGAATTTTGGACTTTGGTTTTGGGTCATTGATGATAGTTATTTGGGCCGCTGCATCACTTCCTCCTTTTTCTCTTCTCCATTTTCACCTTCTTTCCCTCCCCACTCTCGATTTCATCTCTGCTAACCACCATTACCAATTGCATGCTGTATTTTGCACAATTAGAGTGTTCCTCACCTAAGCCACTTGTGAACTCAAGGAGGGTGGGGTTCGGTTCAAAAACATGAGAACTTGATGGGGTGAGTTCAGATCTATACATGAATATGCAACCTCAAAATTAAACATTCGAATCTAGAGCTGGGGAATGGATTATTTAGTGCTCTCATTTGAAGTCAAATCAGGTACTAGTTCGCCATTGAAATTAGAAAGGAAGTGATGGATAGATGTGTTTCTGTGTTTGAGTTATTGAGGTCCCTCAAATGCCACCCTATTTATTTATGATAGCTTTTTTTCTACAAAAGAAACCATCTTTTTAGCTTCTCAAAATTGTTTTGATCCTCAATACTTTTTTGAGAAAATATGGTCGAGAAAATCATAAGGAAAGTTTCAATCTTGCATTGTTTTCCCCTGGTGAGTTTGGATTAGTTTTGCTCGAGATTGTGCAACAATTGTAAGAATAGCTACAACTTTGAATCTGATGAGGAAAAACCGAAGTTTATATATAGCTTATTGTAACCCCTTAGGAATCCCTATACTTGCAATGTTAGTAGAATTATTATTTATAAACTTAGTATTGAATTTTAATAAGTTTAACAAAAAGATAAGCTATGACTCAATATTTACCATTAGAGGACATAAATGTTAGAAATATTAAGATTATGAGCAAAAATATAAATTATAAAACTTGAAATTTTGGGTTAGAAATTTGGTATAAGAATAAAGAGAAAACTATATTTTAGATCTATAATTGGGATAAGAAAAGATTTACATAAATTTAAGACATGAAATCAATTGTAGGAAATAAATAATGTGTGTCTCTAATTGTATTTTGCCTAAGTTTAGTGATGGGGCCAAAAAGCATGATCAATGCCTAATAATATTTAGTCCAAGTATGATTTTTAATTTTAAATCTTTGTAGCCATTAGTATGTTTGACTTATTTATCATATTATGACCCTTAATTACGAATAAAGAAATTAATGAAGAATAATTCAAAGTATTGATGAAAATAAATATAGCTAAGGAAACTTAATTGATTTAGGATGATATTAATCAAATCAACAATCAAATTATTGATATATTAAAAAGATCACTATGATAAAGGTTAAAGAGAATTAAATCTCATCTATCTAAATTGAAAGTATAAATTAGTCAATAAATATAACATGATATTGTTTCTCTAATGTAAAGTTTTATATTTGATGAAGACTGAGTCTTAAATGTCTTAAGCCCACTAAATAATTAAAAGTTTTTTTAAAAAGTATAAAACTACTTTAAATTACTCTAACAAAAAGAGTACGCTTACGTCAAGGCAAAACTTGGACCTAGACATACGTAATTAACGAGTAAAAATAGGATAATCATATTACGAGGTAAGTACAATTTTATCTATGGTATAGATATTTTGAAAATGTTTCATGTTTACAATATGATATGTTTGAAATTATTTCATATATTAACTTGTCTTTATAATATTATTGTATGGCCTATATATAATGTATGCTTAGAAAGATATATTTCCTATGCTATAAAAGTAATGTATGCTTACTTTACAATATTATCATATAAAAATACTTCAGCATACTTTAACAAAGGAAATACTATGATAGTGGAATATAAGTTTTGGTTTATTGAAGCATACTCACTTATATTAAGAAAATAGTAAATAAGACAAAGAATTTAAAGGTATCGTACTAACCTCCACTAAATGAGGATATTTAAACAAAAATAAGACTGACCTCTTATAAGTGGGGATTCCTAAAGAAAAGTATGTTAAGATTATGATCGTGGGTGTTTTCAGTTGGGTCACTCCCCTAGTTCCCCATTCGGTAGTGCATACTCGATACGTATACCAAGGTCCGTAAGAAAGGCAAAAGACTTTATGATCAAGAATGAGATAAAATCATGATACAATATCTTATAATAAAGCATAAAGTAATGATTTCATAAAATAGCATAATTGGACTTTCATAAAAAATTATTTGTTTATAAGTAAAATATTTTGTGAAAATTATATTGTACATGCTGAGCAAAAGTTCACATTTTATGAGTATCCATGCTATAAGTACCAAAGGATAGAAACCTCTGATTTTATTAATGGGTTAGCTGAAATTGAGGCGAGGATGAATGCGAGGTATAGGTAATAGAATACCACTATTAAAATTACTTCCGCATATATTCTTATTATGAGACAAATAATTTCAATTATATAAGGTTGATGTTGTTTGAAAACATACTTATAACTTAGCATTTTATTTCGTAATGCATGATTTTATTAAATTGAACTTGAAAATATATTTCGATTGAATAGAATTTAAACAAATATTTTTCAAAGATTTGAAAGAGAAAATATTTTGATTTAAATAAATGCAAAACACAAAGGATTCTGTCTAAAAGACTTAAACTGTCTAAGGAGAGCTTGTGACTTAAGTAATCTGTATGTGACCCCCCTTCTCACTTAGGAACCTTTTATGACTACGCATTATTTAAATCACCTTAATAAAAAGTTTATAATCAAATTTAAATAAAGGATACTTAATCATTGAGAAGCATTTTACTTGTTTTCAAAATTTAAGTAAATGGTAAGTTACAAATATAAATATCTTAAAAAGAAATAAAAGTATAAAAAAAAATTTGTCATGAATTTTCAGCGTCTAAATTTCTCTTTTTAAATAAGTTAAGAAAGTAAGTAGTTAATGGTTCAAAAAGTTAGATTGTTACATTTACGCTTCAGGTTTGTCTATAATATTTTTTTTTTAGGAAATAACTGAGATTATAAGTTTGTATCATGGCTGATGCATTAATTTGATTTTTTATTTTGGATGGATTTAGTGAATCATGCCCTTTTAATTTCTAGGCTGAAGAAAATTATAGGGATGCAGAGTGAAGAAGAAAATGGAGAGAATGATTTTAGAACATTTTAATGTTTGTTAGGTTGATTATTAATTCAATATTTTAAGGAAAATTAAATAAATTTTTAAATAAATTTTCAATCCTATGAGGGTATTTAAGTCAATTTTGGTCAAAATAAATGTCTGACTTATAAAATGTATTAATTTGACAAAATTTAGAAATTTAAAAGATGATATTGATAATAATCAAAACCAAAAGTATAAATGGAACAATAAATTAAAACAAACACATGTATAAAAATATAATTATCCTTTCAATAATTAATAACATCATTATTTTTTTTAATTGTGGGGCCAAGGACATAGAGTGGAGAGGTAAGTCCATTGATGTCAAAATCATGTATTCTTAATTTGCTCTTTATTTATTCTTTTATATTGCAGTAAAATAAATAAATCAAAGAGTCGGTTTTCTAAATATTTAGAAACGGCTTTTCATGTACAAGAACATGATTTATTTACTACTTTTGATTAACTTTAGTTTCCCTGTTGCTTGCTAGAATATGCTTGTAATCTGTATGATAAATGCTATACACATCCATCGGATCAGGATTTATATTTTTTCTTTTTTAATATTGTAATTTAGAATTTGTTCATATTTGTGCCTAATCATGGGTCCGCCTGCTTATAGTTTTTTAGACACAGTTTCTTTAATGGGTTTTTTACACACATTTATTTCAAAGTTCTATAACTTATTCCTTCTTGACTTGATTTAATTTTATAACAAGGGTTGAAACAAAAAATCAATATAGTAACTCCAGGATAGCATAATAAGTGTACTCCTGTACAACTGATATTAATGGAAAGCATAAAATCAATATTTAGATAACAACAAAAATTAGTGTAAAGCTGTTCGTAGAAGATGAAAAATTCTGGAAAACAATATACATAGTATTAATATATATATAACACGAAAATCCATTTACAGTGACCTTCAAACACCCATTCTTACAAAAAAATTATTAAAAAAAATAAATAAAAAAAATACTAAACTACATAATTATCATCTGATTGAAAGTTTTGCCTTTCTGAGCTGTCGTCTTGAATTAATAAACGAGAAGCTGATTGCAGAGAGACCGGAAGCGGACGTGAAACCGGTGATTTCCGACATATGGGGCATGTCGGATGCAGCCGAAGCCACTGATTGCCACACTTGACATGGAAGAAATGAGCACAATTCGGCAACAACAGGAGCATCTCATCGTCCTTATAATCAGCCAAGCATATTGGGCAGCAAGAACCTGTTAAGTTACCATATTGGAGCTTCACTTGAGAATACGTAACCTTTGGATACGTAGAAAGAAGACCTTCACCTAACCCTTGTTTACCCAACAAGGGTGGCCGATTATCGGCTGATTGAGACAACGAGTTTGCAGCGGCGATAGGGGAGGCTCTTTGGTGATTGAGGTCGGCGGTGGCGGTGGACAAGCCATGGGTTCCATAGAAGTAGCAAGCAAAACCGATGGCTATAACAACTAAGAGAATGCCAAGAGAGAATATTATGCTGTAAGCAGATTCACTGATGAATTCTGGGCTTGTGGATGGAGAGGTGGCCGTAATAGTATTCATCTTTGAGAAACTGGATTTGTTAGGATTTCAATTGATATGTGTATATATTATATCTTTATGTTTTTCTGTGATAGAGAATAGAAACAAGGGGAGCTTGTGTTTTGAATGATCAGCTGTAATACTGAGAGAGAGATATCTTTTAGCCAATACTAAATATTAATTATGCATATATATTACGAAAAAAAGAGAAGAAATTAAAGACAAATGAGCAGAGAGAGAAATATATGGGTTTTATATGTTCTGGTCAAATTATTTTTAGGTAATTTTCATATGATTGCCAATTCTTACAAGGAAAAAAAGAAAGGAAAAAAGAAGATTGACAAAGATATTAGGTTTTACATGTTTTGGTCAAATTATTATTAGGTAATTTTCATGACAATTTCTTAACCATTAAATCCTTTCTTCCATAGTACGACAGAATTATCAACATTTGAATAAGTTAATTATTAATGAATTTCGTTTCGGATGATGTTGACTACGAAGGGAGAAATAATAAAATGAAAAACTGCCAAATATATAATTGTTAAATATTAACGATTCGGTTTTCTGAAAAGAAATACACTAATATGATTTGGGAAAGAATAGTTAAGAAACGTAAGTATACATTCTATAATAATTTGGCAGTGTTGCATGCGCGACCAAACAGCTGTATATAGTAACACCACAGTTATAAGTCTCTGTCTTTATTAGATAATTGTGCAACCCAGTCAGTTTTCTATTTATTGGAATTAATGTAAAATCCTAAATTTTGTAAAGGTAAGTAAGTAATTTTAATTTAAGGGTATTTTGGTAATTTTATATTTTCAAATTATTTGAAAGTAAATTATTTCTGTTGAACTTGGACAAAATAAAGTCTAGGTACATTTGGAGTAAAAGTGAAAAAGAAATAACAAACTAAGTACAAAAGTGTAATTAAAGAGGGATTAAAGTGAAAGAATCTTTTTAAAATTTGTGGCCAAAGTTGAATTTCAGAAATTTTTTCGATCAAACTAGATTACGCTACGTGTCCCACTACTATAGTTCCAAAAATTGCATATAAATCCCCTAACTCTTTCTTCTTCCTCATTGAAGTCTCCCGAACCTTTTCTACAGTCATTGTTCATTCGCCAAGCCACCAGCCGCTGCCATGCTTGACGTGCCTGCCCGCCATGACTGGAAGATGCCGAAGAAGCCATGCCTACAACCGCCGTCCAATTTCACTACCCCTCATCGGAGAAAATGTCGTCCGAAGCTTCTGCCTGCTGATCGGATTTTTGCTCGCTGTTTCTCCGTCTGGCGTCCAATCAGCGCAACTCTGGCACCGTTCAACTCCAGGTTTTATTTCCGACCACTCTCGGCCTCTAACTCGACTCTGGTAAGAAGTTGACTACAGTAGTAATTTTATAATATTAAATTTTGTAGTATTTTCTAATTATTTTCCAAATGTGGTATTTTTATAATTTTTAGATTTTTGAGCCCATTTAATGCTCAGGACCTCTAAACTAAGTTTTGACTTCGAATTTGGACTTAGTAAGGTCGGGATATGAATTTTGATATAAAATGCTACTATTTTCTAAAGTTGCATGAAAATCAAGAAAATAGCTCGTGAATTGTATCGTTTTGCGTGCCACTACCGGTTCTGCACCGGGACCCGTTTTCGAAGAACTTTGTATCTAACCCAACGTTTTTAGGTGTTCTGAATTCAGTGGTGATCTCTGTTTCTAAATCCGAGACAATCTCTATTTCTCAATCCGAGACTCCGTTTGAAAAGTCAACTTTTCAAGTGAACGTGATGAGATTCGAAAACGATTGTCTGAACCACCAGGTGATCAATTGAGGATATTTCTAGTGTCATTAGCTCAACATAACTACTATCTCGAGATAGGGGATTCAATTTCCTTGTTTTCTATTATTTTCATTAAAATTGGAATTTATTCTGAAAAATGAAATTTCATGATTTTATTAAATTAAATTATTTGAATAGTTATTTTAATGAACTATGAATTTATGAAATATTGTGCACTGCTCTAGATATTTTTACATATGATTTTGTACAAGATTTTATATTTGGAATTTGGTAAAACTATAGAAACTATACTTTTGGATTTTTAAGTACAAAATGGATTTTTAATTAAAAATCAGAGTATGTCGAGAATGGTACACCACTATATAGTTATTTGAGACTCCATGTACTGCATATTTCATATGATCATGCATGAGAGTCGTCGTAGGTATCACGATGTTGTAGTTGGCGGACTAGTACACCCGTCTTCGATGAGAGCCCGTAAATCTGTGCGAGGTTTATTTTCTAACTATCTCTATTCGGTAAGCGTAGGCTTTCGGTGCCCCTCCGGTTCGGTAAAATTAGACATATGGGTATTCCTCTGGTTTCTAAAGATAGATGTCAAGCATGGAGCACTCAATACATATAGTATAAGTTGCTCTAGTCGTAATGAGAGGATGAGAGCTCATGTGATGTGTTAATTTATGTGATGTGCATTATACTTATTTTATTAAGACTTTTATATGTTTTGACCTGGATATCTAGTTTTAGTTTTTAGCATAGTTTTCTATGAATGGTTTAAAGCCTTAATATTTATAGAAATGCTTTCCAGTACTACTAACCACGCAGGTGTTCTGAGAATTATAAAAAGACTTTCCCAAAAAGGGAAATTGGGTAACCTACCGGGCATTTTATGCTCACCCTCCCTACTTTCTTTACAGGTGGTGTCCAGTATAACATTGATGATCAACAAGCAGGATAGGATGCTATCTTTTAGTTATAGTTTATGACTTGGTAATGCTAGGAGTATGAATTTACGACTTGTGTTTAAGTCTTATCGAATAATGGATTATGCTAGTATTCAAATTAAGTGTGTTACTTTGAATATATCTGTAAACTATATATGCTATACTAGCTTGATGTTGAAGTATAAATGATGATGCTTAGTGAACTATTTGAAATTTGATTTTTTTCTAATAATTTTTCAGTCTATGTTTATTACTAATAATGAATTGTGGGATGTTGGGATTTTTTCCCTAAAAAGCAGATTTATAATTTTACACTTTTGAGTATAAACAACTATCTCTTATATAAAATTATGATATTTTCTAGATTAAACTATCTTAGTTGAATAATTTATTCATCTGAAAAAGATACCATGACTTTATATGTGTATAAAGAAACAAACATGATTACGTGTTAATTATGGGGAGACTTATTTCTTTATCTAAGTCTAAATGAAATAGTTTACAATCTGTAAATAAAGATGGAATACTTTATTTACTATATGTTATAGTATTTGTCTATCTCGACTGGATTGATATGTCTCAAATCGTAGAAGTATCTGACTTTTGATAGAAATACAAGTATAATATAAACAAGTTATGTGTATTAAACTAAACCAAGTAGTATAAAGAATTGGAGTGCTGTAACTCAATTCTTATATTATCACAAACTAGCTCTTAGCATATAAATCTTAATACATGATGTTTGACTGGACTTGCTATCATGGGTTATAGATTTTTGATTTGTTAAAAGACTAACCTCTATGAAATTAGAAGTGTACTCTGGTATATTGGAGGTTATGGCTTATGAATTGATGGGAACACCAAATAGTTAAGAACACTATACCTTAATGCCACTTTAGGTTTTTTCAAGATTCATGGAATAATTAAATCTAAGATCTTAGGATTCACTTTGTGAATTGGTTGATAATTTTGTCTAAATGGCTATTGAGAACAAAATTATCGATAATATTATTCCTTGATAGAAAGATGGTAACTTAAAGATAAATAGGTGTTGGAGGGGTATTACGGTAATTTCTCCTATCCAACTACGACATTGTATAAGGATTATATATGTGGTATAGAATATGCTAGATGAATCTGTTAATCAAGGTTAGTTGATTAAATCTCTAAAAGGCATGACATTTAATCTAAGAGTACAATATTGGGCCTTTAGTAGAGTGTCCCATTTACTAATAATACTTATATAAATACTATAATAAGAGTTATTATGTCTTTATCATATTATTGGAGCTTAGATTATTTGGATCCGTTAGGTCCCTTGTCTAGCTCAAATAAGCTCATTAATTGGTTGGTGATATTTGTGAAATTAGTTTCATGAAACTATGTAAAATAATGATTCTACATAGAAGTTGGTATTTTTATAAATAAGTTTCATGAGTTGGACATATTTAGAAAAATACACCCAAAGCCCAAATTGGAGAACAATCCTAATCCTAATTGAACTAGGATTAGCAGTTTTGGGTCCCATATATATAAGATATATGAGAGAAAAAACTGCACAGTAACTCTAAGAGAGTCACATGGATAGACATAGGGAGAGAGGGATAAAAATCGGCCAAGGCTGAGAAAAAGAGAAGAGAAAAAGTTTCCTACTATCTCACAGTTCCATCTCACGTCCCGGTATTCCATAGGATCAAGAAGGCGTTCTTGATCGTTCTCCAATGAAGGTATCGACTTGGTGCCCACTCGATTCATTAACCAAGAGCTAGAGTATAGACAAAAAGACCTAGGGTTAGAGGTTTGATCACCACCAATAAGGAGATCAAGGAGGAACACGCTACAAGAGGTAAACCCTAATCTCATCTCTAAGATTTTGTATCTAGATTTGATTTATGTTGTATATGATCCTGTATATAATGTATGTGTTATATAGTTATGAAAACTGTTTTCATGTAAAATTTTAAAACCTAAATCCGCTATTTTTTTCCGTTACGTTCATGATATGATCATGTATTTTCCATATCTTCATGCATGCATGATTTTTCTAAGTATTAGGTCAATTTACCAACAATTGGTATCAAGAGTTTTGGTTCATATATATAGCATAATATTAATCTAGAATTGAATATCTAGGTATGTGATTGAGTTTGAGCAATTTTTGTTTATGATAGTTAAATGATTCACAGTGATGTTAATTACGTATACTATTGATTTTTGCATAGTGAGAAATATTGTGGATTGTGATTCCAGCAAAATTAGATTTGAGTGTTCTTAAATTTTATGGTAGATAGATTCATAAACATGTTTCAAAGAGTTTAAAAATCCGAATTTTTTCCAGAATTTTTTCATGTTGTTTTAAATTTTTCAGCATTTAAAAAAATATATATATTTTCGGCCAGCCCTTGCCACTCGCGCTCGGCTCACCTGTGCGGTCGGCCGGTGCATGAGTGTTGGACACTGGCGCAGCCAAGCAGGCCGCATACGTGTGTGGCCTACATGCGAGTTGCCTCACGCGGTCTGCGTGCATGGCTTGCATGCACGGCACGCTCGCACGAGGGTTGTGCGGTGCCCGTGCACCATGCGCACCAATGCACAGCACGCCTGCGCACCAGCTGTGTGCGGCCTGTGCATGTCCCTTGCACGGCTCGTGCTATGCTCGCACGTCGCCCATGTGCGGCAAGCAAGGCATGGGCGCAACTCATGTGTAGCCAATAACCCATGCGCGCGGCCCGTGTAGTGCCCGGGCATGGGGCTGCTGCGTCCAACGTGCGTGGTGCACATAACCTTGTCTTGTACCGTAGCCAGGCAGCCTAGCCTGATACCATCTTTTGCTCTAATTTTTCGCCGCCCCTTTGGACGATGACGACCCGTATGCCAACGGTGGTGGTTTTTTTGCCATCACCAATTTTTTCTAAATTAGTTAATTAATTAGATAATTATTTAATTTGAATTCAAATTTTAAAATAGGAAACTATTCAAATTAGATTGGGATAGTTATTTATTTTTTATTTATCCTATTTTAAATTTGATTTACTTTAGGATGATGTTAAATTTGAATTAATTAATTAATTAAGATATTATCTAATAGTTAATTTGAATCTAAATAGGAGATCTACTAATTTTTAAAATTAGATAAGATTTCATATATTATCTCTATTATTTGAATTTTGAATTTAAATAGATAATGATTATTCAAATTAATTAGATATTTAATGAGATTAGATATGATTAGATAATTATCCTGATAAATCCAACAGTTAAATTGAATTTGATTAGCATATCTACTAATTTTTGAAATCACATAAGATTTCCTATCTATTTTATTTAAATTTTGAATTTAAATAAATAACAACTATTTAAGTTAATTTGATATTTAATGAGATTAAATATGATTAGATAATTGTCCATAAATCATGATAGTTTAAATTTGAATAATTTAATTTTATTAATTATCTTTAATTTAAATTTGATTTAAATTAAGATATAGTTTTTGAATTTAATTCGAAACTAAATCTAATCAGATTAGATTTAAATAATTACT
>JXTB01000051.1:236138-266302 GCA_002914805.1 Parasponia andersonii
TAGTATGTCATAATGTCTTAAATTAGCTCATTCTCTTTAAGTCGCATAATTGGATATACATAATTGATTTTGTGGTTACTAAATAAGTTAGATAATTAGGTAAAATCAAGATCCCTAAATTTTTAAAAGATTGAGTGGGAGCGGGTATGAGATATCCATGGTCTCCATCATTGGTTCAATGATTCTAAAGAAGTGCCTCGCCTCAGAATCTTGCTGAGCTCCCATAGGAAAGTTTTCATCTGGGTATTACTAGTATTGAGTCTCTTAGGATAAATTTGCGAGTAGACTTTACGTACTGATCTTCTGTAGGAGACTGTATTGTTTAAGAAAGCTTGTAAATTGAAATGATGGTTACACACTCAACATAGGACGCTATTAACCTCCCGTAGGAGCTATATTAGTAATTCTATGGACTGATATAGTTCCTACGGGAGGATCATAATTTGCATACTTGTCTATAGTTTATTCTTAATTTCCAAATGACAAGTAAGAGCATAACACATAATCTTCAGTTTGATTATATGTCATAACATTTATGTTTTCTTATTTTACTCTAAATATACTCCAATATTTTGCACGAATTGTCTACTGATTTTAAATCAGTTACTTTGATTGATAAATCACAAGAGTTGGTGATTTTGTCAAACTTCATTCCTGATAATTAATACCCTTGTTGAGGTATTTATTATCTTACTTAACATAATGAACACCCTTGTTGAGGCGTTTATTATCTTACTGCACAATTAAATCAAAACAAAGATATTTGTATTCGATTGTTTTTTCCCTATGTGATTAATTGAGAATTAAACCTACAGAATTTAATTGTGAATTGAATTCATTAAATTCAATTATGAATTGGATTTATTATATGGCTTTTGTCTAATTGGAAATCTTATTATTTTGCAGTTTGAGAAAATATTGTTTCATAGGATGGACAAGGTTTCCAGAAAGAGGAAAGAGACAAAGGAATACAGTACAAGGAGTAAAATGAGGATGTTTATTGAGACATCTCAGTGTTCAAAGAGTTTGAACGATAATCAACATGAGGATACCTCTACTGGAAAGAGGTCAGGACCTTCTCTGGCAGTTAGATTGTTTGGGAGGCCAAGAAAATCACTCTCTGTTGAGGATAGAAGAGATCTCTGGCTAGTGGACTCAAGATCTAGTATCAATATTACAACGACAAGAAATGGTTCATTGAACTAAATTAATTAAATGATGTTGGTCGTGATGTGGAAGTGATAGACAATCGAAGAGTTCGAATAAAGGGCATAGGCAATACCTACCTCAAGATCAATGATAACTCCATGATATTGAAAGATTGCTATTACATACCGAAATTTAGTTTAAATGCACTTTCGGTATCGAAGATGTCTAAAGAAGGCTATCACTTTGAGTTTGACAAGAAGGTGAAAGTATTCTATAATAATCTATTGTATTGTGTGGGAGAAATGCAGAATGGACTTTATGTCCTAACCCCAAAGCCACAAAGTACATTATCTTCAATCATGAGTATTACTATACTCCAAGAGATGGTGAATGGCATCAGGAAAGAGTGCAATACCATCGATTGACACAAGCGACTCAGACACGTACCATGCTCAGAAATTCGCAGACTTATAGAGCTAGGTCACTTGCTTGAAGTAAACATCAGCAATGACATAGACTGTGGGAATTGCAAGAAGTTTGTAAAGTACAAGCATCCTCTTACTACTCGTTATAAGAAAGCTGAGGCATGTTTAGAGTGCGTACATGTGCATATCTGTGAACCTATGGAGGTAGTTTCCTATAATAAGTATACATTGTTTATCACCTTTGTTGATGAATATTCAGACTTCAGTCAAGTCTATTTTCTCAAGAGATATGATGAAGTCCCAGATACTTTCCGTGAGTTCGACAGAAAGGTGCAAATGCAACATGACATCAAGGTCAAGAAGTTCAAGATTGAAGCCAAACATGAAGTTGTGGATTCTCTTCGAGACCTGCTAAGGCCAACACTAGCCAATCTTACTATTTCTTATGAGATGCTATCAAATTAGGCTAATAACCTAACTCATTGGGTAGTCTACTAAATAGTGGACCTCACAATTTTCTTTAGTCAGACCTACTTAGCCCTTTTTTAGGTATTTTTAAAATTAATAGGCTTGTGTTGTAGAATTAATTGCACAAATATCATTTTTTTATAAATTAGATTTTTAAAATACCATGCGATAAGAAGACACCCAAGAAGACAAAATTGTAACAATTAGTTATTCATTTTATTTTGGGTTGTAATTTAAATATCCAAGGAAACCAGGTCTAAGACATATATTTATTTAATTAGTTGAATTATTTTATGGATGGTTGTTACATGATAATATCCATGCATATATGATATGCCATATAGATTTAAGTATTGCCTACTCAATATGTTTTATCAACATTGGCATGTATACACGTGCATCATATTTAATTATTACTAATAAAATTAATTCTAATTAATTTGATATTGTTGCGCTAATTATTAGATAACATAATTTGATTAGTTTTTTATACCACAATCAAATTAAATAATGTGATTAGTTTTTAATTAATTAAAAATTTGGTAAATTCATGTTAAATTTTAAGTTAGACAATTAAATGGTTTAATTTACGAGTAGCTTGAAATACGTAACAAATTTAGATATTATAGAAAATCGATAATTTTTTTTATAGGTTTTGACTTATAGTTTCTTCCTTAATTATTTTTAGTAGTTTAAATTAATTAGAAAAAACTTTTATAAAATGTTGTATAAGATTAAATACATAATGAGTGGGAGAGTGTGTTATGACAATAAATCATTTGGTCTCCAATATCAGTCCGACATTGTGAGTTTTAAACAGCGCCTAGCGATGTTTTGATTACGTTCCCCGAAAATGTCTATCTAAATCAACACCAAGGGTTTTCTAGAGATAAGTTTAGTAAAGATGTATTTTAAAATTGATCTACTCGACAATTTTAAGTTAAGTCTTGAAAAATTGAAATAGTGGGTTACACTCATAAAGATATAAGTTAAGTGTGTTAAATTATATCTTAGTCAAAAATAAACATTACTAATAAATATAATATGAGATATTTATGATTTTATTTATTAATTGAGATGGTCTTCATTTAATTTTATAATAATATAACCTACCATACGGTGGCATATTATTGATAAGTTTAGTACAATCGTGGCATTAATATAATTTTATTCAATAGTCATTTGTATCATGCATAATATTATATTATTTTATTTAAGTAATCATGAGCAATCCCATCATCATAATCTTGGCAAATGAGGAATTAACTAGAGAGAATTTTATTGAATGAAAATGCAACATGAATATTTTCCTTATTTGTAAAAATCATAAGTTTGTCCTAACTGAACCTTGCTCTTCTATTCCTGCTGCCACGACTACTCGTAATGTATGAGATACCTATGACTGTTGGATTACAGCCAATGACAAATACAATTTTATTTACCAGTTGGAATGTTTGATGTACTTCGGTCAAAACATGAAAGCCTGGAGACTGCAAATGAGATTATAGAGTCTTTACAAGACACGTTTGTTCATCATTCTGAACAATTTCGTCATGAGACTGTAACATCCTAAAATTTCAATTCTTACGTACGTATAATTTATAAACAAGTTTTGACAAATTAGAAATGTTAATATTTTTATAAAAGTGAAATATAGAAAAATCATTTGAGCGTACAAAAACTCTTCCAACTTTATTAGGAAAACGATAGATTTTTTTTCATTTAATTATTTATATATACTACACATAGTACTGAAAATAAGCCAGTATCTAAAAATTCTTTGCACAACTATATACATAGCAAGCTCTCTACCTATAATTTTATTTCAAAGTCCAAATATACAATCAGGATCGGGATCTGGCTTCTATCCATATGTTCATTTATCAAATATCGTTGCCTGCAATGTAAGAACTAATGAGTAATAACTCAGTAAGTAACATAATGTATGATTTTGCTTTTGAATTTTCATATGATCATATTTCAAAATAGGGCCCTTTGTGTACTATACTATTTAGTCAGAATGATAGATCTATCACTGAGCCACATAACATAACATAATATATTATAAATAGCCACAACATTGGCAACATGAAGGTTTTTATACGAAAACTTCATTAATCTCAGTGTACATCAGAGGTCATCCCTATGGTACTAACATATTGATTCACACTAGGATCTAACCCATTAAGAGTACACTTTTCAAATATTTGTCTTTGAAAACTTATCGAGATAGTACTTAAAAACTCGATTCATGAGATCCAAGAACGCTACTAGGGCATTTGTCAAACCAAATGGCGTCACTAAAAATTCATTATGGCCATAACGAGTTCTAAAGGCTATTTTAGGAATATTTTCATCCTTCATTCTCAATTGATAATAATTCGATCTCAAATCGATTTTCAAAAATATCGAAGCTCCCTGTAGCCAATGAAATAAATCATTAATTATAGGTAGAGGATATTTATTCCTAATAGTCACCTTATTCAACTCATGATAATCAATGCACAACCTCATAGTTCCATCCTTCTTTTTCGCGAATAGAACTGGTGCACCCTATAGTGAAAAACTAGGACGTATAAATCCCTTATCGAGTAACTCTCATAGTTTGACCTTTAATTCTTTGAGCTCTGTTGGAGCCATCTTACAAGGACTCTTAGAAATTGGTTATGTACCAGGTATCAAATCAATCACAAATTCAATTTCTCGATCAGATGGTAACCCTGGTAAATGATCTGGGGACATCTCAAGAAATTCATGTACTATCAGTATGCCTTCAAGCCTTAGTTTTTACTATATAGAAATATATACAACACTTGCTAGAAATCTAGCACAACCATTCTCCAATAACCTTTTAGCTTTCATTGCCGAAATCATAAGAGACTTTGATTTACCTCGAGTCCTAGTAAACATAAATTGATTTTCACCTTGGAGTTTAAATATCACTACTTTCTTCTTAAAATCTATCATGGCATACTCAAAATAGCCTCATAGTCTTGCATATCAGGTACAACTAGATTCACAAATATCTCTCTACCATTTACCACAATGAGACAAGCTCTTGAGATCTTTTCTGAATATAATATATCACCAGAAGGAATAGTAGTGCTAAACTTACTCACCATCTTTTCTGGTCCTCTACCTAATCTCCTCACAAAGCCTAATGATGCAAATGAATGCACCTAAATTTATTAATACATGAGCATTGATGCCAGAAATAAGGATCTGACTTGATACCACTATACCACTGATAGATTGGCAGTTGCATCTTTCTTAGTAAGAGCAAAAAGTCTTGCATTGTCATTCTTTCCTTCTTCTTTCATCTCTTGACAATCCTACATACGATGTCCTGCTTTACCATACTTGAAGTACAAACTAGTTCTTAGTCTACATTCTCCTAAATGAGGCTTTCCACACCACGAATACTTAACTTATGGAGTACTTCCTTGGTTAATCAATTGAAACATCCCCACAATTTTATTTCTTACGCATGTATAATTTAGAAACAAGTTTTGATAAATTAGAAATGTTAATATTATTATAAAAGTGAAATATAGGAAAATCATATGAGCGTACAAAAGCTCTTTTAACTTTATTAGGACAATGGTAGCTTTTTTTATTTAATTATTTATATATACTACACATAATAAGGAAAATAAGCTAGTATCTGAAAATCTTTTGCACAATTATATACATAGTGAGCTTTCCATTCATAATTTTATTTCAAAGTCCAAATACACAATCAGGATCGGGATCTGGCTTCTATCCATAAGTTCATATATCAAACATTGTTGCCTGCAATGTAAGAAATAATGAGTAATAACTCAATAAGTAATATAATGTATTATTTTTCTTATGAATTTTCATAAGATCATATTTCAAAATAGGGCCCTTTGTTTACTATACTGTTTGGTCAAAATAGCAGACTTATCACTAAGCCATATAATATATTATAAATGGCCACAACATTGGCAACATGGAGGTTTTTATAGGAAAACTTTATTAACCTCAGTGTACATCAGAATTCATCCCCATGCTACTAACATATTGATCTATATTAGGATCTAACCCGTTAAGAGTAAATTTTCACATATCTGTATCTACTCTAACCTTCCAAGCAATATAGCACATAAAACTTTTCTTTTTCTCTTTTATTTCAAAAGTCAAGTCTTATATATAAAAATATATAAATAATGTAGCTTATTAAACTAAAAATATTTTATATCATGTATGTAATGATATGTATACATTTTATCAAAACAAGTAACAAAATTACGTAATTAATACTTTCATATAATTTTCTTACAGTGTAGGTGAAATGTTACTTACCTCACAAAGTATATAGACTAACATGGTAAAGAGAGATGGTTTCCTTACTACTAAACTCTTGAAAATAAAAATTTTGTTCTAATTACCAAATAATCATTTCACCAAAACTATTAGTTGAAAGTATATGACACGGAAAATCATTTCACCAAAACTATTAGTTGAAAGTATATGACACGGAAGGAAACTTTGTAGTTTAATTACCTAAAACTAGTTTAATTCAATATATCTTCAATTATAAATTACTTAGTTTCTAATACTCCTATTAGTCATATTTGAACAACATATTTTCAAGCTTATTCTATATCTAAATAAAACACCATATGATAAACAAAGTTCACAAAGTCTTCTACTTTCCTTAAATATATATATATATATATATAAAGTGTTTCCTATAGCTAATTAACATGCTGACAATCAAAAAGCTATTAACCCCTTTTTTTTAAAATAAAACAAAACAAAAGCCCCACTATCGAGCTATCTCAGTACTCATATCTTGAATCATGCTGCAGGATAATTTAATAGTACAAACTAGCATAGATTACAAAGTAATTGTTAAATTGTTAATCAATCTTTATTATTAAAATTAAAAAAAAATCTTTACTTCAGTATTTCGTTCCACTGACTCCTGATAGTATTTATCAATATATATATACTCATATTACAATCATTGAGCTACCTTCATAATATAAAGAACGTCATTAAGCCTATTTAATAACGAAAGAAAGCACTTAATAAAAAGAAAACCTTCAAAGTCTTACTTTTGTTTCTTCCTTTCTTTTCCAATCTGATTTCTCTCTTTGAACATTTTTTTTAAAGTTTTTCTTTTTCCCACACTTGATTGGAATTAGTCTGACATAACTCGTTTAAGTTAATTATATACGTTGTTGCTTTAAGTCGTTTTAGTTAAGGAAAATGATAAGAACAACTTTTTTTTATATATTTATTTATTATTTTTAATTGATGAAGACAATTCCAGACAGCTTACCACGTGAATGATTATAGAGCTAGATGTAGTTTCTTGATATTATTTCAATGGGTCCTATTATTATTATATATATATATATATAAATCTATAGTAACCATTATGTGGTATAAAAAGCTAATGCATATAAAAAAAATAAACCTAACCTCTGTGGGGACTAATTAGCACCTAAAACATATAAAAAAATACAAAAAAACAAATAAATAAAATAATATTCTTTCTAGAGGACCAATCAATTAAAAAAATATATCAACCACTTAGACCCTATTAATTTATTCGAAAATTCTGTCACATTTCTTCTTATTTTCTAATACACTGATATTGCTTAACTTAGGATACCATTAAACAAAACAAAATTATGAAACCTTTACTAAACACAAAAATGAGATATAATATTTTTTCAGGAAATAGTTTTAGGCAGTGAAAATAAATTCTCAATCATATATAATTTATGCAATGCATTAGGTTTATTATTGGTTATATAATTTATGAGAAATTCGGTTGTCACAGAGACTGTCTAAGCAATTATGAATGCCAAAATAAAGACAAACATCTCAGTTCAAAAACATATTCTGAAGATGATTAATTTTATCTACGAGGCTGAGGTTAATAGGGTAAGGATTGATGAAAGAACCTAAGGAGGATGATTTTAGAAAATCTATCCCCAAAATTTTTTTAGTTAAAGAGCAACTATTTTATGAATCATCTGAATAATAACCTCACATAGTTGCTTAATAAGCTTTAAATTTTTGAGTCCATTTCAAATGAAAAAGAGTTAGAAGAAAATATTGTTGAAGTTGAAGTTTCCTCGTCTAAGAAGAATAATAAGAGGAAGAGGAATAGTAAAAAAAGGAACCTTAAGGGGCTAGAAAGACCAACAACAAGAACAAAGTTAATAAGAAAAACAAAAGCTCAAAGAAGAAATAGCTAAAGTTAAAGTGTTTCCACTGTGGCATTGATGGGCACTGGAAACACAATTGTACTAAGTTGAAAAAAGTCCAAGGACAAAAGAACCTCTTGAGCTTGTACATATAGATGTCTATGGTCCACTAAATATACAAGTAAGAGGTGGTTATGAATATTTTGTCACTTTAAAAGATGATTTTTCTAGATACAGTTATATCTATTTAATGTTAAGAAAATTTGAAACTTTGGAAAGTTCAAAGAATTTTTTTATAGAAACTGAAAAATAACTAGGTAAGTCTTTAAAGAAACTTCAATCAAATTAAGGTGGTGATTACCTTGACCCATAATTCAAGGATCATTTAATTGAAAAGGGAATTGTGTTCCAACTCAACACACTTGGAACTCTACAACAAAATGATATAGTGGAAAGAAGAAATCACATATTGCTTGACATGGTTAGGTCAATGCTAAGTTACTCATCCTTACTATCATCTTTTTGGAGATATACGCTACAAATTATGATGCATATTTTAAACATAATTCCTCCCAAATCTATGCCCAAAACACGTTTAAAGTTGTAGAATAGGTGAAAACCTAGTTCACGTCATATCCGCATATGAGGGTATCTAGCACATGTACTGAAAGCAAAGATAGGAATGTTAGAACCACATTTAAAAGTGTGCATATTTGTTGGATATTCCAAAGGGATAAGAGGAGGTTTGTTCTATAGTCCTCAAGATAAGAAAGTATTTGTATGATAAATTCTACTTTCTTTGAGCATGACTATATGACAAATTATAAACCTCAAAGTAAAATTATACTTGAAGAGTTGCTTAATGAACCAATCACAAGAGAACTAACAACAGCTATTGAAAGTCAACAACAGGAAACCAGTACTGAAGATTAGGAATTTTTGATATCTTTACTGCCTAATCGTAGTGGCAAGACTAGGAGATTAACTTATCGCTATAGACATGATAGAGAAACATTAGTTACTATATTCAATGGTTGTCAAGATGATCTATTGACATATAAGTATGCGATGGAGGATTCTGACAAAAAGAAATAGTGAGAGACTGTGAAACTCGAAATGGAGTCAATGTACTCCAATTCGGTCTTGTAGATGTCCTGAGGATGTAAGATCTATAGAGTGCAAATAGTTCTACAAAAAAAAAAAAAAGAGAAGCTGATGGAAAAGTAGAGACTTACAAAACCAGACTTGCAACAAAGGGTTATATCCAAAAAGAGGGAGTCAATTATGAATAAAATTTCTCGCTAGTAGTCATGCTTAAGTCTACACATATCCTCTTATCCATTATTGCATAATATGACTACAAAATTCGGTAAATGGATATTAAGACAACTTTTCTAAATAACTATCTTGAAGAAGGCATATACATGCAACAACCAGAAGGTTTCATAGTTAAAGGCTAAGAACAAAAGGTGAATAAGGTGCAAAAGTCTATATATGGACTTAAGCAAGCTTCGAGATCTTGGAACTTAATATTTAATGAAGCGATTAAATCTTATGGTTTTAATCAAAACATGAAAGGACCTTGTGTTTACAAGTACATCAAAGAAAATATGATGGTGTTCTTAGTTCTTTTTAGTGATGATATTCTACTTATTAGGAATAATACAGAATTATTATCCGACATAAAGAAATGGCTAGCTAACTAATTCCAAATGAAAGATTTAGGAGAGGCAAGCTATATACTTGGGATCCAAGTAATTAGAGATCACAAAAACAAGTTGTTAGCCATATCTCAAGCATCCTATATAGATAAAATTCTTATGAGATTTGAGATGAAAAATTTAAAGAAAGGCCATATGTCTTCATGTCATGGAGTTTATCTTTCCAAAAAGTAGCGTCCTCAAATACTAAGAGGAGAAAGATATGAGACAATGTTACGCCCCCTCTAGCTTAACTATATGACTATGTAGGTCAAACTAGGAAGCATTACTCTTTTATAAACTATAACTTTAGTTTTGTTCAAAAATTTGGGCCAATTTAAACTTTTTAAACTCTAAAACAAAAAAAAAACCTGCATGGCATTATTTTCTGAAAGTATTTTTACAAATTGTACAACCAAAAAGTCCTCATTCATTTATCTTGCCATCCGTAGTGATATTTACATCACACCAAAATATCAAAATACAAAGAAAACATCACCCACAAGTCAAGCTCGTTTACATCTGTATGATCATGACGACAAGAAAGTGTGCTAGCCAACTGGTAACTCTATACATCATATATCTCATCACATGCATTACAGGAACTAAATGAGCTAATGCTTAATAAGTAAAGATCATGAATTCTTATGAACATGTTTCATGCATAAAC
The DNA here is from genome assembly GCA_002914805.1 of Parasponia andersonii. Taxonomy (NCBI): domain Eukaryota; kingdom Viridiplantae; phylum Streptophyta; class Magnoliopsida; order Rosales; family Cannabaceae; genus Trema; species Trema andersonii. Next base: position 246,739 of record JXTB01000051.1, read on the forward strand.
TTTATGGAAATTCCTATTGTACTCTTTCTTCTATTAATTTTCATTTTGATGCACTTTTCTTAGAAACTATTTCTTTATAGAGCCCTTGAGTACACTATAAAGTCACCACAGTCAGTAGGCTTTGCCCACTTATGCGGAAAGGAAACACATGGCCAATGCGAACCATACCTACCCAATACAGACCGACTAGGTAATGCACCTAATAAATCTCATAGTACAACGCTCAATCTTGGTAATCGGTAAGCCGTGCTCACCTATGTAGGAAGGATGCCTATGCAAACCATACTTACCCAACACAGATAGACTAAACAATGTACTTAAAATATATCTCGTAAAAATTAGTGCAATGGTACTACTTTGAATCCAATACATGGAAAACTTCATTTCTTTGAAAATCATGCTTAAATGATCATACCATGCCTATGTCTTCGAAAATTTTACAACAACTATACAAATAACATATAATTAATATAATATACATAAACATGTAGGAAAATATCTTATATCTAATATTGTTCTTGTTATGCAGTTAAAATAAATCTTTACTTACCTTGTATCCAGTAGAAAAGATAGTGAAAAAGGTCAGTATCCTCTGTGGCATAGTGTGTGGAAGACCTGATGTCAATTTTATTACTAACATTATCACTACCATGTAAAATATTTAAAGAAAACAAGTACAAGACCGAATAACAACTTTTATAAAAGAAGGAACGCTAATCACAAAATAAACCAAAACATCATCTACTTTCATAAAAACTAGTCCATTTGCTTCTAATTGGTACCATTTGGTTCTAAAAATATTTGGACAGTATCTCCCCTATTTTTAGGACATCCCCATATGATTAAAATTATGATTTAAGATCTGTAATAACAAACAACAAGCAAATTCCTATATATACAATTCAAAGAGGATCATTTAGAGCAACCTAGGTATACTTGAATTCCTTTCGTTTAGACAAAGTTTAAAACTACTTTTATACTTATGTGTCATCCTAACCAGCCACCAAATGAGTGCAATAAATATTAAGATCCATAAAATATACACTCCAAGTTTAGAAATTTAGATTACAAATATAAAAACTTAATCTACCACACATGACAACACTTAAATTCCTAACTAGTACACTTTAGAACTTTAAGTATAACTTTAATCCTCTACTTAAATTATGTGTTTCCAGCCATATATAAGGTTTCTTTAGACCTTAATTTATCGAATAAAATCTTTAATTCAAGAGCTAAAGCAATAGACATAAATTACTAATTCTAAATTCCACAAAAGCTCACCTTGACTAGTTTGAACTTTTGTTGAAGCTCTTGCTTTCTACTTCCACAAAATTGATTTCTAAGTTTTGAAATTGATCTTAGGACTCAAGAGGACCTATAGGAAATATTACTTAAGCAGTATTAAGTGGAGAATCAAAATAACAAAATATAACCTAGGAAGAAGAACTAGTACAATTACCTTGACTAGTTTGGACCTATCTTGCTTTCTTGAGCTTCAAATTGAGTTCTACCACTTGAAAATTTTTAGATATAGATAAGGGGAGTTGAGAGAAGTATAGAAAGTGGCTAGAGGAGTTCAAGTCGTGGCTAGGAAGGAAAAGAAAAGAAATGAACAGATTTGGTCAAAAATCAATACTTAATGGCTAAGAAATGATATAACTTAAATTCTAAGGGGTATTTTAGGTATTTTGCTCATTACTTTCTATGTGTCTAGCTCTAAAACATTCTTAGTGTACTCACCACATTACTGGTCAATCCTATACACCCAAGTATAGATCAAAATGGTGAAATCTAGCTTAGAAAGTGAAATCTAGTCATACTTTGACTTATGATCCTATATGGCTAATCTTATTGTAATTTTATGGAACTTAGCCCTATAACCAATCATTAAAAATAAAAATAAATTCAATTAGACTCTAATTAATAATACAAACATAGTATAATTGCCCAATTACTAGAAGGTACAAAGTTGACATTATGCGATTAAGTTGAATCTAAGTTAGCTTACTGTAATTAAACACAGTTCAGTACAGTGACTACCACCTTGTGCTTACTTGGAACGAACATTTTTGAAAATACTAGAAATGAGTCCTAAACATTAAATTAAAGCAATTTGATGCACTAAATGCACAGTGAATTTGGCTCTGAAAAGCGTGAAAGATGCATTTTACCGAAAAACTACTATTTGACCAAGTTATCAACAGACATGGTTTTTAATGCATTTGCATATAGTGTTATTATTCATGAATGTATTATTTGTTCTTTTCATACAACAAGCTCTCTCTCTGAGAGTACTGAGCCTTTACACTGTATGGGAACACTTCGACAACTATTAGTACAATAATACATATGTCTATTATATAATATGAACATTTTTATTATTAGCTTATTATGTATGTGAGAAACTTGGGCATCATAGACATGTACCATATGTATCTACAATTGGTAGTGTTATATATTTTATACTGTGTATAAGACCTAACATCTATTATACGGTAGGCATAGTCGGTCAATATTAATATAACACATGATTGAGTCATTGGGTCATGATTAAATACATTCTTAAATATCTCAAAAGAACAAGAGATTATATGTTAGTGTATTCTAGTAAGGATTTGATTTCTATTGGATACATGGACACTTTCTTCCAGACAAATAAAGACAATAGAAAGTTAACATCTAGCTCTGTATTCGTTACGAGAGAAGGTGCCATAGATTAGAGAAGCATCAAGCGATCTTGTATTACTAATTCAACTATGGAAGCTAAATATATAGATACTTTGGAAACAACTAAAAAACCAGTTCGGCTCAGAAAATTCTTGAAAGATCTAGAAGTTATTTCAGATATTAAAAAGTCGATCCCACTATACTGTGATAATAGTACAACTATAGTAAATACAAAATAAGCGAGAAGTCACAAAAAAACAAAGTATATAGACAAAAAATATCAGTTGATAAGAGATATCGTGAAGAGAGGTAATATATCTATAATAAAGATAGCTTCTCAAGAAAACATTACTGACTCGTTCACCAAAACGCTAGTTGAAAAAGTTTTCGGTAACATGTGCAAGGATTAATTAGGATTGAAAATCATGCCCCATTTGCTTTAGGACAAAGTACATTTTTATTAAGGATTTTTTGCATATATAAATAATATTTTTGATATAATTATTTATTATCATAAATACTTTTAGATTATTTATGTAACCATTATTCAATATATAAAGTATTTATACTTGGGGATTGAATAAATGGATAATAATCTAAAATGGTCTATAATAATAAATTATAGTTACGAACTATAATTAAACTAACATTATTAATACGATCCATTAATGTTAAGAATGGAATACTCTTATCTGAATTATTGAATATAGTGACATTAAAAGATGGAGGTACTTTGTATAATACGATTATATAGGACTGGACCAGATGAATTTTTTAAATTACTAATAAATTTCGTGATACAAATAGAGAGTTTAAAATTCATCACTAAGATGATCATACATAGAATAGTCTTAATCTTGAGTTATTAATAAACTCTTATTTGCCATATTGTGTTTTTTAATTTATGCAGTAAAAGTTTGCTTGTATGAAATTCAACTCTTATATTTTGAAAACATGATGAAATAATGGTTCGAAATAATAATATACAGATATAGAATCTATTCCCTTTTTTTTAAAAAAAATAAAATAATAGTTCTCTTGAATAATTGATTCAGGACTTGAACAATAGAGTGCTGATCAAATTTGTGAGATAGTCACAAATTAATTGTTTATTAGAGAATCAAATAGAACTTAAGGACTAAGATGTAATTGGAGAGGTAACAAAATTACCTAGCTCTAATTATGAACTGTTTCTGGAAGATTAATCTATATGTAATGATTAAATCAATGGACAATTCAATGCTTTTATTTGAATAAATTATGCTATAAATTCAAGACTATAATTTCAGGTTTATAGTGGAATAATACTAAAATTAATAATTTTAATTTAGTGATTTAAGAGCTAAATTTTTGGTCAAATTTATTGGAGCTTGAATTATAAGTCCATAGCTCCCTGCTCCATTGTCTTTTTACTATAAGTTACGTAAGATTAATAATTGAATTAATTTATAATTGTTATAAATTAATATAGCACAATAGTAAATGTTATAACATTACATATCAGTTAAGTTATGTCATAATAGTTAGAATGTAATTTATATAAATTGCATACATAAAGTTAAATTGTTGACTAATAATTAATTAATTAATTATAAATTAATCAATTTATATTAGTTAGTTAAAAATGACCTATTATATCATATATATAGATATGTACGTTAGTGCCGAAGCCATTTATATATCTTTAAGTTCATTTTATAGTGTCTATCAATTATTAAGTGCTTAGCTTATTTAAAATTTAAATAAAGTAATAAATAAGTAAATATGATTTAATTATTTTAGTATGCAATTTAATATATGAGTGGGAGCCAAAAATTAGGTATTCCCACTCATAATACTACTATTATTACTTTTATATTATTAAAGTTGAGCTATTATTACTTTTATATTATTAAAATTGAGGAGGTAGTAGCGTAGACTAAGAAGAAGAAAAGTGATATCTTCATCTACACTAAAAAAAATCTAAAAAGTAATATAAGTTGTTCTGAAAAAAAAAAAATACTACTATCAACTTATTCTAAAGAGAAAGAAGAGAAATATAGAGAAATTTGTTTTTTAATTGCTATTTTCTCTACGTACATCTAGAAAGAAAAAGATAATAAAAAATTAGAAGTGCTATTTCAATTATTGATCTAGGAAGTGCCCATACACTACATACTTAGACTGGTGTGATTGGAGAAAAAGACTCTTGATATTAAAAGGAAAGCTAAAGTAAATAAGTATTCAAAGGTAATTATATTCTTTTCCTTCTATTTATTTGTCAAAAATCAATATATAACCATGTCGATCTTAGAAACATTTGTCAAAAATCAATATATAACCATGTCGATCTTAGAAACATTTGAGAAATTTTTTAAATCTCGATGTTACAACACTTCGACTTATGTGACAATTGTTTTCCAAAGCCAACACTTTTTTTTTTATGTAACGTACACGATAATTGCAATTCACATAAAGAAATTATAGACTAACAAGAATTTTTATTGTAATGACTGAATAGTTCTTTTATTCATTGAATTGATTCACAATGGAGCTATAAATAAAATTGATCCTAAGAGCAAAGCTAACAGTATTCAAACAATACTAACTAATACAAAGCCACGTGGCAAAGCTATGTTAACAAACTATCTATCTCTTGCTAGCCTCCTCTAAACTCAAGATAAAGAGAGTTTCTATCTAAGTTTGTCTCGTAGGAACAAGAACTGAGAACTAGACAATGCCTTAGTTAGAATATCTACTGTTTGATCATGAGACGGCACATGTCGAACATCTAGTTGCTTGTTCAAGAATTTTTTTCGCACAAAATATAATTCAAGTTTGATATGCTTGGTTGGAAAAAGAATGAATAGGTTTACAGACATTAAAATTGTACTCAAATTGCTGCATCACACAATTGGAGCTCGTGTTTGAGAAACTTGTAACTCAAAGACGAGATTGCAGCCAAGTAGCTTTGCAGTCTAATCAGCAAGCCTCATATATTCTGCTTCATTATTGGAACGAGGAACTACATGATGCTTCTTGGACTTCCATACCAGATTTGGGCCCAGATATATATAAAATCAAGAGGTACTAGATCACATCATCTGTATTTAGAGCCTAGGCTATACCACAAAAACCAGTTAAGTCCAGACTAGAATTTCTTCTTAGATGCAGACTATAGGTAAGTGTGCCTCTAATATATCAAAGAATCCTTTCACCAGCTTTCTAATGACATGCAAGAGGATTACTTATAAATTGACACACCTTATTACACTATAAGAATCATCACCTTTATGGACAGATTCAAGCGTCGGTAAAGGTACAAAAAATACGTCGCTAAATGTTAATAAGCTTTTGTGATACAAAATTTCATCAGCAATGAGCATCGACAAAAATTTGTCGGCAAAGGGATATTCCCGATGCAGTACTCGACTCTGTCGCAAAAAATATTTTTTTACTGATGCATTACAAAGATCAAAGAAGGTATAGCATCAAGAAAAACTGATCAAATTTCAAAAATTGCACAATCTTTTCCCGACAGGTTACACCTAGCACGTCGCCAATGCTTTAGATTAGCTTGACCTTTACCGATGTGATTTCTCGTCGGGAATGTTGTAACCTTTGCCGATGTGCTTTCTTGTCGAGAAATTGTGACCTTTATTGACGCATTTTCTCATCGGGAAATACCCTCTTGGTGGTGACCTTTGCCAACGCGTTTTGTAGACACGTCGCCAAAAAATACCATAATAAAAAAAATAAAAATTATTTAAAATTAACAAATATTAAAAATTGTAATAAAATTAAATAATAAAAGAGATTAAATACAAATTACTAAATAAAAAAACTAAATATATTAAGTAGAAATAGTATTTAATACAAAAGTATTTATAAAAGATACGTAAATTACATAATTAAAAGATACAAATGAAAAAAAACAAGCTAGTGGGATAGAGGAGGTGGCAGTGGCTGGGTCAGAGGTAACAATTGAATGTTCAGGCTGTTGTTGCCTAATCGAGCTATCAACAATGGAAGTAGCCATTGTTGATCACTGAGGTGATGCTGAGTCTTGGCCTGATGCTCTTCGAGCATGCGTTGATGCACTGCATCCTTCTCGGCCAACTGTTACTTCAAGCTGGCGATCGTCTTTGTATGCTCGCTAGGTAGAAGGTGACAACTGAATGTTCAGGCCGTTGTTGCCCAGTTGAGCTATCAATGATGGAAATAGCCATTGTTGATCATCGAGGCGGGGCTGAGTCTTGGCCTGATGCTCTTCGAGCTTGTGTTGATGCTCTGCATCCTTCTCGGCCAACTATTACTTCAAGCTGGTGATTGTCTCTGCATGCTCGCGCTGCACAGTGGCAATATTGCTTATGCTAGCAGCCCTAGGACCTCCAATATTCTTCAACCGAAGGAGCGAGACTACTCCCTTCTCCCTCCTCAAACGAGTACCAAGGGACTGAGTCATGATTGCGTACTCATCAATTGCAATAGGTACCACAACAGACTCAGCTGATAATGCTAGGTCTACTAGGTCCGCGATCTCATAAGCTTGAACTTGAGCTTGAGTCAGTGCCTTCTCCCTCAAAGCAACAATCTCAACCTATCACCGAAATAAAAGTTATGTTAATTTCTAAAAATATATATTTCTATTAATTGGAAAATAATAAACATAAAGAAATACTTACATATTTTGGTTGAGTGTACTCATTCCTCTTGTTGTTGTTCTTGAAATACCTTTCCTCGAAGTAGTCAATTAGACTCAAAAGCTTTTCAGTCTCCGGATTGCCCTGAAAAATTTACTATTGTTAAGGAATATATAATTAACAGTCAATATGGTAAAAAATTTAAATTTTGTAAGTTGTCTTACTTCCTTATGTATGTGGCCTACAATAGACAACGACCCTTGACCAGGAGCATATAACTCTCCAACTTGTTCTCAGAATTTTTAGAAGAAGATTTCTGTGCAAAGATTAAATAAAATCTTAGTTATTCAAGTAATAACGAAATAATTAATATTGACTGAGGCTTTTGGAAAAATATATAACCTCAAAATCCTGAGATGCGAAATGATCGCACAAAACCTCCTAGTGGTCCTCAGGAACAATTTTGTATGGTTTGGCCTTGGCTATAGCCAAAGCCTCCTTCCCGCCGACCGCGATGAAATACACCTTCATGTTGTTCCTCCAGTCTCTCGAACAGTGCATTATGGACTATTCGATGTAGTCCATAAAGAGGATATTGTCCCGAGGATAGTCAAACTTTCTCTGATTATCAATAATTAACAATTAATTAATATACATAATATGATTTGAATTAAATATTGGAAGCAAAAATAAATTAAATTTAAAACACTTACATCTAGTCACTCAAAAATGAGGTCTAAGTCCTTCTTGACGTCCTTCCAAGTGAGAGTGGATGTTGGTATCATGTCTCGAACTAATTTAGCAAGTAAGTTCAAGAACATCTTGCTATGCTTCAAAACTAGCTTCCCCATCCGCTCATCATGCTGCTCACTAAGAGGTGCACAACCTATTCTAGACATTTTATAAAGAAGACATTTAGCAAATTTTAGAATTTAATGTTATGCCAACTTAAAATAAACAATGTACAATTTTCACGAGTACAAAATTACTACAAAAGACCATGTAGACCTCATCATCAGATATGTTATTATTTTCTTCTGAACTTGTATCACTATTAATAATTTCAATCTCTTCGTCATCATATTCCTCTAGTGTGTCATCTTCAAATTCATCATCATCAACTAGAAAGTCATCTTACGTGACAACATGAGATTCACGAAATAATTCATCAATATTGTTGACTTCAGTTGGTTCAACATCGTCCCACTGAAATCTAACATTATTTAGCTCTAGAAGCTCAACCCATAGTTAGAATGTCGAAGAGTTTGCCTCTTGCAAAATAGAGACGCCATTTGATGTTGCTATAGTATCATCATCTTCCAAATTTGGAAAGTCCCATATAGTTTGAGGTGTGTATTTGTTCACAAGTTTCTACAATGACCCAAGTTTGTTATCATTAGTATAATATATCAACTCAACTTGTGATGCAAGTATGAAAGGGTCATTATTGTACCAATAAGCATTGACAAATACACTTGTAAAACGATTATCTTGCTGAATCTATTTTTTCCTCAGATCAGTGTCAAATCATTTGCACCTAAATATCGAAACACTGTAATCTTTTATATACGACAACTCGTGTCAAATCATTTGCACCTAAATATCGAAACACTGTAATCTTTTATATACGACAACTCTAATACTTCTTGGAGCACACCATAGAAATAATTTTCATCAGAGCTAGGTATACGAACACCATAATTTTAAGTCTTCCATCTAACGTCCCGTCTCTCAACTAAAAACTTTGCACCATTGACTACATATCTAAGAAAAGAGAATGTAGAAAAGTTAGATCTACTAGCCAATGCATATAATTCATTGTTGACCTCATCAGAGTTTACTGCTCGTAGTTGATTTATCTATACAAAAATTGATGACGTGAGACTTCAATTACTTCATTGAAGAAGAAAATTTTGAGAATGAGATAAGATAATAAAATCATACTCTAGTCTTAAACTATGATAGAAACTCAACTTCCTGTTTTTGTTCAAGGTTTGTAATACCTTTAGCCTCCAACTCTTTAATATGCTCACTATATAGAGCAAAATGTGAGGGCTTCATTTATGATGTAAGCTTCAGTAATAGATCCCTCTGGATATGCCCGATTTCGAACATATTGCTTGTAAACACCCATAGTGTGTTTAATAAAATACATCCATGTAAAATGTATAGGTCTACCTAGTAGTGCCTCCTCTAGTAAATGGACAATTAAATGAACTATTATATAAAAAAGATTTGGAGGAAATATTCTTTCTAACTTAGCCAATATGATTATCACAATCTGCTGAAGTTTTTCTAGATTGGCCATATTAAGTGTTCATGAGCATAATTGTTAGAAGACATAGCATAACTCAGTAATAGTCTCATGGTCGAATTCCAACAGGTAGTAGATATTGAAACAATACATGAAAATCATGTGATTTTAATCTGGATATCTTATCTTCTGCTTCACTTACATTTCTTACTAGGTTGGCTGCAAATCCATCAAGAAATCTAATTGATTTGATGAATTGAAAAAATTTCTTTCGCTCCTTAACACTTAACGTGTAAGAAGCATGCAGTTTCTTCCATCTATTCCCCACTTTATAAAGAAGCAACTCTTTATGGATTTTCATATCAGCAAGATCAAGCCTAGCCTTTTCTATATCCTTAGATTTACCCTCGACGCTTAATAGAGTTCCTAATATACTGTTGTATATATTCTTCTCAATATGCATAACATCTAAATTATGTCTTAATAACAAGTTCCTCCAATACTCAAGCTTGAAAAAGATGCTCTTTTTGGACCAAATTAGCTCGACTGCAATGCGTTTCCTTTTCACACCCCCATATTCTTTGTGCGTCCTAGGCAACCTGATTTGCAAATACTCCAATTGTCTCAAGATTTCTTCTTCGAAGTACTTATCAGGCGCCGATCTCATTTCATGATGACCATCAAACTGTTTACTTTTTCTCATATGATCATCCATTAAAAGAAATCGTCTATGCTCGATATATGCAACCTTACTTCGAATCCCCACATATGAAGTTTCTTCATTACAAGTTAGACAATCCGTATACCCCTTAGTGCTCCATCCTGACATCAAGGCATATGATGGATAGTCGTTCATTGTCCACATTACTACAGCATGCATATGAAATGTATTGCCATTTATTGCATCTCGAGTTTGTATACCATTCACCCACAGTTCTTTTATCTCGTCAATAAGAAGCCTCATAAAGATGTCCCTATTTTTTCTAGGAGCTATTGGACCAGGAATTAGAAGAGATAGCATCATGGACTCCGATTTCATGCACTTCCAAGGTGGTAAGTTATATAGAATAAGTATAACATGCCACATGGAATATGCATTACTCATATTACTGAAAGGGTTAAATCTATCGATCGCCAATCCCAACCGGATGTTTCTAGAATGAGAGCTAAATGAAGGATACTTTCATTCAAACTCTTTCCAAAAAACACTATCTGCAGGGTGTTTTAACACACCTTCTTCTTTTGGCCTCTCTGAATCATGCCGTCTCATGTCCTCTTCAATCGGGGTGCTAAAGGGAAATGACACAATGATGAACGTTTAATTGTGTACATTTATTATGGGATTAGATCATCATTATACACTTAAAGTTTCATTAAATTCCATAATTTAAAGCACTTTTGTAGACATAGGCATAAAAGCAAGAATTACCTCTAATTTGTGCTAAATATTTGTTTTTGCGCAGGTTTCGTAAAATAGGTACAGATTCTAAACTACATGGGATTTTGATCCAATTCTCAAACTCCTGGATTTCGACTCAATTATTCACTAATTACAATTCAGAAGATCTGCTCAGATTATTTTGAAATGGGTCTCAAATGGACAAAACTATAAATTGGGCTGCACTCACGTTCAGCCTGACACCCTTTATTTTTTGGCCCATTCTGACCTCATTACAATCTCAAATGGAGTGATTCTTGATGCTACAGATACGTACATAAAATTATCTAGATGATTTGTTCTTTGAGAAAATTCAAAAGAAGCCGAAATCTGGGTAAAAATATCGGATATTTCCACATGATAAGATCAGCAACCGATTTTGACTCAGCAAAACCTAACTTCACCAATTTTGTTATAAGTCAAGAAATCCATCTCCAATGGATGCAATTTTTATAGTATATGACTCCTAAGAGATAAGGCTTCAAGTTTTATTCTTTGATCAAGACATTTCTCATCTAAATTCATGAAGTTTCAGATACATCTTTGGGAGAGACTGAATCTGCCAAAATAAGTTGCCAACTTGCTCTTATGCTTAGTTTACAAATTTGACTTTGTATCTCTAAATTTTCCTATAAATAGATGCTTGAGCTAGGCTTAGGAGGCATCTTGGTTTTGTAAACTAGATCACTCTCTTTTATTCTCCTCTCGTTATTCATGATATTTTAATCTTGCTTTGCCTTCAAAGTAGTAAGAGTTTTATGTTTATAGTTATGTCCATATTGTGTTCATACTTGTTATTCTTCTTGATCATGTTTACTTAATCTTGCTTGTTACTAAGGTGAAAGGGTGAATCTCTTGGGGGAAAGATAGGTATAATCTAAATTCTAGGTAGACTTCATTGTTTATATCCTTTAATCATTGTTAAATATGTGCTATTTAATTTTCTTAATCAATCTTAATACCCTCCTTGTTAAGTGGTGAGTTTTGATTCATTATAGTCAACTTTTGGCACAAAAAATACTTAATTCCTTTTGTACCGGTTGTGCTAGGAAAGAATTTTGATTTATTATAGATATAAGGTGGCACCATGAATACTTGACCACATTTGCAAGTATTGGCGTTATCAAAGAAGGTAATTAAGAAAACTAATCTAATCACATAAATAACTAATAATGAACCTTTAATGATTAATCTTCCGATTGGAACCTCCATTGTGGGTGGATTCCAATTGAGTGATAAAAGAGCTTAGGTTATACTTATTTGATATACCCAAGAGTAGATCCCCTAATCTTAGCAACTGTTTAATTCTGCAACTTTATATCGTTATATTTTTGTCACTTTTTTCATATTGTCATAATCATCCTACAACATACTTTCTTCCATCATCTTTATTCCTGTAATATATGTGTTATGGTCTTGTATTATTCACTAACCTTCCTGTGGATCAACCTCAGTCTTACCGAGTAATTTATTACTTTGACACTTCTGTACTTGGGAAAAGATTTCGTTACTTTGAATCAGTCACACAACACCTTTCTAGGCATTTTTTTCCCGAATTCCCAATGACTTTCACCACATACTATATAATGTTTTAACTTTGAATTTTCCTTCCAAAATAGTAGACAGTCATATTTACAAACATGAATTGATTTATACCCAAGATCGATATCACACAACTTTGTCTTTGCCTTGTAGTGAGACCTAGGTAAATTTGTTCCCTCTAGAAAAGCATCAATCAACAGTTTCAATAACATATCAAACGATTTATTACTCCACTTGTTAAGTATTTTTAAATGCATTAACTTTACTAAAATATTTAGGGATGAGAACTTGGTATATTCAGGATACAACTCTTTCTCTATCTCCTTAAATAAATCACTAAACTTGTATGATTATTGATCACTCTCAATTTTAGGAATGTCATCCAATTCTTGGTCAATTGTATGACTTGTTCCAATGATTCATGCAATATCGGCCAGGAGATCTTGCATCTCATCGCCCTGCCTATCATTTTCATCCTCAATAAGAACATGGATAGTAGGGAGAAACTTTTCATGATATGACCATAAAGTATATGATGGTTGTATGCCCTTCTTAATTAGATGATGTTCTACTGTTAGTGAATCTTGAAATTTCCCGTTTAAGCACACCATACATGGACATCTTACTTTCCTTTCAAAGTTGACGTATTGTTTTGCCCTTTCGGCAAATGCCTTAGCACTTCTTCGAAATTGAGTTGACAAACAACTCTTAACGCTCATCCAACTCTTGTCTGCATTCATCTTATCTTAAACATATTCGACATAAACATTGAACGTGAGAGCGAGTACGATGCATATATGCAAGTGCTCCTATTTGCATGTGTCCTAAATACGCCTTATCGCTCCATTTATAAAGGATAAGGCCCTATCTCATTCAGGATTACTTTGTTATATGGTTCATCATTCACTCAAATATTATTCCGACCACGTCAAAATTTCGGTAACATCTCCCCACAATTCCCCGAAGTGTGCTACATATATGTACACACCTGGAGAATACAGGAAGATACCATCGAAACTTGACCAAAGAACAATGTTTATAAGTGAATGACAACACATAATATGTAATCCTAAACTGTACAAATGGGTCTAAAGTAATCTCTTTATGACTAAAATAATGCATGCATGTATTAAAGTCACTATGTGTACAAATGTACACATTATGACTACAACCTCTAATCTAATTGTCTGATGATCACAATTGTATAATCTAATTGTCATGATCAAGAACCTCCCAAACCAATTCAAGTGTGATGACCATTCTCGTGTTTATGTGCTCTAAGGGTATTTTGGGTATTTTTTATGTTCCAAGGATATTCTTCGCAATTTTCGTATCATAGGAGTATTTTTAGTAATTTTATCACTAATAGGGGTATTTTAGGCATTTAATGTGTACTAGTAATAATATTTTGCTAATATTATTATTAATTGCGGTATTTTTCGTATCTTATGTGAACTAGGGGTAAATTCGTAATATTGTTACTAATACGAGTATTTTCTGTGTATTCTATGTGGTTGATGTATTCTTGGTATTCTTTTTCATGTTCAAGGGGTATTTTCAGCATCTCATGTGCTCTAAGGGTATTTTAGATATTTCTTATATTCGAAGGATAGTATCCGTACTTTCTATGTTATGGGAATATTTTATTAATTTTAAGACTAATAAGGGTATTTTCAGTATTTTATGTTCTGTAAGGGTATTTCAGGTATTTCTTGTGTTCTAGGTACATTCTCTGTACTTTATGTGTTATGGGGGTATTTTAGTAATTCAATTAGTTATAAGGGTATTTTCGGTATTTTATTCCTTCCAATATGTATTTATTTAATACTTAATAATTATTGACGTAACTATTATTTTAATTATAATTGTTATTCATACATATTATTAATTACTTAATTAAATGTTCTTCGTAAAAATTGAAGTGCCAAAAAAAAAGAAGAACTTGTACTACTTCTATTAGACCCTAATCACTAAGGATCCTCAAGAAGACAGTACAAGTTCCCCATATTTTTTGGTATTCAATATTTTATTACTCATTTAAGTGCACTAAAATGTTGAACACATTTTTTTCAAAGATTATTTTTAATGATGTGCACACACGACACCAAGTACCAAGAGATGTACACACTCGACACTTGGTACCATGTATATGCATAGTGCATACATGGCACCTAGTACCAAGTATGTGTATATATGTGCACACAAGACATTTAGTAATAAGTATGTACACATTATCACCTATATATATAAAAAAAAAGTTCAAAAATTTTTACAAACTAAATCACGTAATAATAACATATATGAATGATACAAATGTGGAACTAAAAAATTAAACACTAAAGCAAAATTTACAATTACCAAATACATAAAAAGCTATGAATCAATAGCAAATACACAACTCTGTCCCCATATATTTTAAAGCTCCATTTAAACAACAAGTTTTAGAACTTTAAAAGGAAGAAAAATTTCAAACCACAAAATCAAACATATATGAGCACAAAAGTTCAATTTTTTAAAAATATAAGAATAATCAAACAAAGCAATAACCAAAATCCCACATCCTCAAAATCAAACCAATAATCACAATTAAACACTATAAAATTGTACAAATCCTATAATCACAAAGAGTAGAAACAAATGACAGTTTATTGACTGAAAATCTATCAATAAAACCCAAAAATTAAACAAAAGAAGAATCCTGAGCCTAAGAAATACATAATCAGAACAATACCCAAAAATCTCTTCAATAATTACAGCCAATATATGACAATCAAAAACACAAACACCCAATTCACAAACTGGACAATTCTGAATTCAACAGACCCAAATCATAGATTGATGTCATAATTTAGCAAAAAAGAAGGAGTTTTTTGGCTTTATACTTTTTTGCTTCTTCATTTTAAGTTCTCTTTTCTTAAAAACTTTTCCAATTGAACTATGCAATTAAAGCGGTCCACATACATTTTTTAATCCATGTACAAATATATCTCCCCAAATTGGAGAAAGTAGGAGAAATGTTATAATTTACAAGAAAGCCATACCAATAGTTATCACAACTCAATAGAGCTATATAACTATATATATATATATATCCAATATTTTAGGCGAGTTCGAGAGACAAATAATTAGGATAGACAAGTAAGTTAGCTAATAAGAAATATGTAGTGGAGAAAAGCTTATTTGGCTTCTTAGGTCACTTTTCATCACTTTTTAAAAGCTAGCTAATAAGAAAGATGCATTCTCCGTGCAATTAACTACAATCGTCAGAATTTAAGCCAGAGGAAATCGTTTTTGGGTCTCCACCATTGTCAAGGTATGTAATTAACTTATAACTTATATATTTAATTTCTATTTGTATATATATACGTATATTGCCATCTCATTGTGACTTACTCATTAACTCAATAAACTCAGAAAAATTAAGACAGATAGAAAAATCCAAATTCATCAGTAAGCTAAAAAAAAAATCACATACCAGTGAACATAAAAAAAAAAGGAAAGAGTTTCAAATTACATACCTCTTCGTGAGTGAGTGCAGCCGAGAAAAGATGAGAGAGAGGAAGAACCTCTGCTTGCATTGAACAAAGAGAGGGGCAGAGATCACAATCCGTGAGAACCACAAATAAAATCAAAAAGAAATAAAATTAAACATATTTTTTATCAAACCCAAAATTAAACATATTCAACAAAAAATGAAAAAGATAGTTACCTAAGAGAGAGCGAGGGGTGAAGAATTAACGCGAGAGAGAGAGGCAGAGAATCGAACACAGAGAGGGACAGATACTCAATGACAAAACTAAAGAGATAGAGACAGGGGCCGGGGACACCGTGAGAATCGATGAGAAAGAGAGCGGCAGAGGGGCCATGAAATTAAGAGAGAGAGAGAAGGTCGCAGATCAAGTGAGAGAATACGGGATGAATGAAGAAGAAAGAAGAATAAGTAGGAGGGTTTTAACCCTAAAAGCCTATGTGGATGCTTTTAATACGTCTGCATAGGATCTTACTATTTTCAAACACTCTAAACGACATCGTTTTACATAATTTTATTTTTTTAAAAAATAATAATAATAAACTTCCCGATGTGTAGTTCCGTTGGCAAAAGCTTTCTCAATTTTTTCGAGCAAAAACACAAAAGCTTTCTCAATTTTTTCCAGCAAAAACATTTTGGGCACCAATTAATTACCGCGGAAATTTTTTGGATAATTTTTTTTCCAGCTTTTTGTGATGCAAGGCTCGCTGGGAAGAAGTGTTTATTTCAAATATTTTTTACTCTTTTTTTCTGGACGTGGAATTCTGTAACGCGTCTCTAATACCCGGTTTTGCAAACAGCTTGTATTTAAAGCGTCCGGAAAAGAAGCCTTTTTTGTAGTATTCGCTGACTAAAAGATTTCATATCGAGTTATGGTAGCATATTTAAGAGCACCAACAAGACTTCTGTACAAATGAAGAAATGGAATTCGATCACTTCCAAAAGGGAAGAGATTTTCACCCCAGCATTAGTGTTGCAAGACTATTAGCATATTGCATCTTAGCTCTACACAATAGGTCAATAAAGCACTTTATTTGAGAGAAATGCAAATCATCTTGAGTATGCTCGACCTAAATTCCCAAAATGTAGTTTAATTCACCAGGATCCTTAAGAACAAAGGCTGCATTGAGTTATGTGACAGGCTTTTCAATTACTGAAGAACTATTTTCAGTAACTAAAATGCCATCCACATAGACAGGGACAAAAGTAGGATAACTAGAAACGAGTTTAAAAGTATTGGAAATTTTAAATTGTACTAATACATTTTGAACAACTATAGCAGAATATGGATAACCCAACCTACTATGACACAAATGAAATATAGAAATATTTGAAGCTGTACTTATTACAGATTGATTGCAACAACTAGAGACAAGAAAAACTCCTTGAATTGAAATTATTGGAACAATATGAAAAGGAAGACTTAAAATTGTGTCAGATTATAGACTGAGTGAAAACATAGAGGCCATTCGTAGGTATCCCCTGCATCAGAACATCCTTGCATCAGAACATCCTTGGAAACTTGATCCCTAATCAAACAAATATCTAGGTGAAACCCAAAGAAACAACTATTATCACGGCCAAACTTAGAAACAGTAATGAGATTTTTTTGTAATCGCAACCATATGAAGTAATTGATTAAGAGTCAAAAGTTTGGAATTGAATTGAAAAGGGAAAAGACATTGACCAACATATTGAATATCAAGACTAGCACCATTGCCTATATGAATCTCTTCATTTCCAAAATACTCGTCTTTCTGAAGCAGATCATCTGGGGTGCAATGATTCGTAGCCTTGGAAACTGGGCACCAAGCCGTATCAAGTACACGGTTTGGAGTAGCAGCCATCATAGCTATCATACACGATGTCATTTAACTAGGTGCACCACCAGAGCTAGAAAATTAATTAGGGAAAAAGCATAGGAAAGAAGAATTGAAAGCAAGATAACCTATTTTGCTACACAACTGACATTGTGGTCGATGGCCATCATTGTTATCATTTTCTCGATTACCTTGTGAACCAGTTCTGCCACTAGATGCATATGGATTTCAAGCACGACCACCTGAGTTTCCTCGATCACCCAGAAAACAATTATAACTAAATTATTTTTCAAGGCGGCCACTAGTGAAATCAGATTGAAACTCTGACCATGATAACCGTTGAAACCAGAAGAACGATTGTAAGAGTTGGACTTCTTAGTATTATAGTTGTGACGAAGAGCTAGGTTAAAAAAACCAGTAGCTTAATCAAGCTCCTGATGATGTCTTCAATTCGGTGTTCTTGAGCTAGTGGTGAGGATTCAATCTCAGCTATATTCTAGAACTCAAAACAAGAGTAAACAAAGATAATAAAAGTATCATAACTATACAGTCAACCTTTAAAAATTGCATCGAGATTATCTCTAACAACAGCTAGATGACCCACTGAAGCAATATGATCAACCGGAAACTTGATCTTTAACAGATAATCATTAACAGAGAGGATCCTTTGTTGCATTTAAAACGATTTTCACTTGACCCAGGAACATTCAAAAATATTCTCAAAACAATTAACTATATGAGTGCATAGTATTAATTCATAGAAAATAGGAACATATAAAGAGAATAGATCCAATACCTCTTGTAGCCTATCAGCGGATCCTAGCTTTACTGTCTTCTCAACAACGATCTTTTAATCCAAGCCTCAAGCACAACTGGATGAACGTGTGGGTATTGCGTACTATTTCTTAAACTCATACTTTAAGCCCTTACAATTTTCTCAACACATCAGATTGCAAAGGTTTGTTCTATAGAGAATAGGAAGACACTCTTTTTTTTCTCTCTAGTTTATAGAGGCTCTGTAAAAAATAATACGTAGTCGCTTCTGTATTTTCTGCTAAGGTTTCCTTTATATGTATATATATATATATTTATTTATTAAACTATTTAATAAATTATATATATTAATAAAATCATAATAACATATATATATATAACGTTTTAATGAAAACGTGAATAGTTTTAGAAAAAAACGTAAACTTTTATATATATATATATATATATATAATCTAATTAATTTATATATATATATATAAACTAGCAGATAATTCACTCCTTCAAGGAAAAGTATTTCACTTTCAGCCAGTTTCCCAATTTCTATTTATCTAATTATCTGATAATTAGATATTTTAAAATTCAAAATTTAAACAAATTAGGAAACTTATCACTCCATAAATTTAAATTAATTAATTCAAAATTAAATAATTATTTAATTAATAACAATTATTAATTACATATACATAAACTATTTATCTAGACAAAGTGTGCAGTAATAGAAATAATGTAATATCCTATACAGTATTTGTAAGAGGTGGAATTGGGAACCTATGGACCTGTAATTCAAGCTCCAATAAATTATGACAATTAATTAAACTCCTTAATTAATTTGTCTAATTTATTAATTCCAATATTACTCCACTAAAAATATGGAATTGCACTCTTGAAGTTACAGAATTAATTTACTCAGAAAAC
>JXTB01000051.1:272844-314512 GCA_002914805.1 Parasponia andersonii
AATTAATTATTTAATTAATAACAATTATTAATTATATATAGATAAACTATTTATCTAGACAAAGTGTGCAGTAATAGAAATAATGTAATATATAGTACAGTATTTGTAAGAGGTGGAATTGGGGACCTATGGACCTGTAATTCAAACTCCAATAAATTATGACAATTAATTAAACTCTTTAATTAATTTGTCTAATTTATTAATTCCAATATTACTCCACTAAAAATATGGAATTGCACTCTTGAAGTTACAGAATTAATTTACTCAGAAAACAGCGAGCAGTCCATCGATTTAATCATTACATGTAGTTCAATCTTCCATAGACAATTCATAATTGGAGCTAGGTTATATTCTATTTACCTCTCCAATTACATCTTTATCCTTGTGTACCATTGATTTTCTAATGAACAATTAATTTGTAAATCTATTATAAATTGAGTACTCAAACTGTTCAAGTCCTGAATCAATATATAAGGGAATCATCTTTCTAGCTTCCTAATGGAAGGAATATATTCCATATCTGTAAGCTATATTCCTAGCTACTCATTTCATCATGCTCCCAAGATACAAGTATTTCGATCTATTTTAAAACAAACATTTAACAAGTATGTCAAAGAACATAATGTTATAAATAGGAGTCTATAACTACTCAGGATTAAGATTGATATACATATGATCATCTAGTGACATTATTTGAACTTTTAACAGTTAATGGAATTTATGTGAGATTTAAATCATGTCTGGTCCAGTACTATATAATCAAATTATATAAAGTACCTCCGTTATGATGTCAACATATCAGTATTCTGGATAAGACTATTACATTCTCAATGTTAAGGGATTGTACTAATAATATTTAATTAAAGATCTCAAACTTTAATTAATTATTACGGACTATATTTAGTTTATTATCCATAAATTTAATCCTCATGTATATAATACTTATATGCTAAATTTATGGTCACATAAATAAACCATAGATTTTCTGATATTTAATGACATACCAATTATACACAAATTCGAATAGAAAAATGTCATTTTATTAATTCAACAAATATCCAAAATATAC
The DNA here is from genome assembly GCA_002914805.1 of Parasponia andersonii. Lineage (NCBI taxonomy): Eukaryota > Viridiplantae > Streptophyta > Magnoliopsida > Rosales > Cannabaceae > Trema > Trema andersonii. Next base: position 273,914 of record JXTB01000051.1, read on the forward strand.
ATGCTTTTAGGGCCTAACCCTCGTATCCTTTCCTAGTGTTCATCAATTAAGTTTTAATTAATCGATTTTGGCCTTAGTTTGTCCAGCAAAATAGGTTTTAAGAATACACACCGTACCTGAGATAAGATCCTACATCCAACAAAACGAATGAGAATAGTCTCTTTCAGAGAAGAGAGTAACCATAAAAATAGCAACTGATTATGGTACTCCCAATTAGCAACACGAATGAGAATAGTCTCTTCCCCAGAGCTTGATCATCTGCAGAGAGCAACATTAAAGGCGGATTGCAGAGATGAAATCTTGAAGCTTATAATCACGAATTGAAGCGTTGACTTGCCGATGCCAGAGCAAGAAATTGTTATTATCAAGCTTTGACGGACAACGAGTGAAAGAACATGACTGGAACAAAGTGGAGAGCGGAGGACGAAGACAACGCTATGGATAGCAATTAAAAAGCTTCACTAACACCCAGTGTGGGCTCTAATACCATGTAAAAAAAATTATAGACTAACAAGAATTTTGATTTTAATGACTCAGTAATTATTTTTTTCATTGAATTGATTTACTAGCATAGCTATAGATAGTAAAACTGATTCCAACTGCTAGCAGAAAGCTAACAGTATTTTAACAAGAGTAGCTAATTCAAAGCCACGTGGTAAAGTTATATTAACAAACTATAATCAATATATTATTAAATTTTATTACCCATCAACTAGAATTTTTATACTTTGATGTCACTATTTCGATTAAAAATTTGTTCTCAATATTCCCCTGTGAGAAAAAAATTTAGTTCTCACTCCCAATGCATTACATACTTTAGAGGCTGATTCATTCATAATTAAAGCACGACCAGGCTCCACCATCTTTTGACTAATCAGCACCTTTGGCCAGTTTCTTACCTTCATATCCGAGCTTCTTCTATTTGTTTTTGCGTTTGATTTGTTGGATGCATGAATAATTTCAAAAGAATTATTCTTTCGCAAGACATAATAAGAAGAAAAAGGAAAAGCTTAACGAACAATAAATTAAATTAGAGAGCTCATTATTTAGTAAGCACCATTAAGTACGTATTCATAATTAGGGGCTCCTGATTTGAATTTGTTTTAGCTTTCTAGTTTTTTCTCCCAAATGATCAAACGAGTTTTGTGTTTAAATAAATTTTATTTGTATAAACTAGTACATATATAATAGGCCTTACCCACGCACGCCTTTTGCCTACCAGTTCGACCCTTTCCCTTTTTATATACATGAAAATTTTTTTCCCCCTTGTCCATATATAGATTACTAATTCTTAGAAATCAGGTGAAACGAAAAATTTGAAAGTGAGTTTTAACTAAAGGTTTATTTTTTAAAATTTTTTACAGAAAAATCTTTTTGCATCATTAAGTATGGTATTGAGCATTGCCGAATAGAGTTAAATGAGTGTGGTCAAGTACTATCAGAAAATTAAAATCATAAACTTTTTTGCAAATATATTTTGAAATAGACTCTTTTGCCAACTCCCCATTTATTTTCCAATGGTGAGAATTCTGAATATAATCGGTGGTAATTAGAGGGAATCATGTATCTTAGGCCTTTCTCTAATGATAAAACATGGTCAAGTAATACCAAGCGATCAGTTTTTGTACACGTAATTTGGAATATTCTGTGAGATCTTGAATTTCAGAATGGCCAATAATTTTATGATATTAATGTAGTCAGAAAGTTATTAAATTATTTGTTAAATAATAATAAGCTTAATTCTCTGTCCTCTAGCTGCTATAACTGTTGGTTAATTCTCAGCTTCGGGAGTAATTTGGTATTATTGTACTATGTTGTAGCCTGCTATATTTATGCTATGAGCAATAAGCAATTGTGACAAAACTGTTTCGGCGTTTGATAAATTTTATTTATAATATCTTAGTACTTGATAAATTATAGATTGTGTATTGTAAAATGATATTTTAAATAATGTATAATGGCAGTAGAAATAATTTTGAAAAGCAACCATTATACTGCTTCTTAAAATTTGAAATCATGGTTACAAAATAACTTTTAAAATCTGCTAACCAAAAGTATAAACTTACCAAGCACCTCTCCCTTTCATTCACTTGGCTCCATTTATTATAATCCTTTGTTATGATATTAGATTGTCGAGAGAAGTATATTGTCAGCTCACATAGTCTAAGTTCAACATGTGTATATATGTGCACTTACAATTGGTAGAAGAATTATATTTATTCCATGTGCATTAAGTATGGACAAAAGTATATTGACAGTCATGTGTGACATCTGATTGCATACTCAGTAAATATTCTTGTATAAAATAACCTAGATAGTTATTTATATATATGTATGGTATTATACCTAATGATAATTGAGAGGAATTGTTTTTGTATTATAGCATGGTATCAGAGATGAATTAAAGGTTCCTAGGAACCAGTCTTTTCACCTTTTATTACTCAACATAGTGCTCTATTTTTTCCTATTTTCAAGAATCAAAATAGAGTATATTTTTAGCTTTGTTTTGCTGATCTCCTCTTTTACCCCAGCCTTCCTTGTTGATTATATAACACTTCTCGTGTCTAAATATATCACCAAAAATAATTAACCTGAGGATAAAAAACGTTTCATAGTTTATTCTCTTCCAAATCTTTGCCACCTTAAAAAAATATCTTGCTGGTATTCAGCCTGATTTATCACATTTGAATCACTCTCTCTCACAAATTAGCTTTTTTCCCTTCTAAACTTTCAGCTTTATCATGTCTAAAACCTCAGAAACCACATAACCCATAATACCCCCAACCATTAAAAACCATAATACTTTCACTGGAGAATTATAGACTGTTCAAACCTAGTCTATGACTCAACGAAAAAAACTATTTGAAATAGTCTTAATTTATTCAGACCTTCTTAAAAGGAATAGAAAATTGAGCTATCTTCTTAGGGTATGTCTGAAGCCAGGAGATTTGAAGTTTGCTGCATAGGATGAAAAAGATTCAGCTATAATGTCTTGGTTATAGAATTCCATGACACCTGAGGTGAGTGATACTTGTATGTTTTTCAAAACAATACACGAGATATGGGAAAACTGCAAGTAAAACTATTCATAAGTTCGTGATGCGGCTCAAATTTATGAGATCAAGATTAAAATCTCTACTATAAAACAAGGTAACAACTCGGTTGCTAAATATACTCAGACTTTGCAAAGTCTGTGGCAGCATTTAGATCATTATGAGTACATACATCGAAATGAAATGCAACGAAAATGCAACTCTCCACAAATGATACATAGAAAATGAGAGAATTTACAAGTTTTTTACTGATTTGAATGTTGAATTCAATCTTGTTCATGTCTAAGTTCTGGCTAAAGAACTCTCCTCACTAAATAAGACAATGGCCATATTCTGAGGGAAAGAAGGACATAGAGCAGTGATGATGGAGCCTCATCTAATGGAAGGATTAACCTTGATTGTCCAAGGTGCAAATCCTCGAAATAAGAAACTAGACCAGTAACAAAATAATTATTCTAGCTAAACAAGGCATATCAGATTATTGGAGAACTCAAAGGTGGGAGATAAGGATTCTACATGGTGTATCTACTACAAAAAAACCCCGAGATACAAAGGACAAGTGTTGGAAACTTCATGATAAGCCATCACATACTCAGAATAACTCTTATCCTATAATCATAATTGGATAGCTAACGGAAATCAAGGAGGATGGCAAGGATAGGTGCATATAACCTTAACACATCCAAAAGAAGAGGATGATTTGCCCAAAACTCAAGCAGAATTTAATACAGAGGAGTTTGAAAGGCTGAGGTATTTCTTGAGCATATTAAAGAATCCCACAAGTGCAAATGGTTGCTCTTTGGCTTTCTCAGGAAATTATTCTCACCCCCTTGCATTGAGTATTTCAGATTTCTCTTCAAAAGAACTATAGGTGATTGAGTCGGGGTCTACTGATCATATGACCCATTCATCTCATAGGTTTATCTTGTATAGTCCTTGTCCCAGTAATGAAAAAGTTGCTACTACTGATGGTACACTTATTACCGTTGTTGGTCAATGGGATGTCACTATAAATTCAAATTTCATTTTAAAAAATATTCTCTATGTCCCTAAACTATTAACTAATCTTGTTTCAGTTAATAAACTTACAAAAGATTTGGATTGTGTGGTAGCCTTTTCTTTTACAATTTTTCAAATTCAAGACTAGAGCACGGGGAGGAGGATTGGACTTGCTAAGGCAAAGAATGGGCTCTATGTCTTTGAGAAACCTAGTGGACAAAATAGCACTAAGAATCAGATTCTGTTGTCTTTATTCTCTAAATTGTCTTTTTCAAATAAAAATCAGATTTGGTTATATTAATTTCGTCTTAGTCATCCTTTCTTCAGTACTTTGAAGCTTATATTTCCTGGTTTGTTTAACGGATTGAAGTCAAGTATGCTTCATTGTGAGGTTTGTGATCTTGCTAAACATAAATGAACTTCTTTTCTAATCAGTAATACATGAATGGCATTCCCTTTTGCTCTTATCTATAATAATATCTGGGGACTTTTTTTAGTCCAAAATATTTCTAGGGCTCATTGGTTTGTTTCTTTTATTCATGATTATACTCAAGTAACATAGATTTATCTCCTAAAACAAAAATTAGATGTGAGATATAAATTTCATAATTTTTTTCAAATGGTTGAAAACCATTCTGGAGTGGATATAAAACAAGTTCGGTCTGATAATACTCAACGTTATCTTAATCAAATATTGTCACCATTTTTTTAGCCAAAGAAGTAACTCATGAGTCTTCTTGTGTCAACACACCATAACAAAATGGAGTAGTTGAACAAAAAAATGGACACCTTCTAGATGTAGCCCGAGCCCTTCTTTTCCAAAAAAATATTAGGAAGAAGCTGTCTTAACTATTACATATCTGATTAATAGGCTACCTTCTCGAGTCCTTGATTACAATGGTCCAATGCAACTATTTTCAAAATTCTTTCTTGAGTTCAAAATAACAAATTATTTGACTCTTAGAATTTTTGGGTGTCTATCGTTTGTCCATATTCAATCTAATAACCAGGAAAAACTTTATCATAGGGCTCTTAAATGTGTTTTTGTTAGATATTTATCGACACAAAAAGGGTATAAATACTAGCATCCAACAACGAAACATTTTTTTATCTCTGTCGATGTCATATTTGTTGAAAATAAAAACTACTTTCCCAATCCTTATCTTCAGGGAAAGCCATTATTCGTTGAAGATAAGGATTCAGATTGGTCTTTACTTGATCTTTCACCTCTCCCATCCTTACACACACTAATAAATAAGTCATCCGCTTCTATTGAGTCATCCACTCATAATCTAATAGAGGCAGATAAACAAATTCAAAGTGTTATTCATCTATTGTAGGTACACTCAACCAATGCAAGTGCATGAGCTAGAACCCAACCTTCATACAAATAATGATAAGGTAATTCCTGATCATGAAATTAATGTGAGTGATGTACCAGTTGTTTATGCTGATCATCTTCCTATTGCTTTCAAGAAACGTATTAGAAAATGCACTTAGCTGTTAAACTATCTATTGTCCTACTTTGTATCCTATAAGAGATTATCTAACAGTCATAAGAGTTTTCTTACCCATTTAAATACTATTATTATCCTAAAACTATCTCCAAATAGTGGAGAGTAAAGAATGGAAAAATTCTATCAAGGATGAAATAGCTGTGCTTGAAAAAAGTAAGACATAAGACTTGTTGGAACTACCTAAAAGAAAGAAGCTTGTAGGATGCAAATGGGTGTTTACTATGAAATACAAGACAGATGGATCTCTCGAAAGGTACAAGGCAAGGTTTGTAGCTAAAGGCTAAACCCAAACCTTCGGAGTAGATTATCTCAAATCTTTTACTCCTGTTGCTAAGATGAATACCGTGATAATATTGTTATCTTTGGCAACCAATCGAAGATGGAATATACAACAATTTGATGTCAAGAATGCCTTCTTACATGGAGACTATTGAAGAAATCTATATAAAGGTTTCATCGAATTCGAGTCAAAAAATAATAAGGTGTGCAAACTGAAAAAAGCTTTGTATGACTTGAAATAATCTCCTAGGGCTTGGTTTGACAGGTTTCCTCAAGTTATGAAAGAGATCGGCTATAAATAAAGTCAAGGTGACCATACATTATTTGTTAAACATTCGGTATCAGGGGGAGTCACTGCTCTACTAGTCTATGTGGTTGATATTGTGGTAACAGGAGATGATCTTGAAAGTATGGAAAGTATGAGAAAATGTCTATTACAAAAGTTTGAGATTAAGGAATTGGAAGATTGAAGTACATTCTCGGCATTTAAGTTGCTCACTCTCAACATGAGATTTTTATATCTCAACAAAAATATATGTCAAATTTGTTAGTCGAAGCTGGAAAATTGGGGTATAAACTAGTAGAGACTCCTATTGAATAGAACCACAAGTTCAATGAAGCACCTTAAGATGCAACAATATATATGAAGTCTTACTAAAGATTAATTGGAAAACTAATCTACTTGTCTCATACCAGACCAGATATAGTCCATGTTGTGGGAGTAGTGAATATATACATGCATAATCTAAAAGAAGTTCACCTTTAAGCTACTCATCGAATCTTACAATACTTGAAAAAAGGTACTCCAGGAAAAGGAGTGTTGTTCAGAAGAGGTGAGAAGCTAACTCTAGAAGCTTACACTAATGCGGGCTATGCTAGATTAGTAGATGACAGAAGATCAACCTCAAGTTATTGTACTTTCTTTGGAGGGAATCTTGTGACTTACAGGAGCAAGAAACAAAATATAATTGTAAAATCAAGTGCAAAAACTGAGTTCAGAGCAACGGCATTCGGAGTGTGTGAACTCTTATAGATAAAGATAATCTTGAAAGATTTGAAGATAACTTGAGAAGGACCAATGAAACTATACCATGATAACAAGTTAGCAATAAATAATATACACAATGTTGTACAACATGATTTTACTAATCATGTAAAAGTAGATAGACATTTTATAGAGGAAAAGTTAGAAATTAAGATTAATCTATACACCATTTATGTCTCTTGAAAAATAACTTGCAGATGTATTAACTAAAGACTTGAGTGTGTCTACATTTCAATCTATTATTACTAAATTGAGAATGGACAATACCTATTCACTAGCTTGAGGGGGAGTATTGAGAGAAGTATATTGGCAGTATGTGTATACATATGCACTTAACATGGATAGAAGAATTATATTTATTCCATGTGCACTAAATACGGGCGAAAGTGTATTGACAGTTAAATATGTGATCTGATTATATACTTAGTTAATTAAGTTATTCTTGTCTAAAATAACCTAGTGAGTTATTTATATATATATATATATATATGTGTATAGTGATGTACTTAATAGAAATTGTATTCTTGTATTCTGGCATAGATATTAGTATTAGGTGGGTTATTCCAACCAGGTATATTTAAAGTTTGTATATTAATTGTAAGCTTGTAAAGCAGGTTACAAAACGTCGGCTCCATATAACGGCTTGCCTGCCTTACCTCAGCTAATCAGATTGACCCACATCACCTGATCAACGAATCATATTGACGTTTGTGAGCTTACTAAAAGCCTGTTTTGCTAATTACTTGTTTTCGTGTCTTTCTAATTTTTTAAACTATACTTTAACATTATTCTCAACGTCATTGTTATTTATCAAATAAATAAAAATGTTCAAATTTCACGAATTTTTTCTTTCACAAAATTTATCATTGCCTCCACATAATTATTATTATTATTATCATAATCCAACCATGTGAAAACTTTATGAAATCTGATGAAAATCCAAACGTAACGAAATAATCAAACCTGTAAAATGACTTATATATAAAAGCATTAGACATAAAGTCGGTTTTATAATCTAATTGACCCAGAAACAATTCGAGAACCAGGCTAAAAATTCATGAATCTTACCGCCCCCTCACCGGAAAAAAAAAAAGGTTTAACGGGAAATTATAAAACGTCAAGCAAAACTCTTTTTCACTTACAGAGAAGTGTTCCTAAAAACCAACGAAAAAAACCTCAAACCAAATTTCATTCTCGACGACCGGCGAAGGGAGCAACCTCGGCCAAGGGAGTAGTCGACGGTGTCGGAATCGGCGAGTTCCGGCAAATAGGACACGTGGGATGCTGACGAAGCCAAGGGTCAACGCAGGTCAAATGAAAGACATGACCACAGTCCGGCAACAACCGTAGCATATCGGAGTCGTTATAATCAGCCAAGCATATCGAACACGTTGACCGATCATGACCGTCTGATCCCTTATTCATGTGGAGCTTCGCCTGTCCGTACGAAATCTTCGGGAAGGTCCCCAAAACGGCGTCGTCAAGGCCCTGCTCGGCCTGTAACTCGCTACTCGTGGTGACGACCACGAGGGCTGCGGGTCTGTTTGGATGATTGGATAAGCGAGTTCTTAGGGTGCAGATGCAGGAGAAGAGGGTTATGAATATGATGAGAATTAGAACTCCGACGGAGACTCCGATACCGTATCGGAATCCGCCTAAGTTTGATGAAGCGTCGTCGTTGGGGCTCAAGGGGTTGTTGTTCATTATGCTTTCTACTTATCTCTGTTTTATTCTTTTTATGGAAGGGTTAAAGTGTTACAAAGTTTTGTAGCAGGATGAAAATGAAGAGAGAGAAAGAAGATTTATTTTATAATACGCTCTGTTAATACTAAACTATATGTTGACATAAAGAAAATCTTGGTCAAACGATTCTTTGCATTTTTCTATTCTTCAAAGTTTCTATCTAGTTTTCAAAAAAAAAAAAAAAAAAAATATTAAAAAAAAAAAAAAAAAAAAAAAAAAAAAAAAAAAGAAGAAGAAGAAGAAGAAGAGATTTATGTCTTGCTAGACAGATGGTAGTACTCATCTGTCCGGGTATCCCCCTATTCCTATGTTGTCTTGATTAGAAAAGTTCTCAGTAATTACTAACTAGTAAAGTTTAATAAAAAATAAAATAAAAAGAGAATTAAATAACACTTTAATTACAGAGCTTAAAAACATAGAGTTATGTTTAAAGGATACAAGATTATACCAACACTAAAGTATGAATCATACATTGTAAATTTACACGTAGACCCTACCTTTTATTAGTGAAATGTGAAAGGTGAATCGTGATGTCGGTTTTTAAATACGTTACAATGAAATTCTTAAAATGAACATGTACTACGAGAAAATATTTTGTGGTACATCCCTCCCATATATAATTAATGTAATCCGATACATAATTTAGATTGCAATTGGTATTGTAGTAGAATCCATTATTTGATTAACAAAATTGTAGTTCATTATATAAATTAGTAGTAAAATAATCACCTTTTATATGATTCAGATGTAAATGTGGCAATTTAATTCCTTTTTGTCCTTTAAAAAAAATCCAATTTGGTTAAGTCGCCGCCCACTAACTTCTGAATTGAAGAAATCTATGAGTATGACAACACAGTATATATTCAGTTTTAACAAGCTCAAATTGGTCAGTTGCAATTCTCTGCCGAAGGTCAATTCAACATCATTATCTGTTTCATCAAATAACAATAATTAATTAATCAAATAATACTAATCAATTACTTATTATATGTTTGAATTTCGGTGTATGTGTATTATTGGTAAACCTAGAAGATATGTAGGAAACTTTAGTTCAAGTGAGAGAAGTTCCTACAGCCAGTCCCTTCTTTATATCTCCCATTGAATCCATTTACCTTTTAATTTCTTTTTTAATTTTACATAAATAATGTTAGACTTTTAAGCTATGAAGCCAACTTGATGAGGAAGAAAAGATGTGGTCATGACGTATTAAGAAATGACCAAAACTTTATTTAACCTTTTCCCCTTGTAGCTATGTGACCGAAGGAAAATGCTGTTGCGTAGATATTGAAAATAGAAGGTTAATTAAGTTTTCAAAGGGCAGCAGCGAAAATTTAATTCATTAGGCCATTAAACCCCTCTTCACGTATTCTTTTTTAGTAAAAAAAAAAAAATAACGAGAGAGAAAAGAACAAAAACCAAAAACAAGAAGGAAAAAAATTGAAATAAAGATTATGATGCATTGAAAACCATTTATTATTACAATTTCATGCATAGAGATCTATATTATTTGACATCGTGGCATAGCCCCTCGAAACGCTGTACAGCACTGCTGATTTATGTTAATATAAAGAACATGTCATTTTACTGTTAGAAATAAACTTGTTTGAACCTATAAAAAGTATTCTAGGCCAGTAAGTTGAAGTTAACCTAAATGTAAAGTTTATAAAAAAAGAAATCCAAATTCAAATTAAAGAAGTTTTTTACCTAGAATATTTTAGTATTAGCTAGATATTAGTTTTTTACATGTGAATTATTTGATTACTTAGATTATTATTAGATGTGCATAGAAGAAAATATGTGTGACTTAATGATTTTTGTAATTATTTATTTGTGTGGTTCTCATTGTTTCTCATGTAGTATAAATACCCCTCCCCATTTGAGTTTTAAGCATCAAGTAAGAAGCAAAGCTTCTAAAAGTGAAGAGAAGAGAGAAAGAAACACAATTTCTAGTAAGTGAGTGAGTTTGAAGAGTGAAGTTAAGAATATTCTCTTGAAAAAAATACTTGAGTGAATAATAAAGTTTGTTTTATTTCCAACAAATCGGTATTAGAGTGAGGTCATGAGTTCTTATGAAATTCTAAGTATGCTCTATGGTTGTAGTTTTGACTGATCTTCTACATCAGAAAACAATTATTGAGATTGAGAGTATTATCTATTTATTCTAAATATACTACTATTATATATCAAATCGTATAGCTTGATAAGACGAAAACACTACCGTAAAAATCAGTTCAATCAGAGTCCAAATGAGTTATCAGAAATTTGTTGTCATAACTGAGTCAACTCACCGAGTTAAACCGAGTCAGAGTCGTTTGACCAAGCTGTCATAGCCATTTACCGAGCCATTAGAGTCGCTAACCAAGTCGTTAGAGCCATTGGACCGTGTCATTGACTACGCCGTCAGAGACATGGACCGCGCCAATGACCTGACTGTTGACCAGCATTGACCGTTGACAAACTGTTGACTTTGACTAAGACAATATACAAGTCAATCTTAAGGTTTTTCGACATTTTGGATCAATCCGTGTAGTTGAAATTTTCAAAAGTTTACTCTGTTAAGAGTTATGGCTACCGGTAGCTTAGCATCTCTTCAAATTCCACCACTTCAAGGTAGCAACTTTAATAATTAGACTATCAAAATAAAAGTCCTCCTTAGGGCACATGATATTTGAGAAGTAGTAGAGAAAAACTACAAAGAGCCAAGAGATGAGGAAATACTATCCTTGACACAGAATGATAGTTTAAAAGATTCAAGAAAGAGAGACAAAAAAAACTCTCTTCCTCATCTATCAGACCTTAGATGATGACGAGTTTGAGAAAATCTCAAGTGCAATCTTCACTAAGGAAGCTTGGGAGAAACTTCAAATTTCATATAAGGGAGAAGAAAATGTTAAAATGGTTCGTCTTCAAATACTAATAGGAGAGTTTAATTTACTACACATGACGGAGACTGGGTCAGTTTCTAACTACTTTTCAAGAGTTTTAGCCATTTCAAATCAAATGAAGTGAAATGGTGAGAAACTTAAAATGTTACGATCATAGAAAAGATTCTTCGATCATTAGATCCAAAGTTTAAGAATATTATTACTATCATCGAAGAAACTAAAGATTTGAGAGCCATGACGATAGAACAACTCTTAGGTTCTCTACAAGCTCACGAGGGAAAGAAAAATAAGAAGCCAAATTTTAAAGAACAGCTTCTCAAGATACAACTTATGGAGAAAAAAGATAGCCAATGTAGCGAAAGAAGTCAACATGGTCGTGGTAGAGGACAAACCCAATGACAAGGATGTGGTACAAGTCAAGGTCGTACACGAGGTTAGAATTCGAACAACAATCATAATTATCATATCAGCAATTTCAAAAGAAGAGAAAGCTCTACAAGAGATCGTGCTAGAGGTCGAATGAATTCAAGGCCTGAGAAGTCTCAAGTTGAATGTTTCAATTGTCATAAGTTTGGCCATTATGCTAAAAAGTGTATAGCACCTAATAGTAGAATTGAAGAAAACGTCAATTATGTTGAAGAGAAAAGGGAAAAAAATGGCATTGTGCTACTAGCATATAACGATAACAACTGAGGACAAAACAACACATGGTAACTTGAAACCGATGCTAGCAATCATATGTGTGAGCATCAATCAATGTTCGTAGAGCTTGATAAATCAATCAGTAGAAGTGTTTCATTCGGTGATAATTCAAAGTAGTGGTAAAAGGAAAAGGTAAAATTCTTATCCGCTTGAAAAATAGAGAGCATCAATTTATTTCAAATGTTTATTATATACCCACAATGAAAATAAATATTTTGAGTTTAGGACAACTCTTAAAGAAAGGCTATGATATTCACTTAAAAGATTATAGTCTTTCTATAAGAGATAACAATCTGAACTTGATTGCCAATGTGCCCATGTCAAGAAATAGAATGTTCTTATTGAACATTCAAAATGATATGGAAAAATGTCTCAAAGCATATTACAAGGATTCATCATGGCTATGGCATTTAAGATTCAAGCATCTTAACTTTGGAGGACTAGAGCTACTATCCAAGAAAGAAATGGTGAGAGGCTTGTCATGTATCAATCATCCTAATCAGCTTTGTGAAGGATGCTTACTCGGGAAGCAATTCAGGAAAAGCTTTCCAAAAGAGTCGAATTCAAGAGCCCAAAAGCCACTAGCTCGTGCATACAGATGTGTGCGATCCTATCAAACCAAGTTCTTTCGATAAGAACAATTACTTCTTGCTCTTTATTGATGATTTCTCAAGAAATACTTAGATTTATTTCTTAAAGCAAAAATCAGAAGTCTTTGAAGCTTTCAAAAAGTTCAAGGCTGCTGTAGAGAAGAAAAGTGGCATTCAGATCAAAGCCATGAGATCTGACAGAAGAGGAAAATTCACTTCAAAAGAGTTCCAAGAATTCTGCAAAGCAAATAGAATTCGACGACCTTTAACCGTTCCAAGATCCCCTCAATAGAATGGTATAACAGAAAGGAAGAACCGGACCATTCTCAACATAGTTCGAAGCATGCTGAAAAGTAGGATATTACCCAAAGAGTTCTGGGCAGAAGCTGTTATATGTGAAGATTACTTGTCCAATTGATCTCCAACAAGAAGCATGAAGCGGAAGGAAGCCTGGGATCTCTCACTTGAGAGTCTTTGGAACCATAACCCATATGCATGTGCCAGAAGAATATAGAACCAAGCTTGATGATAAAAGTGAGAAGTACATTTTCATCAGCTACGACACCAACTCCAAAGGATATAAGTTATACAATCCTAATAATGGAAAAGTAATCATCAACCGAGATGTAATATTCGATAAAAAAGGTGAATGGGACTTTGGTTCTCAAACAAATGACTATAATTTCTTTCCACAATTTGAAGATATGGAAACACTAGTAGAGCAAGAAGAGAAGTCTATCAGGAGACTATTACTCCACCTTCCTCACCAACATTATCCATTCATGAAGATTCACCTCCATCTTTCTTAATTTAGAGGCATGAAGAACATACAAGAAGTCTTGAAGATCTATGTGAGGTGACCTACTCAAAAACCTCACTCTATTTTGCCTATTTACTGATTGTGAATTGGTGAACTTCCAAGAGGCTGTACAAGATGAAAAATAGAGGAATGCGAAGGATGTAGAAGTCAAAGCCATAGAGAAGAATGACACTTGGGAACTATCCACCCTTCCTAAAGGTCATAAAGCTATCAGTGTAAAATGGGTATACAAGGTGAAGAAGAATACTAACTGAGAGGTAGAAAGATATAAAGCAAGGTTAGTCGCGAAAGGTTATAGTCAAAGAGTCTGCATTGACTACGATGAGATATTCGCTCCGGTTGCTTGATTGGAAACTATAAGACTAATTATTTCTCTTGCTGCTCAAAACAAATGGAAGATTCATCCGATGGATGTAAAGTCTGCATTTCTGAATGGAGTTCTTGAAGAAGAAGTCTATATCGAACAACCATTAGGTTATGAGGTGAAAGGGCATAAAGATAAGAATTTGAAGCAGAAAAAGGCTCTTTATAGTCTAAAGTAAGCACCAAGAACATGGAATAGCCGAATTGACAAATATTTCCAAGAGAATGGATTCATTAAGAGCCTTTATGAATATACTCCCTATGTTAAGACTAAAGATGGAGATATTCTAGTTGTATGCTTGTACGTGGATGATCTCATATTTACTGGAAGTAATTCAAGGATGTTTGACGAATTCAAAAGAGTAATGACATATGAGTTTGACATGACAGACATCAGACTTATGGCTTACTACCTCGGCATAGAAGTCAAGCAAAAGGAAGAAGGCATCTTTATCTCTCAAGAAAGCTATAAAGAGGAGATCTTGAAGAAGTTCAATATGGATGATTGCGAGCCGATAAGTACACCAGTGGAGTGCGGAATAAAATTATTCAAAGATGATGCAGTAGAAAAGGTAGATCCAACACTTTTCAAGAGCTTTGTTGGATACCTTCCATAACTGACATGTACAAGGCCCGACATTCTCTATGCAACTAGACTAGTAAGTCATTACATGGAAACTCCAACAACTACTCACTTCAAAGCTGCAAAGAGAATTTTCCGTTACCTAAAAAGTATAATCAATCTTAGCTTATTCTATTCAATTTCTAATAATTACAAACTTGTTAGTTACAGTGATAATGATTAGGCTGGAGATACTGATGAACGAAAAAAGTACAACAAGTTTCGTATTTTTCATAAGAGAGACAGCCTTCACTTGGGTATCTAAGAAACAACCGATTGTCACCCTTTCAACATAAGAAGCTGAGTACGTAACTACTACATCATATATTAGTCATGCAATTTGGCTAAGAATGTTGTTGAAAAAGTTAAACATGCCTCAAAAAAAGCCAACAGATATTTGTATCAACAATAAGTCAGCAATAGCTTTGGCTAAAAATCTAGTCTTTCATGACCAATGCAAACATATCGACACTCGCTATCATTTCATAAGAGAATGTGTTGTAAACAAAGAAGTACAATTGGAGTATATGAGATCACATGATCAGCTTGCTGATATTTTCACCAAGCCACTCAAGTTTGAAGACTTTGCAAGATTAAGAAATTTGCTTGGTATTATAAAACAAGTTTAAAGGGGGGTGTTGAAAAAAAACTTGTTTAAACCTATAAGAAGTGTTCTAGACCCATCAACATGAGGCCCAATAAGTTGGAGTTAGCCTAAGTGCAAAACTCATAAAAGAAGAAGTCCAAGTCTAAATTGAAGAAGCCTTCCACCTAGAATTTTCTAGTGTTAGCTAGATATTAGTGTTTTGCATGTGAATTATTTGATTACTTAGATTATTATTAGAAGTGTGTAGAAGAAAATATGTGTGGCTTAATGATTTTTGTAATTGTTTATTTATGTGATTCTCATTGTTTCTCATGTAGTATAAATATCACTCCTCATTTGAGTTCTAAGCATCAAGTAAGAAGCAAAACTTCTAAGAATGAAGAGAAGAGAGAAAAAAATATAGTTTCTAGTAAGTGAGTGAGCTTAAAGAATATAGTCTTAAAAAACTACTTGAGTAAATAATAAAACTTATTTTATTTCCAACATTTACTCCATGCATAAATTGGCATCCCTTTATATCTTCATCTCCTTATGCTCTCCAAAAAGAAATTGTTAGAGCATTGCTTCTCTCTGGATCTTGGGTTTTGCGCAATAAAGAAAATAGTGAGGAAAAATAGAAGGAAAAAAAGATAGATGAAAACATTTTCTTAGTATTGCTTTTAATTAGATATTTCTCTAAAACATTTATTTTTCTCAATCTGTTTGTAATTATTCTTTCTCAATTCAGCAAACTTACACAACAACATTTCTTCCAATTTTTCTAAACTTTTTTCTGTCCTTTCTTAGTTAAAATATAAATATAAAAAATAAAATTCCTTCAATTTTTTTTCTGTTTTATTTTTCTCCTTAAAATCTATGTTCCAAACGGAGATATGATTTTTCTTTATTTTACTTTTTCTAAGATTAGTTATGAGGTTTCACTTTTCTTTTTTTAAGGTTGCTAACATTATGACTAAAATTGTTTTGAATGATCACGTGGAATATGAGACTCTATTCAGTAAGCAGCTATATGAAGCACAAGGAAAGCTTCAGTACCGTATTTCAAAATCAAAATCAAAATAAAAATCAAAACGAAAATTTACTTTTGCTACGTGACAACTTGCTCTGTACAATTTGTCCTTTACAATTATCGATAAATGGCACTCAATTGACTGTAGACTATAAACAGAAAGATCTTAAAAATAGGTATATGCTGTTTAAAATTGTCAGGGTAGTCATCACGGAGGGATCGACCCATCAAAAGTCCAAGGTTATATTTGGTATTGAGGAAAAATGAGAGTAAAGAAAATATACTAGGGAAAAGTATAGAAAATGAGTTGTGTCATTTGATACGTGGGAAAAGCCGAGAGAAACAAAAAATAGAGTGGAAAAAAATGAAAGCAGGCCCCTTATTATTTAATCTCTTAAATTTAAAGAGAAATTGAGAGAGAACTTTTAATACTAGCAATGAATAGAAAAATATTAATTTATTCTTGATTTTAAATTAAAATAATATATTTAAAATTACTTAATTATAACTTTACAAAAATTTTATTTTCTTTCTTTTCTACGACAAGGAGGAAAAACAGTTTCTTTGCAAATCACTTCTACTTTCTATCCCTTATATTTTTCTTTCCTTTTCCACCAAATACTACAATAGAAATTGATATCCACGTCATTTACTCATAAAAGGACGTGAAGCCCAAATAACGGACAAAGGCCACCACATTGCTCTTTTGGGACACATCACGTCACTCTCCATAAAATCAACGTAGTACTTGTCCTTGTCACATTGTGTGTGTAAAACTCTAAAAATTTGGTGAGGGTAATATGGTCATTTGGCTAATTTTTTTTCAAATTCGAATTATTAAAATTAATAATTATTGAGTGAACTTGGGCAAAGTCGTGCTCTAGGCTTGTAAGGGTAAAAATGTAATTAAGGGCGAATTTGAAAAGAATTTTCAGAAGCTGGGTCAAATTGCAATTAACAAAACAATGCCCATTCTCTCAGATTTAGACACGTGGCTCTATAGTTTCTCTATTTGCATTTAAATCTCCAAATTCTCCTCATTCTCCACTGAAGCCCCTTAGCATTTTCGAAAAAAAATCCCCTTGTGGGGCCCATTCCTGAACCTCGAACCGTGAGAAGGGTCACGCGGATCGCACGTGATCCCGCCATCGGCCTGTGGGTCTTCCGAATTTAAGGCAGAATCCATCACTGATCCCAAACGGTTCAATCGGTCAGACCTCGAATCCACGACAGCTGGCGGTCTGAAGCCCCAAGGGTCTGCTGTCTGGGAACAGCGACCCTCGCCTCAACTGTCGTAGGGATCAGAAGCCCCAAGGATCTTCAGACCCCAAGGGTCTGCTGTCTAGGAACAGCGACCCTCGCCTCAACTGTCGTAGGGATCAGAAGCCCCAAGGGTCTTTAGACCCCAAGGGTCTGCTGTCTGGGAACAGCGACCATCACCTCAACTGTCGTAGGGATCAGAAGCCCCAGGGGTCTTCAGACTGGATGCAATGGAAGACAGCCCCACGGCTCCGGACCCGGACAGGGCATTTAATGCGTTTCTGGGTAGGTGCGCGCGCAGGGACAAGCCGTCCTGACAGAACGGCGATGTGCCCAAATCTCGCTCCTGACGGATNATATTTTTCTCCTTGCTACCAAAAACGCAAAGAAAAACCACTGACTTAAGCATCGGAGAGTCTTTGCAGGTAGCCACCCCCGCCTCTCCAATCCTGCTTGGAGTTCAGAGATTTGTGAACTAGCAAGGGCACGTGAACAGTTGGAGAATCCAACATCAGCAGTTCAAGACACGTGGACGACTGGTGTGAAACCGCTCCAACACCCCTCAGCTACTATTCATGCGTGAATCAACCCCTGCCCAGACCAATCGATGCACTACCCCGCCAACACTCCCAATCACTAACGATGCTCACGCCGTCCTCCTAGCTGTCTGTCGGCGTCTTTTTCCAGAAATTGCAGCCACTAAAGGTCTCGACTGTCGAATAGTTTTTCAGCTTGAATCTTGCCATTCAACATCATCATGGCACACCGTAGCCATGTGTGACTTCGTCTTAAAATCGCCAATCAACCTCAAATGGTCATCGTCGATAACACAGCTCTGGTGAGCATTTTCCAGATTCGGCCATTTTACAAATAAGACAGCATTTTTATAACTAGTTTTGTAAAATAAATATTTAGGCCTCGAAAATTATACAGTGTGAAAGAGGAGATTGAGAGACGAACGAATATGATTTTATGGTATTGAAATGGTATCTGGAGACTTGTTAATTATGGAATGAAAAAATATGTTATTTTTTTAAATATTTTTAAAAAATAATATTTTGTAATTTTCAGATTAGAGGTCTGTTTAAAACTTGTGATCTCGAAATTAAGTTTTGACCTCAAATTTAGATTTAGTGAGGTTAAGAAACACATTTAGATATAAATTATCACTATATTTCGAAGTAGTACGAATTTTGAGAGACGAAGCTCAAGATTTGTCTTATTTTGCTTTTAAAGGGGCAGGTCTTCTCCTAGAACCCAAATTTATCGAATTTTATGTCTAATCTAATTATTTTAGGTACTACGAATTTAGTGGTGAGGTTCATTGCATAATTTGAAGCTCTATTGAAAAATTAAATTTTTGAACCAAACGATTGAAAATAACCCTCGACTTTTTGAATGGCCACCAAACGATGTCAAACGCTCTCCGTAATAGTATAGTACTATTTAGTTACATGTTTGATATAGGGATTGATTACCAACTTTTTTGAAAAATCGGATTAATTTATCTATTGTTAAAAATTTCGTGAATTAAATACTTTTAATCTATTTTTTGTAATTATTTTCGATAAATATGATATTTTGGGATAAATAGTTATTTTGTGATTTTATTACAAATAGTATATATTCTCATCAATGTCACTCATATAGCATTGCACATATTCATAACACTTATACAACCGTGAACTTACGATACCCAAAGAGGGTGTTCGGACTTATGGTACCCAAATAGAGTGCTCAAACTTACGAGTGTTCTATTTGAATACCTCGGATATATCATAATGATTGTATTGCATTTTGGTATACTTAGCAGTATTGACATATACCTGTTTTAGAAACATATTTAGAAAAAGATTTTGAGATTTGTGAAGCTTTGAATTTTGAGAATATATCTGACAAAGGCTTAGAATTTGTGAGCCATTAGAATATGGAAATATATATTTTGTAAATATTAGGATTTAATGGATCTTTGAATAGTTATTTATAAGTGAATTTTATAAACTATTTATAAACAATCTATTAAATATATATTTTGTAAATATTAGGGTTTAAAGGATCTTTCAATATTTATAATTATTTCTTCATTTAAAAACCGTAATTAATTCTCTATTGGACATTAGCTCAAACTACCTTCTTCCCTCAAGTGGTACTCAGCATAGTTTGGACCGGGAGACCTAGACTGAGACAACGAGAGCTTACTAGTTTATTATAGTTTTGTAAATTCCTACGAGATTTGTGAATTGTAGACTTTAGTAGGAATTTGGATTTAATTATAACTTAATAAGCTTATTTGTAGAATTTGGACATTTAAGTATGAGATGGATACTTAATCATGACTATTAAACACATATTTTATTTACTGTTTATGTTTAATGAGTAACATATAACTGTGAGTTTTATTTCAATTTAATAGTTTATCGAGACTACTTTGAAAAATTAAAGTTTCTGAACGTTTTTGAATTATTTTTAAAATTATCTCCAGTATTTTTATTTTGTGAAATACTCATTCTGTCACTACCTTCACCCTCAGGTTGTGACAATTTATATATATATATATATATATATATAAATGATATGGTAGGGTCATCGCTGTATCAAGGAGCAACGTGGCAGAGGACTCTAGAAAAATAAAAAGCAACAAAAATACAAATCTACTAACCCAACATACAAATTCTAGCAATCTACCAGGCAAAATATACTTTTTTACCCAGATAAATAACAAAATTAAAAGTCCAAATCCTATACATTGTCACTTAATTAATTAGATTTAGAAGTTATAAACTCAACTACATCTAAATCAGTCTAAATGCAAGAGTATAGAGGACATAACATGAAACATAGTCCAAAAATGTATCGGCTCATTCTCTCCAAGCCAAATTTCACCAACTTATTCTACTGTTCTAGGAAATTTTCAATAGGATTTAAATGTGTCGCAATAAGAATATGCTAACCTCAAATCAAATTTAGTGTTTAATGAAGAAAAAAAAATTTAGTCATTTCATGAAAGTGCGAGATGATGCAAATTTATAGATATATTCTTAATATGAATATATAATTTATACAAGCTAAAATATAAGGTTAAAATTGCAGAAATATAGTTCAAGAAACTCTTTTGCAGTTAACTCCATTTAGTTTAATGAGTCGTACTAGTATTCATTGGAATAAATTCTAGAAAATTTTTTCATACAATCATTTTTAAGAACACCATAGTTTTGTAAAATCTAGAAACACAACGAAATTGGTCATTTAAAATTTTTCTCTTTACAAATTCGGATCGTAATCTAATATAAATTAGCTCTTTATCTAGACAAAGACAATACCTGGATTCGCTCCACAACCTTGATATCTTCCTGTCTATTCTCGAAAGCTATTTGATTGATCCAGTGGGTGGTCACTTTTGTGATTCCCAACAAAGAGATCTGCAAATAAACAAGACAATCTTCTCAAACTGATTTCTCCAGAATGGCCGAAACACCAAGGATGTTGAATCCCGTAGTATGACAAATTTTCTCCAATCTTCCTCTCTCTTTGTTTTTTGTGTAGCACACTTTTCACAAGGGTGTTTTCACGTGTATCACGTATTATGTAGTCAAAGAACTTTTCTCTTAATTATAGAGAGATTAGTAAAGCCTAATGGGCTTATTGGGCTTGTCGGGCTTAACTGATCATCAAATAATTATTGGGCTTTAATTTAAGCTAGACATGAGACCAGATGGATCCATAAATTCCAAGCTCCAATACACTATATGCCCACAATCAAAATTAATTCATAATTATGATTGAGTCTTGTCTATTAATATTGGGGCACACCATTGTAGGTTCAATATTGAACACTTAGACCAAATGTCATTTATTTTCTATGAAGCTTATTATTACGTAATTAGCTCGATCCATTTATCATATACTATACTTGTAGATGTACCCCTAAGGCAATGTCGTACTAGTATGGTGAAATTACCGTATTACTCCTCTAATACATATTTAACTTTGAGTTGCCATTTTTTATCTAATGTATAATAGTTGTTTGTATCTGCTTATGCCAACACAGTCAATATGAGTGCCCTAGTTTATATTATCCAAGTACTAGAAACTCAAAGTGACACGATATGCATGGCACCCATCATGAAAAATATTTTATATATTTCATACACCTTCTTTTCTAAGATATCAGAGTTCAAACCATGAATCAGAACTAGTTTTTTAATAACTGAAAAAGACAAAACACATGAAAATAAGTTCGTTAATTACTAAGATTCAAGTTTTCTATAATTGTGCTAGATTAGTGAAATTAGAAATTTAAGTTATGGTACTTAACCTTAAATTCTAATTCACTCAGTCCTATTCGATGTTGTTATAATTTTCTTCTAACACATTAATGTTTCTATCCGAAAACACACTTCGATAATTAGAGACTCATTATGAAAATAGACAACACTACATTCTATGGCATAGTAAAATATTTCATCTTTAATTTGCAGAATGCAAATAATTTAATTTAGACATAATGAAATAAAGAATATAATGTCTCCTACATATAATCTCATTATACGAATAATTCTTTATTATTCATTACATGTCTTAGAATCTTTAGATGTTTGCATAAGATAAATATACACATCACATGTATATCAAAGGGATAATAATAAAATAGAAATTCATAATATAGAATTTATTAACAAAGAATAGATAATAAATAATTCAATAATAAATTGTTTATAATGTCAAAATAATAAACTACTTTAGAAGGCATTATTCCAACAAGTTGTTATTGCATTAATTGAAAAAATTCGACTTTAAATGATAAGTGGAGGTCAAAAGTTTGGAAACAATTCATCAATAAGTGAAAATGTAAAATTTCAAAGTCAAATCTTTAGAAAACTTGACTAGTAAAGGGGTAATATTGTAATTCAATGAAATTTAAAGAGTTCTAACATAAAAAAAAAAAAAAAAAAAAAAATGTCCAGTGTCCTTGCTAACTCAACAAATATGTGATAGTTATAGCCCTAGAATTTAGAACTTAGTGGCTCTAATTCTGGACCTAATTTACCTTTTTCCATCGTAACCTAATCCAGAAATCATGGAGTATAGACATTGTAATACTATTTGAGTTGACATGACTTATCCTTTTGGATCTCTTCCCATAAATTTGCTATAGACATTGTAATACTATTTGAGTTGACATGACTTATCCTTTTGGATCTCTTCCCATAAATTTGCAAAAGAGAGGGGATCGGGGTTATCCATTACTCTTCCAAAGTAGTTCATGTAATATGTGCAGCAACTATGACATCGTATTAAATACTTTGTCTGAGCTTAAGGCCTAGTACAACCCAGAATAACCGCTCGTTGGAAGATCCTCAGGGCTCCTAATTGTCTAGACCTCAAACGGAGTCTGGGATTAGCTGAGGCTGGTTAGTCTTTCAGACCCTGACCTAGAAACAGTGTTAGCTCTGAATCATATCAAAGGTGATTAGTTTACTACTAATTTATATAATGAACTATAATTTTGTTTAATAAAAAATGGAATCTACTACAATAACAATTACAATGTAATCACAAATCTAACTTACATAAATCAAATTACATTAATTATATATGGGAGGGATATACCACAAAATATTTTCTCGTGCGTACATGTTCTTTTTAAGAATTTCACTGTAACTTATTTAAAAACTGACATCACCATTCACTTTTCACTTTTCACAGATGAATCACAATATTTTATCTTCATCATAAATCTTCACTCCAATAGCCTCTAGTTCATGAATACTACTATTTAAGACTTAGATTATCAGAAATTTTCGTACCTTCATTCATATGTAATGTATGAAATTGCTCATTCAGGTACACTTGATTTAATATATCTTTCACATGATACAATTCTCTAAGTTTTCCTCAAAGATCTTTGGCCGTCATTCTTCTAAGCATATTTTCAAGGACATTTTTGGCCAAACATATGTGTATCGTATTTGTAGCTCTCTCATTTAGATCATCCTAGTCTTCAACGCTTTTACTAGATTTCTCAAAATTTTTGCCTTTATAAACCTCTCTACCTTTCAAAACCTTATGCCACCTAGATTGAATCAATGAATCTTTGAATTGTATTTACCAAAAACTAAAATTGATATTCGCATTAAATTTATCTATATCAGCCCTAACCGAAATCAAAATCTTGTTTCCTAACATCTCACTTCACACTTCTAGCTTGAAAAATCACTAAGAAAATTCCTAAGAAAGATTAAAGAATTCAAATACTCACACTTGAACATAGCCTACTTACACAGAATTTCTTAAATTAATATCAAGTCCTAGTATAAAAAAGAACCCCACTTTGATACCACTTGTAGGAAATCTGACCAATTCATATTCGCTACTCCAAGGATTTCACTTCAAGGAAATATCAAAATAATAGAGAAATAATAACAAAGAATAGAAACCAATCTCACAATATAAGAATTTAAGTAGAAAACTCTTAAATCAGGAGAAAAATTATTATCTCTCAAAAAAGAATTTCACTATTTGAAAAGTTTCTACAATCGCATAAATTTTCCTATTTTCTATCCAAGGACCTCAATATACCCAAGCACTTTATCATAAGTATTCTCCTACTCACACCTTACACCACCACTTTTTGAAACATCCTCTTTTATAAAGAAACTCTACTCTCTTTGAAAAGAGAAACAAAGAGAAAAGAAAAAATTTTAATTTGAAGGGAGAACTTGAAATGCTTCTAATTTTTGGATAAATCAGAATGAAGAAATGAAGCCTCTATTTATAGACTAAGCTCACCAATCCTTTACCAACCTCCACACAGTTTGCACACCATTTAGGTGTTCATATATATATATTCATATATCTTCACATATATATGTTGATATCTATTCATATGTATTCACATATATACGTTCATATGTTTTCACGAATGTGTTCATGTAGATATATTTATATCTGTTCACCGTGTTCACATACGTCAACACTTCACTTAAGTTATAATATATATGTTTATATATATTTTTACTTTAATGTATACAGTTGGTTTTAAATTACAATAACCAGTATACTAGATGGCTTATAGCACACTATAGTAATTCGTTACTTCTAGAAGAATTTAGAAACAAAAAAACTTTAAAATTGGATTTGATTCTTATGATCTTATAATCAAACTTATAATGCACCGAATATTTATGGTTTGTACTAAACTTTTGGATCAAGTAGTTATTAACCTGTTATTTTCTTGGGCTGGTTGGCGAACAAAGGATATAATTATATAATTTCTATATTTCACTACCACAAATTTTTTCTTTTTTTCCAGTGTCACCTTGGCTAAATCATCTACTTAAGAGATCTCATAATATTATATTGATGCGGTTTCATGAACCTAACTAAACATGAGAATACAGCATAAACGCATCTGTACATGTGACAGGGACTAATTAGACTATCTACAATACTTTAATTTAGCTTCATTCCAACATATATAGTTCTTAAACTATAAATTCAATTTTATTTATTTTCTTTTCTAGAGAAATTAAAGTACAAAGGATATATCTTAATTGTTTAGTAACTACTTAAAAAAATATCACTCCAAGTTTTGTGTTTTTTTTAATTTGGTTAAGGAATTTTATTCTAAAAAAGGTATAGATCAAATATTTATTGGAGTGCTGCCACACTTTTATTTTGATTTCAATAATATTTCTCCAAATAATTGTTTCAGACTAATATTTACATTGTTCCATTACGTTGTATCGTGATTAGACATAATAGTACTTATTTTTTAATATATTTCTTCAACTTAGTATCAGAAATCTAACGAGTTGTGGTATACATGGACTCAGAGACAATTCTTAAGAGGTATATTCGGACCAAATCCAAACCATTTTCAATCATTCTGGACTTATATTTTAAGCCTCAATTCAAACCTTCCATAAATTTCTTATCTATGATGTGCTTGATTAATTATCAATTAATTTGTCCCTCTTATATGCTCATGATAATTAAACTTAAATCGATCAGTCTTTCCTTGAGATCAGTTCAGACCTTCTTGGGACATAAGTGCTCGTATTGTTATCGAGGGCAAAGCATTTGTTCTTAAACTGCCTATCCTTTCAGCCCCCTTGAGTGTCTAGTTCTCGTTAGAAGCATAGGACGCTGCTCGTTGATATAGAAAATCAACAAGTCCCGCTTCAGCAAGAGAGTCTGTATCAACAGCCTTACTTATCCAACTCCGATAGACTAGCAATTATAATTGAAACTTATCTTATAAAATTAGTACAATGGTACTCCTTTTTAAATACTCTTTAATGAAATTCTCAATTTGTATACAAGATATGTCATGCACATGCCATTTCGTAACTTTTAAAAATAAGTAAGTTTCACATAATGACATCTTTCATGTAGTTTTTGTGATGCAGTTGTAAGTCTTTACTTACCTTATATCCTAAATAGAAATTAATAATATAAAAGGTCAATATCCTTGAGAGACTAGTGTGCCAATCACCTGTCATGAATTTTTTTTATTCAAGATGCACATTTAACCAAAATAAATGCACTAAGATACGTGAACAAGGTAAAATCAGAACTACCACCAAATTAGGAAACTTGATCAAAAAATAACCTGAAAGTATAGAAATCATTTGAGGTACTTAGCAGTCAATAACTAGTATTGAAAACTATTCAAAAGTACAAAAATATAAAAGTTAGTTCATTAGTACAAAAATGATCCCAAATGACACATAATTTCGTAAAAACTAGTCCATTTATTTCTAAATGATTCTATTTGGTTTTAAAAATATTTAGACATCGCTTTTCCTATTTTTAGAATATTTTCACTTCTTTTAAATCAAGGTTTAAGATATGCAATAAAAATTAACAAGACAATTCCCACATATACACATCAAAGAAGATAATTTAGAACAACCTAAGTGCACTTGAATTTCTTTTGATTCAGACAAAGTTCAA
This sequence comes from Parasponia andersonii, assembly GCA_002914805.1. Classification (NCBI taxonomy): domain Eukaryota; kingdom Viridiplantae; phylum Streptophyta; class Magnoliopsida; order Rosales; family Cannabaceae; genus Trema; species Trema andersonii. The sequence goes on from JXTB01000051.1 coordinate 300,366, forward strand.
AACTACTTTTACACTTGTGTGTCATCACAAATAGCTACCAAATGAGTGTAATAAATAATAGAATCAATAAAATATACACTTCAAGTTTAAAAATTTAGATTACAAATATAGAAAACTTAATCTACTACACATGAAAATACTTAAATCCACAATTAGCAAACTTTGGGACTTTAGGTCTAACCTTAATTTTCCACGTAAAATTATATATTTCCAACAATATATAATTTTCCTAGTACTTTTATTCATCAAATAAAAGCTTTGGTTTAAGGGCTGTATTAAGAAAATTAACTACAAACTCAAAATCTCAATTAGGCCTCACCTTGACTATGTTGAGACTTTCCTAGACTTCTTGCCTTTTATCTCTGCTAAATTGATTTTCAAGACTTATAAATAGATTAAGGACTCAAGAGGGTCTGAAAAAACTATGATTTAAGTGGTATCAAGTGGAAAATTAAAATAAGAAAATAAAACCTAAGAAGAAAAACTAGTAGATTTACCTTGACTAGTTTTGATCTATCTTACTTTCTAGAGCTCTAACTTGAATTCTATTATTTGAAAACTATTAGATATAGCTAAAGAAGTTGAGAGAAGTCTAGAAATAAGTTAGAGAGTTTTAGGTCATGGTTGGAGAGAAAGAGAAAGAAAATGACCAGATTTAGTAAAAAATCAATACTTAATAGCTAAGAAAAGACATAACTTAAATTTTGAGAGGAAGTTTCAGTATTTCACATCTAACTTTCCATGTTTCTAACTTTAAAACACTCTCAATTATTCAATCCATTATTGGTCCTTCCCATATACTCAAGTATAGACTCAAATAGTGAAACCTGGCTTATAAGGTGAAATCTAGTCATATTTTGACTTATAATCTCATATAACCAACTTTATTGTAATCCAGTGAAACCTGGCTTCATAAACAATTATTAAATATAAAAATAATAATTCAATTAGACTCCAATTAATAAGAAAAATATAGTATTAGCACTCGATTATTAGAATGCACAAAAATAATATTATGCAATTAAGCTGAATCTAAGCTAGCTTAATACAATAAAACACAAATCAATATCGTGAATGACACCTTGTGCATACCTGGAGTTTATAAATAAAATGCTATAAATGAGTTATAGACATTGATTTAAAGTTATTTGACATGTTAAACACACAATGAATTCGACTCTGAAATGCGTGAAAATTATATTTTAACAAAACACTACTATTTGACCAAGTTATTAACAAACATGATCCCAATGCATATATACATAGTCTAACTTTTATAAATATATTCTTTATTCTTTTAGCACGCCGAGCTCTCTCTCCAAGAATATTGAACATTTACACTACATCGAGACACTTCGACAATCATTAGTATAATAACATGTATGTAAAAACACATAACATATGGAATAGGTATGTTACTATGAAATTGGTATTAATTATTTCTAGATACCTAATATGTAATTGGAATATATTTATTATTTCTTTAGTATATGTGTGAGAATCTTGGGTACCACAGCCTCCTAGGGGGTGACAGGGATTGGGTTAATAGCATATTAGCCGACCATATTTACTAGGCACTCGACAATCGAGGTGAGGTGTTGAACCTACTCCCTGAGTTCATTGACCCTATCTCGACGTGGCCGAGGTGAATAAGGAGCAATTGCATGCTCTTGCACTCATTATAGAGGGACAATATGAGCTCAGTCTCGTAGGATGTATTGTTGATTAACTTCTTCACGAGCATTGGTGCGTCTGGTCAGCTGTTCGCGAACCAAATGCTCTATTTGGCATTGTGAAGGTTTTTAGAAAGTACTTGAGTAGTTAAAAGTTATTAGTAGGGGCTGTGCACCGGTCTTCCAGTAAGGAGCCCTCCTTTTATTGCCAAAATATTGGTGTAGATTTTAGTCTATGAACTAATGTGCACCACTAGCCGTTGAGTGGTTCTTTCCTAAGGAAAGTCAAAACTCAGATTTGATGTAAGTGTGGTCTATATAGCCTTAAAAAAAAGTTATAAATGAACTTTTCACCAATTGATAGGGGGTGATACTAGTGTAGTACCTACCAAATCTCCTCTACAAAAAAATAGTTAGTGATGCATTAAATAAAGTATTTAAATAAATAGTAAAAGAACTATATAAGGAGAAAAGGCAAAGAGACAAATAGAGTTTTAGAGATTTGTGATATCTTACCTCTTTTAGGTGATTATGGGACTATTTATAGTAGTTTTATGATCTCTAAAATACTAGGGTTGATATGCACGTGTCCTTGAAAATATAGAAGAGAATCCCACCTACCCGTTTAAATGGACAAGAGTGTGTAATTAGGCCAGATCTCGACCTTTTTAGAATTTACGCCGTTCTTATCTTATTTCTTAGTCGAGGGCAATATTGTTACTTGGTGGTCAACAACTTTTTCTCATAATCCATTTCTGGTCTTTTATTATGGGTGTTTACCTAGTTGGCATGAATACTGACTAAGGGCTAGTCTTTCTATTCGTGAATTCAGCTCCCTCGGTACTATGACTAGGCATTTTGTCTCTTAAACCTTACACAGTTCTTCCACTTTTATGGGCCAGGTTGGCTCGTAAAGGGTTTGGTGTTATTTTGAGCATATTATTATGATGTTTTGTTTTTAATTGGCTATGCGTCATTTTCTTATTCGTTTGGGAAAATTATCCCCAACAAATAAGTTGTTGGCAAAAGTGAAATTAGAAAGAAAAAAACCAATATAACGGACTTGATATTTTAGGTCATATCTTAACACTTTTTTTGTATTCATAAATAAAATATGCAACAGTTAACATATGAACGAAAAAAAAAATTATTCAATAATAACGGTTTGTACTTTTTTTCTTATGATAATACTAAGAAATCATATACGTAGTCTCACTTTATTAAAATTTTGATATAGATAGATTGTCTACCATTGCTCATATAATATAAAAAGTGGCATAAATACATCAACTCTCATATGACTTCAAATATGGATCTTTTTGTCAATTTTGTGGATGAATTTTTCTTCTTTTTTTTTCAGTTGTAGATTTTATTTCGACTTACAAGCTACATATTTACAAAAAAAAAAAAAACAAACAAACAAACAAATCTATGACCAAAGTTAACTAGAGAAAAATAATAAATAAAAAAGAGAAAAAAAAAAAAGAAAAAACATACCTATGACAAAAGTTAACTATAGAAAAAATGAAAAATAGATAAGTAACAATCAACCAAAGATTAACTTGATGAGAAAAAGATTTTCTTTTGTTTTTAATATCAAATTGTGTCTTTTGGATTATTACATCAAAGGTGTAGCCAAAAATTTATTCCAATGGAGTAGTGACAAAGGCAAAAATAAAAATTCATCTTTTTTTCTCCCATTTTATTTTTTAGGGAGGCTTATAATTAGGCCTAATAGAGCTTTAATTTTTAAAGTATGGATTTAACTAACAATTTTTTTCCTTTTTTCTTTTTTGAGTCAAATTTAGTAAGCTTTTATAAAACTTTATTGATTAGTGCAAAGATATTTATGAAATTGGCATGGATTTTGGTCCGTTAATCAACATGCACAACATGCCTTCAAGTAATTCCTCTTGAAGAAAGCCAAAGTACAGATTTAATATCGGTGTGGTTCATACAATCTTAAATAAGGATATGGGTAGACTTTTTATTAATTAGTAATAGTGGCACCGGTACAGTACTTGCCCAATATCTTCCAAAAAAGATATTAAAATAGTATTCAATTAAGTACTATACGATAAGTACATGAATAGTAATGGTACCTATATTTTTGGAAAATAATGAGAGAGAATGTGCAAAAGAGAGGAGAAAAAGCAAATAGATAATTAGGATTTTATGATATTGGGATTGCCTACCTTATGTGTGAGGTATAAGATACTATTTATGATGGTCTTCTAGTCCCAAAATGCTAGGGTTTCTAGCCATATCTCCCCTCAAAATATAGAAGGGAATCTCACCTACTCTCTATATGAACAAGGGATAGGAAATCTCTATAAACCCCTAGGAATCCTTAGATTTACAACCTCAGTGTCGAATTTTAATAAGTTTATGTTCGCGAATACTTGAAATTCTATGTATAGTATTAATTTAATGTTAAATTGTATTATGTAGGAAAACCATAGTTATTATTTGTTTTAACTTAGAAATTTTAAGTTAGTTTTTCTTAATAGTAAATTAATTCTATAAAGATTATATTATGTAAATCAATATAACCTAATTAAGAATGTGACATGTATATGTCATATTAAAAATTGTTACATTTTATACCATGCCATAATTTGAATGGCTAGATTTAAGTATACAAGGAATTAAGTAGACAAATCAATCTAAAGGTATAAAATAAGTTGTAGAAAAAGATAAAGACTAGCGAAGTTTTATCTTAGAGAGGTAATAACTATAAATTAGTAGAGTAGAAAAGGAAAGGGATAAAATTAGTGAGTAATTTTACAAAAAAAAAATATAGACAAAACTAATTGATAGCTTTTATCTCTAAAATTATTCAAAAGCTAGGAAAAGAAAAATAATAATAGAAATATTTTTTTGGAAATTAGTGGCTATAGTTCAAAGTAAAAGGCATAGACAAATCTAATTAGTAGCTTTTATCTCCAAAATAAGTCATAAGGTATGAAAATGAATAATAAAGTGAAAATTTTCTTTGGGAGCTAATAGTATTGGATTCCAAATAATTGAAAAAGAAGAAAGATTAGACACAAAAATAGTGGATGAGTGAAAAATAAAGTAAAAAAGAAAGTAATAGAGTAGGAAAAGAAGATATATTGACAAAATTAGTAATAATGATGCTTAGATTATTAGATGGAATGTGAAAGTCTATATTATTAAATACCTCCTATGGATGGCCTATAAATAGATCTTTCATTTGCTAATTAGAATCCACACTTAACCTTCCAATTACTTAGCCCAAATTATCTTCATTTTTCCAATTATCTTTTCTTAAAAAAAATAAAAAAAAAATAAAAAAAAAAAACTCTCTCTACCTCACATTCTTCCAAACCCACAAGAGCTATAATATTTTACACATCTTCCTTACTTTTCCAATAAAGATTCTAGAAATCAAGAATTTTAATCAAGAGAAGAGAGAACCTAGTTTTGTAGTGGAGACATAAGGAAGAAAAAGGAAAGATTTTTGAAGGTAAGTTGTACAAATACATTTAAGTTTATCAAAATTTTTAGCTCTAAAATTATAAGAAGTTGAATATTTAGTATTTGGATTTCTAGTAAAATATTGATACTTGAAAAAGTTCTCAAATACTCCAAGAAAGAATATTCAAGCTTGGAAGATAAATATTCCCCCACCATGCTTGTTATGTGTTTAAATAGATTCTATAAAAGAATAGATGGGTAATAATATATTTCATCTACTTTAAATGTTATATAATTTATATTATGTTTATGCTTATTTTATTGATTTTTAAGCCTCTAAATATGAATACTTCATAATAATAAAGACTAAATAATAATAATAATAGTAAAATCAAAATGATTAAACACAAAAGTGAAAGATTTTTAAGTATAAGACCCTAAAATAAAATATGCATTAAAATAAACCAAGCTTAATGATTTAAACATAGATCCTTAAAAACAGATTTTCATCCAGTAAAAATGCTTTCTAAAAATTAAAGATGTTTGCTCAAAAGTTAAAGGGACGAAAATAACAAAACTTTGAGTATTTGGGTCAAAAGTATAATTTTGACAAAATATGAGCCGAATATATGAGAAAGTTATTTTAGGGAGTTTTAAGACTATATTAAAGTGTAAATATAAATAAAAGAAGAATCTTTAAAGAAAAGATAAAGTACAACTCAATATTTACCATTGGATGGCATAAATATTAGAAATCTTAATATTACGGGCAAACATATAAATTATAAAACTTGAAATTTTAGGTTGGAATTTGGTACAAGAATAAATAAAAAACTTTATTTCAAATCTCTAATTGGGATAAGAAAAGATTTACTTAAGTTTAAAACATAAAATCAATTATAGGAAATAAATGATATATATATCTCTAATTGTATTTAGCCTAAGTTTAGTTATAAGCCTAAAAACCGTGATCAATGCCTAATAATATTTAGCCTAAGTATGATTTTAGATTTTAAATCTGTGTAGCTATTAATGTGTTTTACTCACTTATCATATTATTACCCTTAATTACAAATAAAGTAATTAATCAAGAATAATTCAAAGTAATTAATGAAAAGAAATATAACTAAGGAAACTTAACTGATTTGGGGTGATATTAATCAAATCAACAACCAAAAGATTAATAGATTAAAATATCACCATGATAAAGGTTAAGGAGAATTAAATCTCATCCATCTAAGTTAAAAGTATAAATTAGTCAATGAATATAAAACGACACTGTTTCTCAAATGTGAAGTTTTATTTTTGATCAAGACTGAGTCTTAGTTGTCTTAAACCCACTAAATAATTAGAAATTTAAAAAAAGTATGAGTCCACTTTAAATTACTCTAACAAATAGAGTGTACATACGTCAGGGCAAAACTTCGACCTAGACGTATGTAATTAATGAGTGGAATTAAGACAATCATATTACGAAGTAAGTACAATCTCACCTATGGCATGGATGGTTTGAAAATGTTTCATATTTGCAGTATGATATGTTTGAAATTCTTTCATGTGTTAACTTGCCTTTATTTTATTATTGTATGAACTATATATAATGTATGTTTATAAAGATATATTTCCTATGCTATAAAAATGATGTATGCTTATTTTATAATATTATTATGTAAACATATTTTAGCATACTTTAACAAAGGAAATACTGTGATAGTATAATATAAGTTTAGATTTGTTATTGAAGCATATCCACTCATATTAAGAAAATACTAAATAAGATAAAAAATTTAAGACTGACCTTCATTAAGTGAGGATGTTTGAGAAAAAATAAGACTGACCTCCCATAAGTGAGGATTCTCGAGAAAAAGTATGTTCAGATTATGACCGTGGGTGTTTTCAATTAGGTCACTCTCCTAAATCTCCATTCGGTAGTGTACACTCATTACATACACCAAGGCCCATAAGAAAGATAAAAGACTTTATAATAAAGAATGAGATAAAATAATTATATAATATCTCATAATAAAGCATAAAGTAATGATTTCATAAAACAACATAATTGGACTTTCATAAAAGATTATTTGTTTATAAATAAAATGTTTTGTAAGAATTACATTGTACTTACTAAGTGAAAGTTAACGTTTTTTGAGCATCCATGCTATAGGTACCAAAGGAAAAAAATTTCTGATTTGATTGATGGGTTAGCTAAAATCGAGGCGGGAATGAATGCGAGACACGGGCAATGGAATCTCGCCATTAAAATTACTTCCGCATATATTCTTATTATGAGACAAATGATTTTAATGATGTAAGCTTGATGTTGTTTGAAAACATACTTATAACTTGACATTTTATTTCACAATGCATAGTTTTATCAAATTGAACTTGGAAATGTATTTCAATTGAATAGAGTTTAAATGAATATTTTTCAAAAAATCTAAAAGAGAAATTTTTTTAATTTAAATAAATATAAAAATTCAAGAGGTTCTATCAAAAATACCTAAACTGTCTAAGCAGAGCTTGGGACTTAAGTGGTCTGAATGTGACCCCCTCTCCCCATCTGAGAGCCTTTTTATGGTTGCGCATTATTTAAATCACCGTAAAAAAAAATTTATAAACAAATTCAAATGAAGGTTGCTTAACAATCGAGAAACATTTTACTTGTTTTTAAAATTATCAAATTAAGTAAATGACTAATTATGAATATAAATCTCTTAAAAAGAAATAAAAATATTAAAAAAAAATCATGAACTTTTAGTATCTAAATTTCTCTGGCTAATTATGAATATAAATCTCTTAAAAAGAAATAAAAATATTTAAAAAAAATTAATGAACTTTTAGTATCTAAATTTCTCTTTTTGAATAAATAAGTTAAAAATATAAATAGTTAAAGATTCTAAAATTTGAATCATTACAAATCTCACTTACTCTCTGTACGGACACGGGGCATGGAATCTCACCTACACTCTGTACAAAGAAGGGGGTAATGATTGAGCCAGCTATCAGCTATTCTATGGTCGGTGCTATTTTTGCATATTGTTGTAGTAATGCTTCTATTGTTTAGTGATCGAAATCCTCTTCTTAGTCAGCCAATTGCAAATGGCTTCCTTGGATATAAGCATTCAGAAGAACCTATACTGCTGATAATATTTGGCCAGGATTTTGGTCTACGAGTTAGAGTCCATGTTGTCTAACAATCTTACTAGCCGCTTGGTAGCTGCTCTGCCCTTGGTTAGATTGATGTTGTTTTAGGTTGGCTACGATATCTCGCTTTGGTGCTCCTATTTATGCCAGGGCCATGTGTCATTTTCTGAGTGGTTGGAGAAAATTACCACCGACAATTTACAAACTAGATGTCATCCATACAATTTTATTTTATTTTATTCTATTTTTTTGGCTGAAAGTTAAAAACATTTATAGTCAATTATAAAGAATTTTAAATTTAGAAAAAGAATAACTCCCTTAAAAATAGAAAAAAAAAATAAGGACATAATTAAATTTTAATCATGAGGTAGAATAACTTAAAATTTTCAAACAAATTAAATTACACGTAAATTTCAAGTTCAAAATATATAGCAAGGGCAAATCCCATTGGTCGTATGCTCATTCCACCCTTGAAATATATAGCTGATAACACATTATCTACTGAAATGAAGAGTAAAGTATATATCTATTTTTTATTTCTTAAAAATAGGGCATCCGTAGTGCTCGGCACTATAATGATATATTTTTTTATCACTTGATGATTCTAATTAATAAACTAAATCTTATGTAGATCTCATCTAATCTAAAGTAAACTATTTCGATTTGTCATGAATTTGTATACTAAATTTTGAAAATCCTTTAACTTTAAGTAATTCAAACGACAATCAACGTTATACGGTAAATAATAACAAAAAAATATATCAGGAAGAAAATAAATCAAATTTAACTGAAAGAAATAAAAAAAATTAGATAAAGAATAAAATTGTTGGAACTTAAAATAATATTCAACTGCATAATTCGAAATGTGATTTTTTGTTTGAGAACCAATTTAATGCTCTTTGCACTCTTTGCCGAAAATGAGTACTGTTGATGTCGGACAAACCGTTGCATAGAGTAAAGTGGTCAAACATTGCAAACTTATGTGGTGGCACAGGTGTGAAACCTACTGAACACTTTCCAATATATATTCAAAGTCAGCTGTGGGCCATAAAGGTGCAAATAAATATATAAGGAAATGTGAGAGAAAAAGAATGTTACAAGATTTTTTGAAACATTGAAATTGGCAGCTTATCCTAATCTTTGGAATAGTGATGATTCCCATAGAATGTTCGACTCATATCCTTCCAAACTAGCACCATGCGTGGACAAATGAGGCAACCATTTAGAAACGATGGGTGCAAAAACAATTACTTTGTGTCTTGAGGCCACTTCAGGCCACGAAATCAGTCCCATACGACTCCTCTCGACACGGGCATTTGTCTGGTATGGGTCTTCAGCCTCCATTTTTTCTTGATTGATTTTGACTATATTGAGTAGATTTGAGTTTTAAGTTTTAGGTGACTCTTTAATTAGACCATTAGATAGTTAAATAATTATCATTTTCGGATTGTACAATATAGAAAAAATGACATATATATTCACCATTGTTGTTACCAGGCACTGTTGGAGCGGTTTCTCTCCAGTCGTCCACGTGTTTCCTACTGCTGACGCTGGATTCTCCAACTGTTTACGTGTCCTTGCTGTCTCAAAGCTATCTGAACTCCAAGCAAGATCGGAGAGGCGGGGGTGACTACCTGCAATGACTCTCCGATGCTTAAATCAGTGGTTTATTTTTGTGTTTGGTAGCAAGGAAAAATGTTTCAGTATGAATATCTATTTTTCTTTTTATAGATCTCTCCCTCTGTTTTTTTTTGTTGCTCATAGAATATTTTATGTATATGAGTTTTTTTTTTTGCGAACATCTCCCATTCGGGAACGCATGGCCTCGATATATATAATCCTGAGATAGTGAACAGCATGGTTCTCTATCTCAGGAAAAAATCATAAGTACCTTTCACCTCAAGATCTTTTTCAACCGTGACGGGCCGAGATTTCTGTGACCTCTTCTGTGTTACCGTGGCCTGATTTTCGCCGCCTCCTACGGCTTCAATCTGTCAGGAGCAAGATTTGAGCAAATCGCCGTTCTGTCAGGACGGCCTGTCCCTGCGCACGCACCTACCTAGAAACGCATTAAATGCTCTGTCCGGATCTAGAGCCGGGGGGCTGCTTTCAATTGTACCCAGTCTGAAGACCTCTGAGGCTTCTGACCCCTACAACTGCTGAGGTAAGGGTCGCTGTTCCTGGACAGCAGACCCTCGGGGCCTCAGACCGCCAGCTGTCGTAGTTGGGGTCTGACTGGCTGGACCGTCTGGGGCTTCTGACCGCTACGTTCAGAAGACCCAAAGGCCGATGGTGAGATCACGTGCGATCCGCGTGGCCCTTCTCGTGGTACAAGGTTCAGGAATGGGCCCCACAACTGCCTCCGTTTCCCTATTTGATAGATTCGTGTCTATCAAGTGGGGAAACCGTCTCTTCGCTTCTCCAACCTGAGGGACGCACGTGGCTCCCTTTTCTCGATGCGGTGATACGCCATCTCTCATCACAAGATCTGTTGGAAATTTGAAATTTCGACTGCTCAGTTTCTTTTATTCTTTCCTCTTCCAGAAAAACTTTTCGGCTTCTCTCCTTTAAAAACCGCTGCTGTGTTTATCTGCCGTTTTACCAAAATTTTTCATCGCCCCAATCTCTCAACATCTCAAGATTTCTGCTTCCTTCTCTTCCAACAACTTTCACCCTCTCAGTCGTCTTTCAGAACAATGACTTCGAATCAAAATCAGGAATTGCAGTCTATTACAGATTCAGAGTTGGACTCATTGAGGAGGCAGCTCTGCTTCCCCGGAGGAGTGACGCTTCAAAGAGTCAAAGGCCCCGCAGACTGGTACCTTCGGCCCTGCGCCCCCGAGGGTTCCATCGTTTTGGGCAGGAAGCACCTGGATTGCCTGCGATTCCCTCTTCCCCCTCTAGTCCATCAGTTTTTTGCCTTGACGGGAATCCACTCGATGCAACTAAATGCCAACGGGATTATGATTCTGATGGGGCTCTCTGCCCTGTCAGTTATCTACAACACGCACATCGACCTGGAGGTGGTCTTCTACGCTTACAAGCTTGTTCTCATCCCTAAGAAGAGCTCCTATCCCATCTTCTATCTCTAGCCGCTGCCTGGGCACCACATCTTTTGGGGATTACTGCGGTCGGACAAACAATGGAACTCTCACGCCAAGCTTTATGCCATTGGAGGGGCGTGGTGCTCCCCCTGGGTGAACGGAGAACATTTTCAGATCCCCTCGGTTTTCTTGCAGAGTAAGCGTCGGACTATGACCTTTGGGTCTGAGTTCTCTCATGGTTCCATTGCTCATGTTACTTTGCCCTGTGCAGCTTCAACAAAAGAAAGCAGATTCGAGCTGCACCTGTCAGCTGGGCGGCTTAGAGGTCTGGAGGGGGTCATTATCTTTAGCTCCCCGGGGGAATGTCGGCACATTCAAGCCGTCCTCAACCCCCTGACGATGAACCTGATGCCCAGGATTGTCTCATACCTCTCTTTTCCTTTAGATACCTAGGTCATCACCAAACATCTGAGGAGTCGGCTCGACGCCTCCGCTCTGAACCGATTTTGTCGGGACGAAAGCGACCGGATCACTATGGTGAGTCGGCAGGTTGCGGCCTCAAGCCAGCTGGCGGGCACTAATAATCTGGTAGCGCCGTCAAACCTCGAACTCGACGAGGCCGTGAGGCTGGTGGCCGCGGAGTGCGTCAGGTTCCGCGAGGAAGATAGCGCCGCCCCCAAAAGGGTCAGGGGTAAGTTTGTTTCCAAATCTTTGAATCTTCGTGGGTCTTACATCCTTATGGTAATTTCTTTTTCCCGTAATCGTAGACTAACTTCGTCGTCTGTTTTCCACAAGCTCTGAGACGGGCCCATCTGTTGGCCCTTCCCCCGCCAAAGGGAAAGTTGCGGCGTCAAAAACTCAAGCCAAAACATCCGCTGGCCGGCGCCTCGTGTTGCATACGAGGGGAGCTGAATCGGCAGTTCCTCGTCCCGACGCCGGTGGGTCTCCAGCCGGGGGGACACCTGCCTTTCGGGCCTCGCGCGGGGAAACGACGGTGACGCCTGGCCCGACCGAGGGGTCTGTGGCAGTGACCTCCCTTATCCCTGATTCCAGCTCGAAATCGAGTGCCACTAGCCTCGGTAAAGAGATTGCCGATCTCAGTGGGGGGGCTCCGAGGTTGAAATCCAGACTCTCCTCTCCTCCTCCGGTCCCCGCGAAAAGGCAACGCGAGGTCAGATCATCGAATAAAGAGGAGTTCAGGGTGGAGAAGAGGGGCAGGGTCGTCCTCTCGTCCGATAGTGATGACGATGGGGAGACGCTGACCCTTATAAGGAGGAAAAGGTCAGCGTGCAGCAGCCAGTCCGGAGGAGGTGTGCTGCCTCTCTCCGTCCTCGACGGCGCCCCCGACGACTCCGGGCCTTCCTCTGTCCCAATTGTCCTTGCACTGGAGGCGTGCCTGGCGGATGGGAGGGATATTCCAATGACCGTCGAGGAGGGGCCATGCTCCCCAGGCATGAACACTGCACAAAGGGGGGACCCAGCCACGGAGCCGGAGCTGGAGGCCCTTACTCCAGAGAACGTCGAGCTGCTCACCNCTGCACAAAGGGGGGACCCAGCCACGGAGCCGGAGCTGGAGGCCCTTACTCCAGAGAACGTCGAGCTACTCACCACCCGCACTCTCGCGAAGGTTTGTCATACTTGGGTGTTTTTTTTCTGTTTTTTCAATGTCTTCGACTAACGCCGACCCCCTCCTTTGTTGCTTAACTCGCAGCTATCCGCCATCCGGTCTTTCTACTCTGACCGTGTCAAGGGTCTGACTGAGGAGCTGAGCTCCCACTCCGTACTGGCCGAGCGCAGCGTGGCCGCCCTCGCCGAATTGAGGTCTAATTTTGACACATATCGAGGCCTCAAAGAAGTGAGGGTTAGCAGCGCAGTGGCGCACGTAATGAGTGTTGAGAAGGCCAGGAGTGAGGAGCTAGCTGCGAGATTAGCTCAAGCGGAGGCGGACAAGCTTGCTCATTCTGAAGCCGCCAGGTTGGCTCAGGGCGAGCTGAGGATCAAAGAGCAAGAGCTTCAGAATGCGGGGGCAGAGATGGGATTGGCCTTCATCGCTCGAGATCAGGCTGTCGAGGATGCCAAGGAAGAGAGGAAGGCCGAGGCGGCGGCCAAACTAGAAGCCCATGCTCTGCAACGCAGGCTCGATCGGTCCCACGAGGTAAACCGACATCTTTTTCTGGACCATAAAAATCTGATGGTCGCTCGGGTGGAGGCATCTCGTAAGCATTGTGCGGACCTTGCTGGTATTAACTCTTTGTTGGTCGACATATCGCAGCAGCAGGCGGAACTCAGACTGGCGGCGCTGAAGGACAGGCTGGCGGACGCGGAGAAGTTGAAAATTAGGTACCAGAAACAGGTGGACGTCCTTTCTGCAGAAAGTTATAGGTCTGGCTGGGAGAATAGAGAATTTGAAGACCATGCCGAGGTGGTAACACCTGACCAATTTGATAATCAGAAAGGCGTCGAGAGGGACCACTACTCTATCAAGCATTACATGCAGCAGCTCGAGGATGAGATCAAAATTATATATCCATCGGACGTGCTAGAGATGCTTGCTGCAGAAAAGGATGGACCCTCTACGTCTGCTCCTGGTGCTGCGGAACCTACTCCTCCTGCTGGTCCGCCAGGTCAAACTCCGGAAGCCCCGGTCATTCAGCCTAGTCCCGAGGTCTCGATCGGGGAAGGGTCCGGCGCGGTCGTCGTAACCAGTGACGAATCCAACCCGGCCACGCCACTCTTCCTCGAAGCCGGTCCGAGTGCTGAGGTCGGCTGACCTTCCTCGGATGGAGGTAACTAGGCTGCTCCCCCCTCCCAAACTATGTACATTTGTAGAGTAGCTAGGTTTCCC
>JXTB01000051.1:326626-432835 GCA_002914805.1 Parasponia andersonii
GGATTTGCGAAGTAGCAAGGGCACGTGAACAGTTGGAGAATCCAGCATCAGCAGTTCATGACACGTGGACGACTGGTGTAAAAACTGCTCCAACAATTACCTCCAACATTATACGTGTACAATACTTGTATTGTATTCTAAATTTGCTAACTAGAACGTGTAGAAGTAGAAAGGATTATTCTAACGAGAAATACTTAGATATGAAAATTTAATCATGTTCAGTGAGTTGGATGCTAAAATAAGAACAATAATAAACGGTATTCATCTGAATCCCAACAGTACATGTAAACACTAAACTCCGAATGCATGTTAACACTCTTCCAAACCAAATTAAAATAAAATCTGTATATATACACTCAGCAATGCCTGCCAAGTTAACGGTGTAACCTCAGCCAGAGGAGTCGTGATCGGTGTCGGAACTGGAGTCGTGGTGGGCGTTGGAAGCGGTGACGTTCGACAGTTCGGACACGTTGGCCGGAGCCGGAGCCATGGATCAACGCACTTCACGTGAAAAACATGACCACAATCCGGAAGCAACCGGAGAACATCGCTCTCCGCAAAATCCACCAAACAAATTGAGCAGCAGGCCGCTGAGTCATCTTCCCCACTGCCATCGCCAGACACAACGATAGCAACACCGTTGTCATCTAAGAGCTTGGCCCCGGCGAAGACAAACTTCGGAAAGCTTTGGAGAGTGGCCTCGTTGAGGCCGAATTCGATGGCGGTCGCACTACTGGCGGATTCTTGATCGGCTGTGGTACTGGAGCCGACGCCTCCTGTACGAGGCTGATTCTCCCGGTTAAGGAGGAACGCGCGCGTACGGAAGCGCGAGTTGAAGTAGTAAACGATGGCGAGAGCGATGAGGATGATGAGGCCGCCGAGGGAGATCTCAATCGCCTTTAGGATTGTTCCTTCTCGACCATGGTAGTCTCGATCAATGTTTGAGTCCATACCGAAGGGATTCATACTTGTAATATAATTCAGGCTTCTTCGGAACTGGGGAAAAGGAGTTAGGGAAGTCTGTGGGAGTACTTCTTAGTGAATAGTTTTATGCATTTTGAGGCCATGGAATGTGCTACGAAGCAAATGAGAAAGGACGGATATTGTCAACACTCTTGACTCAACAACTGTGGCTTTGTGTTGAGTGTGTCTATGACGAATCGGAGTTTGGTTCCTTTGAATCTTTGAAGGGTTATTTTGATGACTATTATTATAATTGTTTTTCTTAGTAAATTGTTACTCGCTGGTTTCTTGCGAGACTCAATTTCATAACGCAATCACGACGTGGTGAATTTCGTAAGTGGCTAAGAGGCTAAATTTTGTATATTTAAGACTATACGTCATTTCATCCTCACAAATTATTTAGAAAAAATAACTTAATTACTGATTAACGTGTTGTCTTACAATTGATTAGTATTTAAATCATGTCTATTTCAATTTACAAATTTAGAAAATATTTTCATGATATTAACGTTTTCCGTTTCTATCATAGCAATCAATAAGACCATGCAACTGGAAAGGAGTGAGTTGGTTTATTGTACTTGCTTAAAGAGAGGGGGGAAAAAAAGGATTTCCTTTTATTAATAAAAATAGAATGAGATACATATAAATTAATCAACCAACTTGATATAATATCTGTAGAAAATAAATGCCAAAACTAGGTCATATATACGTTAACGTTATAATTACTTCTTAAGTCATATATTGATTAGCGGATAATAACTATTGATTATTCTGCCCCAATTTCAAGAATAAAATCATTTATTCCAAAAATTGTTTTACTCACTCACATGTTAACAAATCAAACAATAACCACTTTTGTAAAAAAAAAAATTAAAAATATCTGTGAAATTAGTTTTCTACGTTTTAATTTGCTGATTTGTCCCATATAAGGTAACTTTTGAGATCTTAGTCCCCAATTTCCGTACACTTCTAAGACACATATACTAAATGATTTAATAGAGTTGGCTTTAAATTTAAGTTAATAATTATCGAACTTTAAATCATTAGACCCAAATTAGAAAAAGGAAAAGGCTCAAGATACTCCACGGTCGAAAGGACTATAGAAAGTCAACAGAAAGTTCATATGGTTGATCTCCTGATTTAGCATATTGGCAAAACTGTATTATATAGGCAAGCCCTCGGGCTTGAGGAAATGAGAACCCAAGGAAGTCAAAGAGTCACTAATCCTGGTCTGATATTCCCAGGGTTTGGCTTAAAGTGATCTAGAGGCAGGAAACACATAATTGCGGTCCAAACCACCAACCCTAAGCATCTTCTAATTAACTAATTAAGTAGGAGAATATCTTAGATCTTAAGAACAATTCTAACCATAGGATGGGAGTGCTATTTGCACTCTATTTTTCACAGTCTTTACACTTGTCTATTTCAATATTTGAAATCTGAAGTTTACTAAAGCGCAATTAGAACTTAGCACTCCTCATTTTCTTTAACAAATGTCCACGTGGTGGAGTTGTGGACCCACGTCAAACGGCCTTGATTACTATGTCGAAACTGAATTTATGTATCAGTAGGAGATTTTACTTCTGGAATATTTTGTCATTTCTTCTATACTTACAACCCTGCCAAAATTACTCGATGACTTACGCATCCGAGTATTTTGCCGATAATTACCAACAAATTATGAAATGATCCAATTAGCATTATTCTTGTGCTAGCTACACGGTGGATTCAGTCTCCAATAAAATATGGAATTGATTACTCTAGTTTCCAGATGCCAAGAAAAGCTAATATTTAAAATAAACGAATAAGCATGATAAATAAATGATACTTAATATCGTTTTTAATTTTAAGAGCATGTTACTAATCCATAATTAAAAGAAAATAAATGAAAATGAGTTTAAAGAGTCAGAAATCAAATGTTGAGTCATCCTTCGAGAATACCTATCTATACGAAGTTTCATTTTTTATTTCCTTGAACAATTTAAGGACAATTAATTATTGAGAATCATGATTTTGGTTCCTTTAATTCTTTGAAGGGTCGTATTGAATTATATTTTAGTATCATTATTAACAAATTGTTGTTCGCCGCTATCTCAAGAGGCTTAATTACGACGTGGAGATTAACATACCCAAAAAATAAAAAGAGAGAGAGAGAGAGAGAGAGAGAGAGAGAGAGAGAGGAAAATGCGTATTTAGTCTCGGGTTCACTCTTTTGCGCAAAAAATTATGTACTTTTAAGGGATTAGAATCAAAATCCATGTATTTAGATTTTGTTTCAAATTTTTCTATTATCAATTTTCTTTTAAGCTTAAGGTAGTCTTTGATTTGGAGTAATAAACAAAGAAATGGAATGAATATTCCAATAGATGACTTTTCGTCTATTCGGTGGAATTGTATTTCCTAAAATAAATTAGTGGAAAAGTGATTCCATTCTTCTTATAAATATTGAATACCTAAACTACTCTTTTTCACTTCCAAACTCAACCTTTTTCCCATCGCGAGCTCCCAGTCTAGTTCCCTGCCTGAGTTTCGGCCATAATGGTCATCATCTGAACTTTGACAGTCACTATTTGTCGCTCATGTTTCGCAGCTGCCGCCACTTCTTCTCTGTTCACTGTTGCTTTCGATGTCGTCGTTGTCGTGTGCGTTCCAATGGAATTGGATACCAAGGATCCCAATAATTCTTAATTGGAGCAACCGAAAGATTAATGCATTTTAATTGGGCATTTATGCAAATTCAAAGATGTTGAAATCCCCAAATGAAAACTGTAAAAACCCGAATTTTGGGAGGGTAATTTGGACAATTTACTAATTTTTCGGATAAAATATTGAGAGGATTAATTTGCAAAAATTTTGTGCAGAAAGACTAAATTATAATTTTTGGGAGACTAGATTGATAGAGATTTAAAATTTGAGGACTTATGTGCAATTTTTGAATAATTACATAGCCCTATAAAACAGGGCCACGTGCCATGTCCTTTTCTTTTCTCTCTCTCTCTTCTCTCTCTTCTCCCCTGATCTCTCTCTCTCTCTCTCTCTGCATTTCTCGGCCGAAAGAAGTAAGGGTCGCCGCAGGAGCCGCTCCGGCCGTCGTCCGCCCGCGCTATAGACCGGCGTCGACTCGCTTGACCGCGCTGAAACTCTGCCGCCCCTCGCCAGCCACCGCCGTCGCCTGCAATGCCGGAAATCCTCCAAGTTGCCATTTCGGTTTTTTCGTCACCGGCGACGATTCCGTCCACCATTCAACCTCCAACCAGTCCCGTTAGATTCGTCTCGTCTCAAGGATCATCAAGGTATATATATCTCAACCCCATTTTGCTCGGATTGAAAGTTGCTATTTTTGGATATTTTGAGTTTAAGTTTGACTTTTTGATCCGGCCGTTGGATTGAGTTTTTGTTGTCACTTTTGTATTATACTCGGAAAATGGAGAAGTTTGATATATATATATATATATATATATTGCCTATGTTTGGTGATCGGCATAAAAATCGAGATCGGATGGTCGAGATTTGCCTCTTTTTACATGCCACCGGTCCGGTGTGGGCCCGGACCCAAATTGAACAAGTTATATGTCTAACCTAGCTATTTTGGTACTAGGAATTTAGCGAAGAGGTCCGTTTGTGGAATTGAAGCTCCGGTGAGAAGTTTGTTTTTCACAAAAAGACAATCAAGGGCTTGGAATTGGTTCCCGACCCTCCCGGCGATCGTCAACGACACGTTGAGGATTCGATAGCGTGGTATTGCTATTCGAGCGAGGTAGGGACTCAATTACCTCTGTTTAATATCGTTTTTGAATAAAACTTATTTTCTACAACATTTGAGAACAAACATGACTTTAGTTACTCGAATATCTATGATGAGAATTGGTTGTATGAGATATATACTGTATTACTCTGGAAATTTTCTGAGTGCAGGTTATTTTGGGTATATTAAAAATTGGGCCGTTATGTTGCCTGTTTTTCTATAAAAACCTAGTATGCTGATTTTACTGAAAAACCAGAGTACGATTATTTTTATACTTTAGTTCTGTATTGCACATGTCATAAGATCATATATTAGCACTGTGTTAGCATCGTGGGTTTACAGTATAGCACTGCATGCCCCACCGTCGATGAAAGTCTGTAAACTCGTGCGGGGTTTTGTTACTTCTGATTACCTCCCTATTTGACAGGTGTAGGCAATTCGGTTGCCCTTCCAGATTTGGTAGGTGATACACGGATGTTCCTTTTGGGTATGGGCTTAGGTATCAGGCAGGTTGTTAGGTATACATAGTGCCATCATCCTGGGTTTCCACAGAAGAGAAGATGAGAACTCATGGGTATGGGTTGATTTGCGTTATGTGCATACGAATTGGATAGTTTTGATTACACTACTTTTTATATATATATGGATTTCCGGTTTGGATTATATATATATGTATGTTTTAGACTAAACTAACCATGTAGGAATTTCCCATCACTAAAATATTTTTGATCGAGGTAATTATTTTTCCTACTGGGCATTTTATGCTCACCCCCCTACCTTCTTCCTCAGGTGGTGTCCAGTGCAATCCTAGTGATCAAGAAGAGTAAGAGGTCATCTGGATTGCTGTTCGTCTCTTGGTAATTCTAGGAGTTTGTTGTCGTAGTCTTTAGACTATTTGGGTTTTGTATTAGCATTGAACCAAGATTACTGCTTTCTATTTTGTCTGCGAACTTATGTATACCATTCTGGTATTTGACTTTTGTTATGGATGATGGTGATGCTTGGGCTTTTATGTGACTTCGTGATTTTTAATTATTATTCAGTCTATATTTAATAGTGTACACGGGGTAGAATTCTGATTATTTTATTTAAATGGACCGTTTTTATAAAAACTAGAACTTTTGACACTTTTCAAATAAATCAAGGAATTTCCCACTTTTGTGAAATTCCCCTTCGGTCACTGGCCCGGGTTTTGGGTCGTGACAAAAATAATCGATACTGAACAAATTGATATTGAGCAAATTCTTTCGTTATTTTAGGGAGTAGCCATTGTAAAATTAATTAGTCATATATGTTTGTTTAGAGGAATTAGTCATATATGTTTTTTTTTTAAGGAACTAATCATTTTTTATACTAATTTAATTAGTTTTTAACTTTTATGACGTATAAGGGTAATTTGGTCTATATAATGTTAATTCCATTTCATTTGACAGTAAAAAACACAATAATCTTAATTCAGGCACTGATTCTAAAATATTAACTAAATAAATTTACTAATTTTTTTTTCCCCATCCTACTCTTATTCCATTCCTATTATCATTACTATTTCTTTTCTAATTTTGCTTTGTAATCAAATGCCACCTAAGTTATCTGGGTTAATGTTGTTGATCATGAATAAAAATAAAAACTTGACCTCCAAAAATACCTAGAAATCAATGAAACAAATATAATCCTAATACATCGAATAGCCAATTTAAAATTTTGCTTATTTACGTAGTCAAATACAATATAAATAGTAAGAATGTATCTTCTCCTTTTATACATTTTTTGGTTTATGTTTATTTTGTTAAATTTCCCAATGGTTATATCAATTTTGACCTTTTTTAAGAATGTAATGAAAAAAAAAGGATAAATTATGAATTATTTATAAAATTAGGATTTTTATTTAATAAAAAATTCAGAATTCTAAAATTAGTCCTAACTCGATCTTTGTCGAAAAATCTAGATATATCGAGAAAAATAAAGTGGAAGAGGCATGGCAGAGAAGGCAGTCGACCATCCTAGGTCATAGTTGAAATAGTCAAAACAGTTGAAAATGGTCTTAAAATTTTATCCCTAGTCGAACAGAGACGTGATCATACTCAACGAAAATGATAGTGTGATGTTGCAGATGGCGATAGTGGCATAAATAGTTTAAGATTTATTAAAGAAAAATATATTTCAGGATTTACTAGAGAATATAATATCTAAGCAATTTAAATGCGTAACATGGTAATAAAAATTAGTTTCAATAACATTCATAGATGAGTTTTTTTTCCTAGTATCCTAATAGACCCTTGGTATAATATCCAATTTTATATTTTCACTGAGTAATTTGGCTGACTCCGATGACAAGGTGGATTTGAAAGCAAATATAAAATCAAAGATAAGGATTGTAATTTTTCAAAAATTATGAAAGAAAAGATTTTTCCTGCAAAAAGAAAAAGAAAAAAAGTAAACTCAAATTAGGGATAATATAAAAGGAAATCCATTACCACATTAAAACTTCAAACAAGAAAAAAAGAATTTTGTATATTTAAAAACTATTATAGTTGGATTCACAAGAAGCTACAAGTCATTTTTGGTCTAGATAACTTAAACTATTTTTTTGGACGCCAATTGCTAGATAAAAGGAACAAAGATATTTCTTCATTAATTTTACTCTAATTTTGACTATACATGTGAATTTGGTGAGATTTGATAGAAAAATACAAACTTGTCACAGGGTCTAAAATTCAAAATAAATTTTTCGCCTTGTGATGGCACTAAGTCGCTCACTTAGTCAGCCGCTCTCAAGTATTTATCTCATAAACTCACAATAAGGGACTCTTGGGACAATTATAAGCAAGGCACACACCACATATAGGAATCACTCCTAACCTTTTTATTAATCACAAAAAGGAATTACAACTCACTCGGAAGGGATCACATAAGTCTCTTATTTTCGGTGTCCTCAACCATTCCCACACTTGGGTATTTATAGGCAACATAGGTGTAGTTGACATCCCCAGCCACTAGGACCACTATTCCCACATTCTAAGGAATGGAACATGTTTAAATCACTAAGAGATGCCATTTGGTACGAGGTTGTGCGGGACAATATAAGGAATAACCGAAGGAAATGGAACTGGCCACGTTCAGCCCATCTGCCGGTGTTGTGCGCAGTGTGGCCGAGTGGCGCACGCATTCTATGTGCCATGCCCTATCGTGTCTCAGTGATGCGCCTATTTTTCGCATGCATATGCACCACGTCCGCTACACTCGGCCATTCTTCCACTTCTGCCTGGTTCCTATGGAACTCGGTTGTAGGCGCCCTGCCGCCCACCTTGGTCAATCGTGGCCACGTTCTGTGGACCACGTTCCCCGCCTTTCTCGGCCATTTGCCGAGGCTGGTGCCAAGGTGTTCCATGACTCTCTAGTCGTGATCACGCTCTCTTGGCTATGTCTCCACTTTTCTCGGCCGCCTGTTTGAATGCCCGCCCAAGCGCTCGGATGTCTCTCACACATGTCTGTGCATGTTAATCGTGCGTGTATGCCATGTCTCGGCTGCGCACATGTTCTGCTTGCGCGCGCACACCATGCTGTGCACACCGTCCTTATAAAACTCGCTGTGGGACACACACATGTGAGTCACTCCCATGTGTGCCTTAGTGTTCTACTTTGTGTGCCCGCCCAGCACACTTGCCTTGCATGCCCGCCATGCATTTACTTGTAACTTACAAGTCTTGCCATGCGTTTCCCCCGAGGCATGGTTTATGAGTCAGCTCGTGCTAGCTTGCACACGGGTCCTATCCGAGTTTACGAGGGTCTTACAAACCCACCCCCGCCGGATGAAGCCGACATCCTCGTCGGGAGAGTTTCCAAATACGCCTTCACCTCGTCCTCGAATTCTCACAAAGTTACATCACGTTCCCAAGTAGCGTCCGCCTCGCTACTGCCTTACCATTGAACCAAATAATCTGTTCTTCGGTTCTTACGGCTTGCCCCCATAGTTCGGTGATCAAGAATTTTCGCCAACCTTTTCTGACACACCTTTCTCACAACCGGTGGAGCTCGTTTTACTTATTGCCGCTTAGTATTCTCATGGTAAGGTTTGAAGAAACTTACATGGAAAGTGGGAAGAATTTTCATTCTTTCAGGCAATGCCAGCCTGTATGCTTCATTGCCGACTTTCTTGAGTACCTCGAATGGCCCATCGAATTTTTGTATCAAGCTTTTGTGGTTCCGCTTGTCCGTCACTTTCTTCCAGATTTGTGGTGTTAAATTAAGTAACACCTTGTCCCCTTCCTGGAATTCTAGAGGCCGTCGATTCTGGTCAGCATACTTCTTCATCCGCCGCTGTGCCTTGGCCAAGCTATCCCGTGCTTGGTCAATCAGTTCTTGCTTCTCTATAGCAAAACGGTAGGCAGCAGGGCACACACCTTGAGATTTTTGTTTGGCTATCTCCAAGAGTGTCAGGGGTTGATACCCGAATGCTAGCTCAGATGGGCTCATCCCTGTTGATGAAGATTTGTGTAGGTTGTAGCAGAATTGGGCTACATCAAGTAAACCCACCTAATCCTTTTGACTTGCGCACACATAGTGGCGTAAGTACTCTTCTACCAAAGCATTGATCCACTCCGTTTAGCCATCGGTTTGCGGATGGTCTGCTGTGGAGAACTTTAATTCTGAGCCTATGAGTTTGAAAAGATAGGTCCAGAAATTTACCCGTGAATTGCGCATCACGGTCGCTGACTATATCCCGTGGCACTCTAAACACCTTCACACGTGTTTGAAAAATAATTCGGCAGCCACATCTGTCGGGCAAGCATATGGTGCAACAATGAATACCGCATACTTGGAGAACCGATCAATAATCACCATTATTGATCGCTTGCCATCAACCGTAGGAAAGCCAACAATAAAATCCATGGAAATGGACTCCTATGGTCGTTCCGGGATGGGGAGGGGTTGAAGTAGACTGGCTTGTTTCTTCCTCTCGGTCTTATCTAGTTGGCACACTAGACATGTACGGATATAAAGTTCAACATCCTCCTCCATCTTGGGCCAGAAGTAGTGCCTTGACAACAAGGCAAGCATCCGTTCCACTCCTGGATGGCCAGCCCATTGAGGGTCATGGGTCTCTTTCAACAAATCTTGTCTAAGTCCCCCGCCCCTAGGGATATACAATCTATCGTCCTTCGTATGCAACAAGTTGTCCTCGACCCAATATTTGCGGATTTCCCCATCAAGAACTTGCTGCCTAAACTTGTAGTAAGCCTTATCTGCTTCAATGTGTTGCTTGATTTTGTCAAGAAAACTCGATTCCACCATTGTAAGGGAAGCAACAAAGGATTTTACCTCTTTTCGACTTAGAGCATCTGCCACTTGGTTCTCCTTGCCTGGCCGATGTAGCCATGCAAAGTCGAACTCAGCAAGGAATTCCTGCTATCTTGCTTATTTCGGGGAGAGTTTCTTTTGCGTCTTGAAGTAGGTGTTGGCAACATTATCAGTTATCACTGTGAATTTCATACCCAACAGATAATGTTTCCATATCTCTAGACAATGAATTACTACTGTCATCTCCTTTTCGTGGGCTGAATACCGCTGTTCAGCTTCTGATTTTCATAGGCAATGAGGTGTCCCTCCTGGACTAATACCCCAGTAATGGCTCTATCAGATGCATCGGTATGGACTTCAAATGGTAAACTGAAGTTTGGTAAGCGTAGAACAGGTTCTGAAATTACCGCTTGTTTCACCCTCTCGTAGGCTCTTTGACATTCGTCCGTCCACTCCCACTTTCTATCTTTTTTTCAGCAAGTCGATGAGTGGGCTTACTTTCTTCGAGTAGCCTTCAATGTGTCTTCGGTAATAAGTTGCTAGTCCAAGGAAGGACCGCAACTCCGTCACCTTCGTTGGGGCTGTCCAATCAACAATGACTTGGACTTTCCGCTCATTCATACGGATCTTCCCCTTGCTAATCCGATGTCCCAGAAACATAGTTTCTGTTTGCCAGAACTCACATTTTTCTTTCTTGACATAAAGGGAATTCTCCCTTAACTTAGAGAAAACCCGCTTTAAGTGATGTACATGTTCAAGCAATGACTCACTATACACCACAATGTCATCTAGATAGACCACTACAAAGTCATCTAGGAACTCATAGAGCACATCGTTCATCAAGTTGCAAAATGTAGCAGGGGCGTTGGTTAAACCAAAGGGCATAACAAGGAACTCGTAGGAGCCATACCTTGTGACACATGCTGTTTTTGCCTCATCTCCATCGGCAATGCGCACCTACCAGTATCCCAACCGCAGGTCCAGTTTAGTGAAGTATGTTGCTCTTGATAATTGGTCGAACAAATCCGCCACATTTGGAACAGGGTACTTATTTTTAATAGTTACCTTGTTCAGTGCTCTATAATCTACACACATCTAAAGGGACTTGTCTTGCTTCTTTTGAAAAAGCACCGGCGCACCGTAGGGTGCCTTCGAGGTTGTAGATACCCCGCCTCCAGCAAGTCATCTAGCTACTTTCGCAGCTCTGCCAACTCCATTGGCACCATTCGATAAGGGGCACGAGCAGGAGGTCTTGCTCCAGGTTCGAGCTCGATCTTGTGATCTATGTTCCGTCTTGGTGGTAACCTTTTGGGTGACTCAGCCGGCATCATGTCGCTGAACTCTTCAAGTACCGCAACGACTTTGTCAGGGACATCAACAACTTTGCCTGCCTTGATTTCTACCAGGACAATAACCATCGTGACTTCTCCCCTTTTTAATCCGGTCTTTAGTTGAGAGGCCGACTGAAACATCGGTTTCTCAGCTACTCTTCCCCCAAATTCTATAGGTACCAAGCACGGACACCTCTCATCAGTAATGAACAGTCCACCCAAATGGGGTACTACCATAGCCTTTGCTTTGACAAAGAACTCGATGCCCAAAATAAGATCGAAGTCATCAAGCAGAACAGCCATGAACGCACATTCCTTTTCCCAATTCCCGACTTTGAGAGAAGAGTTTGTGGTACCTTGTATTGGCTGTGCACCCGAATTCATCGCCTTGATCTTACTCGAGCTCTTTGACACCGTCAAGCCCAAATCTCCCACCAAGCGTTGCGACATGAAATTGTTGGTTGCCCCCGTGTCTAACATGGCACGTACCGTGCTTCCGTTTAGCAATACGTTTACATACATAATGCCCTTGTATGTATTTGACTTCTCCGAAGTAATGGTATTCAACAATTGTAAGGGGTTTACCCTTGGGGCCGGTTTACCCTTGACTAGATAATTTAAACTATTTTTTTGGATGCCAATTGCTAGATAAAAGGAACAAAGATATTTCTTCATTAATTTTACTGTAATTTTGACTATACATGAGAATTTTGTGAGATTTGATAGAAAAATACAAACAAAATGCTTTCTTTTAATGTCGATAAAATAGTATAGATTTTTTCTTCTTTTGATATAGATATTTGGTTACAACCCAAGCAAAAAATCTTTTGATATAGATATTTGGTTACAACCCAACCAGTAACATGATAACTATTTAGATGCCTCTATTGCAATCTTCTCTTTTTTTCCCTCCTCCTACCTCTCATTTAATATTTCATTACGACAAAATGATAAATGAAATACATGACATAAATGACCACAAACAATATTAATAAGTAGAATCTTCTTTCTCAACTTTACTCTTATTACTTAGCACACCCTTCTTAACACAATATATATAACCCAATCATCCCCTTAAGAAAATCAAAATATTTTTAATTAAATAAATTTTGTGTAGTCATAAATGAATATTCTGTGAATTCTAAATTTCGAATATTTTGATAAATGGAGTCTCTCTATGAAATTTCATGATTTGAATCTATTAATGACCAAATTTGGAATAAGTGACATGTAAAATAGTTGCGTTAATAAAAAAAAAATTGCTTTTAACACAATATATATAACCCAATCATCCCCTTAAGAAAATCAAAGTATTTTTAATTAAATAAAGTTTTTGTAGTCATAAATGAATATTCTGTGAATTCTAAATTTCGAATATTTTGATAAATGGAGTCTCTCTAAGAAATTTCATGATTTGAATCTATTAATGACCAAATTTGGAATAAGTGACATGTAAAATAGTTGCGTTAATAAAAAAAATTGCTTTTTAAATTTCAAAGATAGTCTTAGNATGGCAATAGGGCCACCCTAAATATATTTAGTTGAAAGTAAATTGACGATAATAGAAAATTTTCTGGAATTTAGACTAAACGGTACAATAATGTCAGCAAGTCTTTTCCTTCCCTAACAAGTCCTCTTCTTCTTGCTCCATCTCCAAGTCTTTTTTTCATCATCGTCTTCTTATATTGATGAAGACCGATGTTTTGCCTTGGCTATTGTAAGATTCTTAGGAAAGACAATGTGAAAGTAGAGGTTCTAGGATTGATAAGTACTAGTGTTTTAAATTCAATTTTAAAGAAAAAATTAGTATACTACAACCAAAAAAAAAAAAAAAACCATTTAGTAGGTAACAAGGAATACCACGAAAAGCTTTTCATAGCATTTAAGCACACGTTAAAATAGTTCCTGCTATTAAAAGTCCCCTCTATGATAGTGTTTTATTAAATATTATTTTATATGCCATTGAATATCTTTTTGTAGCTTTTTGTTTGCTATGTAAACTCTTTTATAGCATTGTTTTGTAAGTTATAAATTTGTTTTTATAGCGTCCTGTGAAAGCTATAAAATTGTTTTTTTATCTTCCTGTTAAAGGTATAAAAAAAATCCTATAACTTTTTTCGCGTGTTATTATTTATCTGTAATGACTTTTTGCAAATGTCAATATTTGTTTCCAATAGCATTTTGCTAATGCTTTGGATGCATGTATTATTTTATAGACAATTTTTAGCAGTAATTTTAGTAGAATTTACAGAATACTTTAAAAAGACAATTCATTAATACATGAGTACTTACATATAGTATAATATATAATCCATATAATATTCTAATTAAAGAGAGTTACATAAAAGTTTCGTACACTCTAAGGTCCTATAAAATATTGCTCGAATTAAAGTAACACAAGTCCAAAATACAATAATCAAAAGTTCCCTCCTACAAAAGATTTCCAAGAGCTATATGTTGAATTTGTGCTCCCATCTCCTCAGCAACACTTAATAATACATACTACTCATCATGCTGTAATTGAACAAAAAAACACAAAGTAAGATGATATATATGAGTTAGAAAAAGAAAAAAACATAAGGGATTACCGTTTGTTTACATGTTATGATATTGTCTCCTCGATCAGTTTTAGTGGTAACTTGCACTAACCAAATGACGAAATGACCAGAGAAATAGCACATGTAATGTACAAGAATACATTGCAGAATTAACTAAAAACAACTTAAAACTCTCACGGTCGATGACTATGAATTAGAATATGATATTCTAGCCAATATTTAAGAAACAATTCTACTTATTCTGATAAATTTATTTAAATAAATAGCGTTTTACATTTTAAAAAAAAAAAACTGAAATTGAACCTTTTCATCTTAGAGTTGGATATTATGTAGTACAGATCCACCGAAAAGTCAGATTCTTACTACTAAAAATATCTGCTATCACGGCGCGTGTACGGACTCGTCGTAATAACTGATTAACTATCATGGCACTTAATAAACACTATGCTAAACGAAAGCAATACCACAGCGCCTAAGAAGCGCCGTGGTATCCCTTTTCTAACGGTACCATTTGGGCGCCGTTATATTTAACTTTTATAGTGCACATAAGGTACCATGATACACTTATCATGGTACTTAATAAGTGCCGTAATAAAATACAAAGGCGCCTAAGAAGCGTCATTGTATCTCATCTTTAACGGTGCCCTTTGAGCGCCGTTGTATTTAATTTTCACGGCACCTATAAGGCACCATGATACACTTTTCTCGGCGCTTATATGGCACCGAGCTAGGGGCCTAATATAAAGGACCCTAAAACGAGCCCAGCAGACAACTCACTCCTCCTTTCCTCTTCATTTCCAACCATGGCCAAGTCTCCCCCTTCTACTATTTTCACCATTTTTTCTGGTAAACAAGGTATATTTAAGCTTTTAAACTCGTTTTTATCACTAAAATTAGATTACCCATTATCTTAACCATGATTTTGACCAATTATTTTGTAGAAATTTCATGTTTTAGGTTATATTTGAAAAAGTTTATATTTGGAACCCTAATTTATCAAATGTGAATATCTTGAGCATACATTAATAATCTTTACTCTTGTAATGCTGAATTAGACTATTTATTTACTAGAAATCTTATTTTTGGGTATGTTTTGCTATTTAAGTGTAAATTATTCTGAATTTGTTATTATTTTGTTGCTATTTTTTTTTATTTATTTTAGGTGAAATGTGAGTTCATTTAGTTGTACAAAGTTTCAAATTGAAGGTATGTTATATGAATTTATACCAATTTAATGTTTATTTACTAGAAATCATATATTCAGCTATGCTTTTTAATTTCTATCCTTAGTGTCAATTAATCTAAATTTATACAATTTTAATTAAATATTGTGTATTTTTTTAGAAATTTACATATTCAATGTTTTTAACTGGGTGAAGTCATGTGGAGTTGATCATTAGTTGCAAAAGTTTAAAATTGAGGTAGGCTCTCTCAATTTCTACAAATTTTATATTAGATACATAGTACTATTTAATTTGGACATGATCAATTACAAAAAGCTAGCTTCACCAATATTTTGAGGGCAAGTGCAAAATATATCTTCAAGAGACTCTATTACACTTGAATGTGATGAATTGGACCGTTCAGCATTTGTCGTAATTTATAGACCAATTAAATTATTTGAGAAATTTCTGTGGAGCATATATAAATTAGTTTTCATGTATTACATTTTTTAATCATTAATATTGGAAAAACAATCATGACCTATGAATTTACCATTTTATTCATTATGAGCACATGCATTCGCATACCTTACGAAATGACTTCTCATATTTCCAAGAGACGATGACATTATTTGAAAACTTATAGTAGTGAGACAGGAGATTAGTATCAAAAGATATTAGAGCTATGAAAAAGTATGAAAGGTGGCACACATATATATATATCTTAGGTAAAAAGGAAAAAAAATAATTAATCAACCTGCAATTAGGCATTGTTGGCGTAGTTGGTCTCTTCTATGTCCTCGATCGTGAAAAACATCCTCTTAGACTTCACATTGGGAACTTTGTCTCCATCCAAAGCCATATTATTCAGAATTCAGTTTAATAAAAAATTAGGAGATTGTTGATTTTAGAATGCCAAAAAATGAACCATATATATGGTAGCACATTAAGGTATGTTATCATCAAAATTCTCTATTTTCTTGAGGTATGAGAATATGATTAATTGACATAGAGACATTTTTTGAATCTAAGTGGCGCTAAATATATTCATTGGAGTGATCTTTATATATTCTTTTTTTTCCCGTTCTCAAAATTTTGTCTTAACTCTCAAGTTTCTCATATATAAAAAGAGTGATTTGCCTATTTGTACGAGCTAGCTAGAATCATGAATAATGTAAAGAACGTGTATATATCAATATTTATACAAAACCCATCAATAGTCTTGATTTTCCTTTTGATGTTTGAAAGATTAACTTGAGATTTTTTATTCTAAAATTTTTTATTTGTTGGATTTAGATTGTTGTTGTAGAATTCTATATCATCTTTCAGTTGTTAAAATTCTTATTTTGCATATATACTTATTTCAAATATATGAATTTTCAAATTTAAAGTAATGTGGATTATAGATATTTAATTTTATTTATCATTTTAATTTACATATAGGTTTTAGTAGAAGTTAGAGTACTTAAATTACTTGTGAATTAGTAAACTGAGGTATATTTTCTCAAATTCTTTTGTTTTATTGACTTATGTCACTTTCACATTGGTTTTATCTTATTATTTGGAAAAATTTAAACTAGATGAGATATTATATCATATAGGAAATTGTATGTTGTGGTGATATGATGATATTATAATTATGTGGGATTGCTTGAGTTTATTATTTGTATTGATATTATTTTGTCATATGTTATATTTGGTTGATTGACAAATTGTTTGTAACAAATGAGACTATTTAAGAATAAATTAAGTTCTGAATTTGGTAGTACTTAGAAATATAAGAATAATTTGAAATGAGTATTCATGTATAATTGGTGGCTTAGTTACTCAATTGGTTAATTCCAATTAGTTGTTACAATTAATAGTTTTATTTCATTTTTTCCCTATTTTAGAGTATGACTACTAATATGTTGGATTTTCTAATTATTAATTTTGCATTTTGAATAGATTGTAGTTGAAATGAACATGACAACACACAATCTATCGGACATATTGAAATGGATATCATGTGGACCATCATTGGATATAATTAAGTATAATGCTTATCAAGTTAACAGTATTCATTTTAGCACAAGAGACCATGATAACATAAGAACAACCCAAAATAGTGGGGTAAGTATTGTTGCAAAAGTCGTATAATTTTCACGTTCTAAGGACAAAAACCCAATAGAGGGTGATATGGTATATTATGGCGTTATCAAGAAAATTTGAGAACTTGATTTTGCCACATCTCGGTTGCCGATGTTTATGTGTCAATGGGTGGACAGTAACCATGGGGTTAGAGAAGATGAGTTAGGCTTCACTTTAGTTGATCTAAACCAGATAGGTCACAAGAATGATCCATTTATATTGGTAACACAAGCAAAACAAGTATTTTATGTCAATAATCCACTTGCTACTCGATGGTCAATTATTCTTGTAACAAAACCGAAAGAATATCAAAATTTAGGAGCTGAAGATGAGACCGAAATACTTGTTGCTCAAGAAATATTCTCAAAAGGAGTTTCGATGGAAGCTTTGATAGAGGATGTTAATGAAGGTGATGTTACATGTTTACGAGATGTGGTGAAGGTATTTGGATTGATAATCAAAGAAAGAAACCAATGAGGTAGAAATCAAATAAGTTATATCTTTTGGTTTCATTTTTATATCTTTTTAAGTTGATGTTTTGTTTTTTTAAATATATTATCACTTATGTTTATATGCTTATTATTTTCTATCTTAATTTTTGATCTACATTTGTGGTTTTATTATTTAACATGTAATTCTTGGCATGGAAAATGAAGGTGCAAACGATATTTATCAATTTACACCATCACAAAGTAGTCAAGGTGAAAGAAAACACAAAAAGAAACCAAGAGGAACGACTCAAATGAAGGAGTTGATTATAA
This sequence comes from Parasponia andersonii, assembly GCA_002914805.1. Classification (NCBI taxonomy): domain Eukaryota; kingdom Viridiplantae; phylum Streptophyta; class Magnoliopsida; order Rosales; family Cannabaceae; genus Trema; species Trema andersonii. The sequence continues at coordinate 344,576 of JXTB01000051.1, forward strand.
AAAGAAGTTATCGTGTAAAATGAATGGGGACAACCAACTGGGGATGAAGGTAAACATTTATTGAGCTTTTGTGGCCTTATAGTTCGTTGCAAGATCCCAATCAACATTGATAACTAGACGCTTGTATCAAAGGTCCTAAAAGATGAGCTCTGGCATATAATATTGGTATGAACATTAATCTTTCTATTTCATATTTATTAGAATATATATTTGATAGTAACATTATTTCTTTTGTAACATTATTTCTTTTACATTGTAGGAAACATTTGCATTGGACTACAAAGCAAAAAAAAGAAACTTTAAAAAGCTGTGGGAAAATATGGAGAGATTTTAAGTCTAGGATTATAACTGAACTAATTTATAAGTATAGACATACTTGTCCAGAGTTAGTAGAGCACCCTCCAACATCATATGCACCATTGATTGAACCTAAAGTTTGGGATGAGTTTGTTAAGAAAAGAGTAAGTGCAGAATGGGAGGAAGCTAGGAAAGTACAACAGGGAAGAACAATCCAAAATAAATATCTACATCGTATGTCTCGCTTGGGTTATGCTGGATTAGAAGCTAAGATTGAAAAAGAGGACGACTGATGTGATATTGATAGATCCGAGCTATAGAGTAAAGGACGTGTTCCTAAAAAAGGAGGCCATACTGAGGAAATCAAAGTGATAGTTGATAGAATTGTAAGTTACTTACTACAAAATATTGATTATATTAATTTGTAATTTTGTTAAAAGTATAGCATAGTCTAATATTCAATTCTATAGATATTTTGTAGGAAGATTATACTCAACAGTTCCAAGAGAAAAATCTCAAGATAGACGGTTCTAATGATATCTTAACAATGGCTTTAGGCAGTCCTAAATATTCTAGACATATACAGGTAATGGAATTTCACTTTAGCTACAGACAATATTTTCATCAACCTCCTCCAACAAAGAAGCAACAATCATTTGATTTGAAAAAATGGCAAGATGAACAAACACGCAAGATGCAACAAATGCTTAAAGAACAAGAAGAACGGTTCAAAGCAAAAATTGCTAAGATTCAAGCAGGACAATAAAGTAATGTTAGTGGTTCTAATACAACTCCTTCACAGCTAAAAGTTCAAAAGGAAGAAGTGCAACCACAAGAGATACATGTAAATCCAATAGTAGCTGTAGGAACATCTTCACGACTCAAAAAAGTATATTTATATGAGTTTCTTTTTTATTTTTTTATTAACTACTTGTATTTATAAATTGTGTTTGATTTTTTATATTGTAAAACTGACCATGCGAGCTTACAGTGGGGTCTCGTGATAACATAGTTGTTTTAGGACATGCACAAAAGTCAACATCATCAACTATTATTCAAGTCAGAGAATTGGAGGAGCACAATTTTCATATATCAGTAGAGCTTGTTCTTGATGCTACAGCCCTAATTCCTATTCCAAATCCAGATGATGATACAAGGTTGGTAGGTGACGCACTTGGATCGCATCTTGTATGGCCTAAGATGCTTGTCATCTTTGAATATGCAGACCCATTTTCCAAATAAATTCATCCTTTATTGAATTCTAATGTGAATTATTAACTTGTTTGTTAACATTTCATCATTTATTTGGATTTTAGGAGTTTAGTGATATAAATACGCATCAAACGGGGAAGAATAAATCTTCACAACTACAGCCACCTCAAACACAAGAAAGAGTACATCCACAAAAAAAGAAAGCGGAATCTGTTATACAAACACAGTTTAGATTTGTTGATGGTGCACTAGCTTCTATAAGATTACTATTGAATATTATTCAAGGAGTGGATGAAGGTGTTGTTGATCATGTTCCCTTTGATGAAGAAGTACTTAGAGAAGCTTTTCGTTTTCCCGTATTCAAAGAAGACATAATTAAGTTTTGCACATTACAAAAGATTGGAGCTGTGCTTATTACGTTATACATGAGGTAAGAAGTTTATTTTATATATATATATATATATTTAGAACTTCATATATATATATATGTATCTATGGTTGGTAATTATATAATACAACACTTAATTCACATTGTATTTTGTACTTATAGGCATTTACACCATTTAGTGACCCAGTATGGCTATCAACATAGGTATATGTTCATGGATCCTAGTGCAGTTGCTACACAAGCTGGTCCACATAAGAATCGTGCCATAAGTTTAGCAATCCGGATATTATCCATGGAGAATGAACATCAATTTCTAATTACACCTTAGAATCATGGGTAAGATTTTAAACTTAACAAATTGTTATATCAACTACTTCCTATATGAAGTTAATTGTTACATTATTAATAATCTTTATCATCAATTTTATAAGTAGGGAATATTGGATGTTGCTTATCATTTATCCTCTCAAAGATTATGCATGGTTTATAGATCCTCTCGGCTTAGCTCTTTGTGAGGAAATTGATTTAACAATGATCGAGTAAGTTCTCTAATAGTTATTTTGTTATAGTTCAGTTTCTTATGATATTTTTACTTATGGTTGCTATTACTAATATTTTATTCTTGTGTTTGTGCATTTCCAATTCAAAGTGCATTCAACATATATAATATAGAAAAATGGAAGAAAGGAAGATCAAATAATCCAGTTTATAATTTAATAAAGGTACTAAACTTGAATTAATAACACTTGTTGGGTGGAAGATTAATTAAAATTACTTATGTTTACTTTATGCTTATATAGAGTACCCAAGACAATGGACAAGTGTTGAGTATGGATTCTACATATGTAAATTTATAAGAGAAGTCATTGAACAAGCCAATATTAAATCATTTATCACAATGGTATGTAACCATATGTTTTATTAGTTCTCTTCTAATTTATAGTTTGATTGATCACTTTCTAATAAATAAGGTGTTTGAATTTGTAGTTTAATGGACAAAATTTATATACAAAAGATGATATTAACAGACTTCTTGAAGAGTGGGTCGAAGAACTAATACAATTTCTTATTTGAGGTTCTTAATCTTTGTTTATTTAAACTATGTAGTTTTTTATGATCATGTTAGTTTGGCTTAGAAAACTAATGTATATATATATACTTAGTTTATAGATTGTATGGATATGATTATGATCAAGTTATTATGTTAATTTAATATTAATATATAAATTTATATTTATACTCCATTTTATTTGAAATATTTGGTATATGTAATGAATTTCGATTACATTTATAAAATTCTAGGGGATAATATAGAAAAATATATTACAAATACTCCGAGAAAATATGTACCACGGTGCTTATAAGGCGCCGTAGAAGGTCCTTGGCATCAAGATACCAAGGTGCTTGCAGGCGCCATGAAAGGCATCTTCTACGGCGCTCTCTAAGCGCCTTGGTAGACCTTCCACGGCACTTTATAAGTGCCTTCATAGCCAAGACCTATTACAGTATCTAGAACCAAAGCGCTTTCGTGGGTACCGTGAAAGGCATTTCAAAGCACTTATAAAGCGCCTTGAAAGGCCTTTTTTGTTGTAGTGTCTATCTTATCAAAATCTCCTTCATATTGACCCTTGTGCAGCCAACTCCATAGCCACCTCTTTAGATGCCTCGTCCATGCTCATATCTTCAATCCATCGCCGCACATCTTAGAGTCAATTATAAAAGGAAATCAAATTCAAGGTTCCAATGTACTAAAACAGAGAAAATGACAAGTCCAACTAAAACAATATCTAATATGTCTTGCTTGGTTTTGCATATATAAGTTAGCTATTTGAACTTTATTAACCAACCATGGACAATTAAAATTAAAAGGTAAGACATATAAATGAAAAATTCTATAACAGTCGTGAACATGACTTAAATAACAAAAGGTATTATTAACTTCTGTAAGAAGGCATATAAAAATCTCCTAGCTTCTTCCATGTGAAAATTAGACTAAAGAATCAGCAAACTTCAGGCACAAAGGCCTATAAAAGGTGTTGGAGCTTATTTACCAATAACAAAGGTCAGAGATCAGAGATCATTTACACAACCAGCAAACTATAAAGAATCTACAACTAGAAAGCTACTACGATCAGCTCAGCTCGGCACCTCTGGATGTTCTCGAGCCAACTTTAATCACAAATAAATTATTATAACCAGCTTGGCACCTCCAGCTATTACTAAGCTAAGCTTAATCATAACAAAATAATTCAAGTATGCTCAATGTCTCCGTACACTCCTGAACAGAGCACAAATAAGTTATGCCCCTGAGCTGAGCACAAATAATCTATGTCAATGTACATTCACATGCATAGAACACATCATATCCACCATCATTTTCAGGTGCATACCTAACATGTCTATGCATAATGTCAATCTATAAGGATAGGTATCAGTCATCCTAGGTGATCAACTAATGTGTCCATATGTGACGCTAGTCTACAAGGACAAGTGTCGACCATCCCATATCATAGGGACTAGCACACCTCTATAAAAGCATCGCTTTATCAATGATTAGGGTAAGTCGCCATTCGCACTCCAAAAACCCTAAATCTTGCCAACATTATTTTTTCTCTCTGATCTTTTTTTTTTATCTCTTTATTTACCACTGACTTGAGCATTAGAGAGTACTTGGTAGGTACTACACTAGTACCATTATCTTAGCTCGCAGTATCAGACCACTTTTATGTACTCTCTTTAATGGTCTGTCTGACCTCGACATCAACAGTGAAGGAATTTATTTCTAACACGGAGTGCAAGGCATACTAAGTTAGTACTCAGGCGAAAAATTGCACCAATAGATTGGCACTAGAAGGAGGGCACCTTGTTGAGTTATACAACATGTGCTCCATCCAGTAACTTTCCGGCCACCAAAACACTTTGTGCTTGTCTCTTTTCTCTTTCTCATCTCTTAACTTGTTTACGATTATTTGCCATAAAATATGGTTAGTAAAGGATCTTGTTCACGGAGTGAAGCATCTAGGGTTAATACTGTCACTACAATAGGAGCAGGCAGAAGGCAACTGTGAAACCGCCAAGCTCAAAATATTCCTCCACCGCAAGCACAACAAATCAGTCAACCTAGCGTGGTTGCACCTCTGGCATGTAGGCTTATGCGCACAGAGACTTGAAGGCTGAGTCAACATATTCATGAACTTGGTAACAATGATCATTGCAGCGGGTGTTGTGACAAACGCAGCCCAAGTAAACCTTGCTTTCCCTTTGGGGAACCTCCTTGCTAAGGCGGGGGCTGGAGCTGGTCAACTTCCTCAAAGAGCTAGCTTACCCTAAGTGGGTGAGGACATGACCAGCGAAGCACGTGCTAATCCTTAGGTAAAACACCACCAAGAAGTACAACAACCACAAAGAAGGATTAGACGAAACATTCCGACTTAGAGTACAAGTAAAAATACTCGTCGAACACATATTTCTTTAGCATGAACAAATTTGTGAGATTCAGTGTTTCATCGCCTCAGCCGAATAGACGAATATGATGTAGACTAAGATACATGGGCACTGGAAGACTCTGAGGCAAATAGTATAAATGATCTTAGGGATCAACTTAATGAAAGAAAGGCAGCTCGACAACATGTCATAGCTCAAGCTCCAAATGAATTGGCAAATGAAGACTGTATCCAAATGATGCAATGACAAATCAATCAACTTATGCATGAACGAAAGCTTCTCGACCCTGTTCGTAACATCTTAATAGAGGCCAAGTCCCTATTTACTAGGGAGATTACTATGGCCTTACCACCTTCAAAATTCAAAATGCCAAGTATATAACTCGATGATGAAAATCTTACCCAACATACAGGGAGGTATAGGACATGGATTATTATTGCCAAAGACGACCCACCAACAATGTGCAATGCATTCTCCCTTACCTTGTTCTGTTCTGCCCAAGTTTGGTTTGAGAAATTATAGGTTGGATCAATTAGCTTATTTGAGCAACATTCTGAACAATTCCTCACACAATTTTTAGGAACCTGACCTCAAAAGAAAGGAAATAATTACTTAAAAACCATCTAACAATGGAAAGATGAGTGCCAAAAAGATTATCTTGAACATTTTGATGAGGCGGTATTGGAATGCCAAGATTATTCTTAAGAATGATTTTTATCAGTTATTCAAGATGGATTATATGGTGGAAAATTCTTATGATCTATATCCAAGAGAATGCCAACTACATACTCTGAATTCAAAGCCAAAGCTCAAGAATACATTAGAGCAGATGAGTACATGAGGGGACGGACAAAGAATAACTCATCTCGAGAAAATAAGAAGGATAGTAAGAGAAATGACGAAGCAACTAGCTCTAAAGGACCCTACCAAAAGAAAGGAAAGCAAGCTGCTTCAACGGAGCCAAATATATTCAAACCTTTCACTAGTAAATTTCAAACATATACTCTACTTAACGCCCCTCAAAAGAAAATGCTTTTGCAAATTGAGAAAAAGAACTTACTAAAGTTTCCCAAACCAATGAAAGCCCCTCCTGAGAACAGAAATACGAATAAGTATTGTAAATTCCATCGTAACTGAAGTCATGACAGATCAGAGTATTTCCAACTCAAGCAACAAATTGAGACTTTAATCCAAGAGGAATATCTTCAAGAATATATTAGTAGAGTAGTCGCCAACAACAAAGAAACTACTAATTAAATCCCCTAAAATGTAGCTTCGGCCAAACAAAAAATAGAGGATAGCCAGGGTCAACAAGATAGAGCAAGACCTCCCCATGAGATACGCACCATATTAGGGGGACATGTGATAGGTGACATAATCAAGGCACAAAAGGAATGTGTTTGCCAAGCTTGAGAGGTTCAATACGATAATCAAATCAACATGACCGAGCATGTAGTGAAGTTATCGAAATCAGAAAGTCCAATTATTTCGTTCACTAAGGATGAAGCTAAGCGACTTATTCACCCTCACAATGATGCACTTGTAGTCACCTTACTAGTAACAAATAGGAGAGTCTTCAGAATTTTGGTTAATACTAAGAGTTCAACTGATATCTTGTTTGCGTTAGCATATAGAAGGATGAATTTTGGAGGTGCTACCCTGTAACCCATCAATACCCTAATTTATGGTTTCGCTAGTGAATGTGTCCACACAGAAGAGTGATCTAACTCCTGGTAACTTTGGGAATTACAATAATGAAAGCAATTTATGCACTTTTACTACTATCTATTTTCTTCTAAAAACTTTTTAAATATTTAAAAAGAAATAAGGGGGTAAAAACATAACAAGATATCCGAAGCCTCACATATTTTACTTGTATATATTTTGTTTGTTTTTGCCCACTACCAAGCTTAACAGTCAAAATAAACTTTAGCAATCTCCGAATCTATAAATAATAGATTCTGATTTCTAAACGTGAACCTCACTAATACACAAGACCGTCATTATTGAATAGGTCTTAGTATTTGATTATTGAAAAATCACCCTCAAATAATAATCCATTTGGATTCAGTTGAATTCAATCTCCAGACTAAAGAATTATTTGAAAAACTAAAATTCTATGTTAAGGAAGATAACACTTAGTGAACCCGTGAGCCCATATCAAGACCAAAACTATTATGCTAAAAAAGAGAATCACTCTCATAAAGCAGAAATATAAGTACAAATTAAAATTTATCAACGTAACTTTGTGAGTTCAAACGCTCATTTCAAGAAAAGTTTGGTCATCCACTTCAAAGTATAAGTATGAGCATAAAGTCATCAAAAGAAAAGCAACAAAATGAGTTCAATCTAGCCAGAAATAGAATAAAAGTATGAAGCTCACGCAGGAGTAAATTAAACATCCAATGGAAAGTGATATTGAGGAAGAATAACAGAACACTAAGAAATAAAGGACAAATAAAATCAGCTCTATCATCTAAAACGATTGCTATCATCTTATACTTTTTGAGATGTCCCTGCCACATCCGTAGTTGGACCGCCAAGAAAAACTTCAACTCTCGTATAATTTTGCTCAGTAGTCATCCCATCAATAACTACTTGATCTTGTTGAAGCCCAACCTTATCATCATGGAAAGTCTCAATAGGATATCTTGGTATCCCCACAACAGAGGCTGAGTCTTCCTCAAGATCATACATGGACAAATCGATCGCTGGATAACGCGACTTTACTTTATCTTTGAAGCTGCGAGAACCATGAATAATTGCTTGCTTATAAAGCTCTGAGGTACTGAACTCTTGAAACCAAGCCTCTGTGGATTCATTAACAGTAACTTGACGAGCATCTTCAATATTTTTAGCATGAGAAGTTTTAAGCCCTTCCGCTTCTTGAGCCGATATCTCATATTGACGCTTAAGGATAGATAATTCTCTCTTTTTCTTACAAGAAAGCTTCGTTCTTCTTAAGCTTTCTAATAGCTTCATTAAGCTTAGCATTAGTAGTACTTAACTTTTCATTGAAAGAGTGTTCAATATCATGCAAGAGTTCGTTCTCCTTTTTCATTTCTAAAGAGTGGCGAAGGGCCCAATCCAAATCAGCAGAAGCCTGTAAGAAGAATGGGAAAAGTTGAAATGTACAAAGTGAGAACAAGCTTATTAGGAAAACTAAAAGAGTATGAAAGGATATATTCAACTAAAACTTACTTCACAAATTTTGTTGTAAGCATTTACTATTAAGTCTGGAACTCACAAGCTAGTTCATCTCACATAAGACTCTTCTAGCACACAATGACAAAAACAATAATTAACACAATTAGATGCTCCCTTTTCTTTATCTTCATGTTGTTTACGTTTCTTGGAATCATGAGGGAAAGTAATAGGTGGGGGAGGAGCCTTGGTTAAAACAATATTTGTCGAGTCGCGATTTGTCTCACCTGCTTCTCGAGAATAATTATTTCTCCTTCTTGAGTTGGAACCATGTCTTTCCCGCATCACCTCGCAAAAAGCCTCTTTGTTACTTAGAGAAAGATTCACCTTAAATCTCCTTGGGTCAAAAAGAAGCCTTCTCGACCTATCTGGAGCCATATCTGCATAATAAAGAAGATTTAGTTAAAAAAATTTCCTCCGTAAAATATATATCTATATATATATATATATATATATGTGTGTTTATCTGTATTTACAGATAAGATACTACATCAATAAAATCTGAGCCCTTTGTATCACCTAAGGAGGAACTCTATAAATTGAATTCCACTGAAACACTCTAAACCTGTCGGAGTTAGAGATGGGATGTCAACAACTAAAGGAAAACAATTTGTAGAAGTACAGGGTAGAATGTTCAACCCAGAAGACTCATCCCCAAACTCAACATCATTAATGACCTCAGTTCTATTCGTTGGTACAATGTTACCATTCGACTCATGCTCAATCTCAAGTATCATAATTTCAGATGGGCTAGGATTTGCAACAACGTGTACTTCAAACTCTATACGGTTCTTGAATGGAAACCATCCTACATACTCAAGAACATTAGGTTACAAGAGATAGTTTATGTCTTTTGACATATTCTCAAGATCTCTAATACGAGTGATATGCTTGTAAGCAATATTGCTTAAAGAATCCAACGATGAGATCCACCGATTGGGATGTCTAAAATCAGTTGACATTTGAAGAGAATCAAAAAAAGAATGACTAGTTGAACCCTTGATTCCTCGTGAGGCAAAAAACCGTTCATTCTTCCAACCTTTACTCAAGTCTGATTGGTTAATGACAGACGCTCCATCCAAAAATTAGAGACAGTAAAAACCAGGCATTGTTGGAGATCTCTTGAGACTATCGAGCCTTGAATTCCTCTAAAGAAAGGTCAAGAAATTATTGTGCACGGTGCAATACCCATTGCCTGATTAAATGTTTGTATGAATTTGGGTTTAATTGGCCTGGTGCTAAGTTAAAGTCAATAAGAGCTTCTTTGATAAAAGGAAAAAGTGGAAGACGCAAACCACTATGGAAGAAGTCTATAAATAATGTGATGTGTCCTAGTAGAGGTTTACTTAGTAATTCTCCCTTAGCGGGAGGACGCATATGGATAGAATCCAATATATTATAAGTACCCCAAAACGATTGAATATGCACCTCAATCACTTCGAGGTTATTCCATCTATTTGGAAAGGCTGAACAAGAGTAGCAGTTGCCCGACTAGCTTCACCCTCAATTTCATCTTGGCCACAACCACGACCCCGACCCTGGCTGTGGGACTCGTTCCCAAATCATACACCACGTGGACGATTAAATGGCAGAACAGGTCACAAGCGGGGCCCACCATCCGATAGGCGTCGAGAGATATTAGCTAAAGGTCATGCAGGTCACACTTGATTTCATAATCAGCCGTTGAGCTATCTGAGGTTAAGGCCGAGCCCATCACAGACCCTGGCCAGACTCGGCCCAGTCTGACCCTTACCTTGATAGCTGGGGGGGTCCTTACTTTGACAGCTAGGGGGTCGAAAGCCCCAAAGGTCTTCCACCAAAATATGATGGAAAGTAACTCACAACTTTAGACCCAGACAGAGCATTTAATGCAATCTTTGGTAGGCGTGCACAGGGGGCAAGCCATCCTGACAGAACGGCGATTCGACCAAATCTTGCCCCTGACAAATTCAAGCCATAGGAGGCGGCGGAAACCAGACTACAGCGATACAGAGGTGATCACGGTAATCTCGGCCCGTGACCTCTGGGAAACATTTTGAGGAAATAGGTACTCAGTCCTAAGATTGAGACCCGAGTGATTCATAATCTCTGGACTACATATATATGGGCCATGCATTCCCGAATGGAGCATGTACGCTTACAAAAAAAAGAAGTGTATGAAAAATGCTTATGAGCAAGAAACAAACTTATACTCATAAAACTAATTCCTTGCTATCCTGAATCAAAGATAGACCACTGACTTAAGCATCGGAGAGTTTTTGCAGGTGGCCACCCCTGCCTCTCCGTTCCTGCCTGGAGTTCAGGACACTTTTTGGATAGTGAGGACACATGAACAGTTGGAGAGTACAGCATCAGCAGTTCAGAGACATGTGGACAGCTGGTGAGAAACCCCTCTAACAGTTTGGTGCCGTCTGTGGGAAAAACGGTTGAGCGTGAGAAAAAGAGTGGGAAACTCATGATCGCGCGCTCTCCACGAACAAAAGGCCATACAACGTCGGATGGCACCCTCGAGGATGACAACCAGGAGCACACGTCTGGACACCGAAGGAAGCTCCCTAGAAACACGACCAGACCTGGAATAGAAGCTAGATCAGATGATTGCTGCCCTAACGGAAGTGAACCGGAAGGCAGAGATGGCCCACGAGGCCGTATTGAGTTTAAGGAACAAAGTTGCGGAGGTACACAGTAATAACGTCCGCATCGAAGGGCTGCTGGCGAGTGAAGACAGAAGCCAGTGGAGAGAAGATTTTGATGAAGAAGTTCAACAAGAATTTGGAAGCCAACCGCGAGGAGAATTTCTCACCCCATCAAGATCGCGAATGCAGGGGGCGCAGCAAAGCCAGTCGAGACCCCTCCAGGCAAGGGGGGCAATGGGTGGAAGACCCCATGGAAGCCTAGGAGATACGCCTCCCGACTGGAAGCGGGAGATGATGGCGGAGTTGGGAAAGAGACTCGGGACCCATCACAGCCAGACCCCCGATGATCTAGCAGAGCAAATAGTGCGAGGGATCAACTGGACGGCCTTCGCCGACTGGATCCAGATGGAGTTCAGGCCGAGGGACCTCACAACCCCGACCTTCAAGCCGTTCGAGGGAAAAACTTACCCCCTCGATCACATATACCACTTCCAGCAGAAGATGGCTTTGGAAACCAGGGATGAGGCCGTTACCTGTAAAGTCTTCTCTACGACTCTAGCGGGACCAACCCTGCTATGGTTCAGACAGCTCTCGGAAAAATCCATAAACGGGTTCAAGGATTTCTGCAAACTTTTCCTAAAGCAGTACGCGGGCGTCCGGAGATAGCAAAAAACCATGCGAGACCTTGACCGGTTGAAGCAGGCCGTATATGAGTCCCCACGAGACTACCTATCGCATTTCCTCGAGGTAATGTCCCTAGTCCATAACGCAGACTCGGTCCAAGCTGTAGGATCGTTCGTCAGGAGCCTGTAGCCAGGATCAATGCTATCAGACCACCTCCTTTTGAATCTCCCGTACGATATGGCGGACGTCCAGGCGAAGTCAGAAGGAGTATTCAGGGTGCTGGAAAGCCACCAGAAGGCACCCAAGACCTCCGCCGCGATAACAACGATGCCGGCTCAACCCCCAGCCCCGCAAGGGGTAAAGAGAACCTCGTTGGACCAAGCTGCGACCCCAAAATGGGAAGCCCCCATTCGAAGCAATCAGGAAGATGGCAAGAGGAGGAAGACATCCCGCGACCTTCTGCTGAAGTATGAGCTCAACACACCAATCGATGTGATCTACCTCTAAAGCAAGGACAGGGGCATTTTCAAAGACCCGCCCAAATCTGGTGTCCCTGAGCATATGAAGAACAGGAACAGGTATTGTCAGTTTCACAAAGACTTCGGGCACAACACCATCCACTGTTGCAACCTCTATGCTCAGGTCATGATGGCGATCCACACCAGCAGGTGAAACAGTATGTAAAAACCATTGGAACCCAGTTGTTGGAAGACGTCACCAGGCCTGAAAAAGGGAAGCAGACCCAAGCTTCTGGGTCAAGAGAGTAGACCTTGAGGATCATGCCGACCATCGTGGGTAGACCAGAGCCGACCTAAAAGCAGGAGGAGAAGAAAAAAAGCCTCAAAAGAGCTGAAAGAAGAGTGAAGCGCCTGAGGGGGATGGGCCATTCTGTCTACCATTTGACGTTGGGAGAGAGTCGTACCTTTGCAACCCCTATCGTTTTCACTCAGCAAGATTTAACTACAGTGCGCCTGCCTCACAACGACCCATTAGTGATCAAACTACAGATCGGCTCCGCATTAGTCGAAAGGGTCCTAGTCGACGGTGGAAGTAGCGTCGATATCCTATTTCTTAGCATATTTGAAAATATGGGCTTGGATCGAAGCGTACTCAGGCCAACCTGTCAACCGCTGTTCGCTTTCGACAGCACTAAGGTCTGCCCCTTAGGCGTCGTGACCCTTAATGTCTGTGCAGCTGAGAGATACTTGGACGTGGACTTCGTCGTCATTGACTGCCAATCCTCCTTCAACGTCATCATGGGAAGGGGATAGATCCACGCCATACATGGGTCACCTCCACCCTCCATCAGGTCTTAAGATATCTATCAAAGGATGGTACCTATACGATAGACATCAAAGGAGACCAGACCTCCGCAAGGAAGTGCTTTTTAACCGCCTTGAGGGGGAGCCGAAGAGTTTTTTTGGAAAAGAGGAGAGCAAAGGAGCCGAACAGTCGGACCTTCAAAATTCAAACAGATTTCGTGACATGGGATGGCGTGCCTCTGCGTCGGCAGGGAGGGAGCCACGTGCACCCCCCAAATTGGAGGAACGGATGAACGATTTCCCTATTTGACGGATGTGAATCCATCAAGTAGGGAAATGGGGGCAGTTATGGGACCCGTTCCCAAATCAAGTACCACGTGGACGATTAAGTGGCAGAACAGGTCACAAGCGGGGCCCACCGTCCAACAGGCATCGAGAGTGATTAGCTAAAGGTCACGCGGGTCACACATGATTTCACAATCAGCCGTTGGGCTATCTGAGGTTAGGGCCGAGCCCATCACAGACCCTGAACAGACTCGGCCCAATCTGACCCTTACCTTAACAGCTGGAGGGTCCTTACCTTGACAGCTGGGGGGTCGGAAGGCCCAAGGGTCTTCCACCAAAATATGATGGAAAGCAACTCACAACTCCAGACCCAGACAGAGCATTTAATGCAATCTTTGATAGGCGTGCGCATGGGGCAAGCCGTCCTGATAGAACGGCGATTCGACCGAATCTCGCCCCTGACAGATTCAAGCCATAGGAGACGGCGGAAACCAAGCTACAGCAATACAGAGGTGATCATGGTAATCTCGGCCCATGACCTCTGGGAAACATTTTGAGGAAATAGGTGCTCAGTCCTGAGATCGAGACCCGAGTGGTTCACAATCTCCAAACTACATATATATGGGTCATGCGTTCCCGAATGGGGCATGTACGCTTACAAAAAAAGAAGTGTATGAAAAAAGCTTATGAGCAAGAAACAAACTTATACTCATAGAACTAATTCCTTGCTATCCTGAATCAAAGATAGACTACTGACTTAAGCATCGGAGAGTCGTTGCAAGTGGCCACCCCCGCCTCTCCGACCCTGCCTGGAGTTCAGGGCACTTTTGAGATAGTGAGGACACGTGGACAGTTAGAGAGTACAGCATCAGCAGTTCAGAGACATGTGGACGGCTGGTGAGAAACCGCTCCAACCACGCTTTCCACTTGGAACACAGCTCGTCTACCTCCCCTTCAATAATCTTTTACTTGGTCCAGCCTCTGGTTTTTTACCTCACCCTCAGTACTCACAACGCACCGAGGGAGAAAAAGACAATGATTTAGAAGTATCAGAAGATTCAATCATACCCACGATAGAAGATGATCGAGTAGCCTAACTGTCAAGACAATTTAAATTCAGAAGCTGAATTAACTCCTCAAGGTGAGCTTCATCCTCCACCAACTTAAAAGAATTAAAGCATTCAGAAGGGTTGTTGATTGAAGGAAAACATTGAAATTCAGCAAGACTTTGACTCAAAGTTGACTCTGCGCTTGAGCTGAAATATTCCACGTTAGAATTTGACGACAAGGTAGCAACCATGTCCAATTCGTCCCAAGAAACTGTATGACTAGCACTCATGGTGCTAATAAAACAAAGTTTGAGTAGAACTTGATTTACAAAACAAAAAAACTAAGCGTGATCGAAAACTAAAGATAAGGGATTCACTAGATATGCTTAGCAAGGGAGAAGTTACAACACCCAAAGAATGCGAAAGAGATCCAAAGCCCGTTGAAACCTGAAAGTCCACTGAAAGAAAAATGGAAAAACTCAGCGATGTATAGAATTGACACTTCTTTAGATAAAGTTCAAAATGTAGAAGATGAAGTGTCGAAGATACGTCACTGAGAGATCGGCTGAGCAAAGCCTAACCGAGCCAATATCCAAACTCTATTATAAAGAAATCGGCTCGGCCAGACCTGACTAAACCAACATCCAAGTTATATATAGAAAAGATTGGCTCCGATTAATGTAATTGAGTCCACATCGAAGCTAAGAGTGCCAAAGAATCAGTTTGCTCAAACATACTTATTCCAGAGCTAAACCTCTACGTTAATTGTAGGAGGACATGTAGCCAAGTTGATTATTGGAAGACATGTTCAAGGTAACACCACCCCCTAGCTATTAGAAGTGTTTCATGCCCAAATGTAATGCCGCACCCGAGCCGCAAAGGAATAATTTTTCCCTTTCTTCTTATCTTTGTACTCAAGAGTGACGCCGTACTTGAGCTGCTAAAGGTTCATCATGTTCAAGGTAACACCATACCTAAGCTATTAGAGGTGCTTCAGGCCTAAGGGTGATGCTGCACCCGAGCCGCAAAGGAATAATTCTTCTCTTTCTTCTCATCTGCATACTCAAAGGTGACACCGCACCCGAGCCACAAATGGTTCTTCATACTCTAAAGTGATGCCGCACCTGAGCCACAAGAGGTTCATCATGCTCAAGAGTGACACTGCACTCGAGCCACAATGTAATGATTTTTCTTTTTCTTACGGTCCATAAAATACGGAACCAAAGGATTGGGCTAAAGAAAACCACGAAAATCAGTTTAAAAAAAAAAGAGAGAGAATGAAGAACTGAAATCAAAACTTACCAAGAGTTGCAAGTTCGAGCAACAATCATTAATTCCACCATAACCAAGAGGTTGCAAAGAAGTGTGATTCAAATAAACGAGTTCGGACCAACAATGTACGTATTTGCATACTTCATGCATCCAAAAACAAGTAGGAGTGGATAACAAAGTTATTGTTTGTTATAATAAAAAAGTTCAAAAACACCTAAAGAAAATGAAAGCTACCTTATTCTGCGAGTTCAAAAGGTCTCCAATATTCTTCTGTAAACATATAAACTATGTACATCCCATATATGTGTGTATATAAGAAACTTATACATACATACCAGCTGAAAACATACAAACAAACCCTTGTTCCAAAAAGATGAGCCAAGTCATGCCAATTATCTAAGAGTGCCAAGGACGGAGTTATGAGCCCACTACCGCAAAACTGCAAATCAAAAGCATGTATAAGACGAATAAGAAGAAACAAGTTTGGGAAAAACAAAAAAAAAAATGAAAAATGAAGAAAAGAAAAGTTAAAAATTCTCTAAAAAAACCACGACATATCTCCATGAAAGAAGAAAACTTACCACCTAAAGGTTAGCAAAGGGAGCCAACAAAGTGGCTACTCAAGAGCTTAGCAACTCCAAATGGAGCTTTTAGAGAATAACTGAATAGCACCACCAAGTGTCACGACCAACCTTTAAAAATCCAAGCTTTTTGGTCTGAAAAGAGAAGAAGAAAGGTCATAAGGACATCATAAATATGGTAGCAACAGACCAAGCAATAAAGATTAGTACTGACGGAATAAAATCATTTTCACAACTACCACAAGCTCTTTCTTTTGCAAAGTTTCCAAGGAAGAAGAAATACTCTCAAAACAAAGAGGATGGATTTGAGAGAGAAAGAAGAAACCATGAGCTCACACTTAATACCCACGAGATACAAAGAGAAGTCTGAGGCTGAGACAGTAAATAAAGAAGTGAAAAGAGAGTAAAAATTTGATGACCAAATTTTTGAAATTTAAAATTCAAGGTTTGGTCAAACACAAAATGTTGGTTGTAAAAGAAGAGTACGGATTCTAATAGACACTAGCGAATAAAACAAAGATAGGAAGGGAACGGGCACTCTGCAAACCCAAATAAAAGGCCAAAGTGCGGCCTATACTATATACAAATACACAAAAAGACAAATGTCAATGGTTTGACAGAAAAGAAGGTCTGTTACCATGAAGGCTCGGTTGTGACCATAAAATAAAATCCTAAAAGCTTATGGTTCTCACAGAACTCTAAGCTTTAGCCAAGGTTCATACCTGAATACATACCACAATAAGACAAGAAGACACTGATGGCAGACACCAATACTCAAAAAAGTATAGTACATGTGTCATGGGCATTGGCGCGTATTGGAATCAATATTTGGCAGAGGCTATAACATCATACGTACATGCTATATGGTGTAGACACAACAACTAGTACTATATATAAAAATACATATATATATATATATAAAAATATACATTTGAGGCGCACGGAAATTAAAGGATATTATTTCCCGTCCTGGAATATTACACCACCACCCATTTTTTTTTTTTTATGTATATATAACATATATACAAAGAACTTTTGGACAAAATGTTTGTCCTCATCCGTGTTCATCCCATTCCTGTGATTGTACTAACATTATTGAAAAAACATACATTTTCATTTATCTGTATGCCCACCCAATTAGTTGCATGTCCTATACAAATATGTATATCATTCAAATATATATTCTCCACTCAGTTATTTTATTTTATCTCCACAAATGTTACATACATTCGGTATTCCTATATTTTGACCCTTTGGGAAAGTCAAATATATTTTAAAAAGAAAATCCCATTCCAAAATCTGCCACTACAAAGTTACAAATTGATACACGAAGAATACGAAAAACATGATTTTATATCATGTATGGAGAATTCGTCGCCATCTCAAAATACAAATCGCAAAAAAGAAAAAGAAAAGAGGAAGAAAGTATCTTACGAAGTGTATGTAAAATCGAAACAATTTACACAAAGCAAAAATGAAATCCAAAAGACAGAATTTGAAATGTTGACTTTGCGGACAACTGAAACTTGGGGGGCAACTGTTGGAGGTTATTTTCCAACAGAGATTGGTGATCATTTACACAACCAGTAAATTACAAAGAATCTACTACAAAAGAGCTACTACAATCAACTTAACTCGGCATCTCCGAATGTTCCCAAGTCGACCTTAATCATAAGTAAATTATTATGACCAATTTGGCACCTCTAGATATTACTAAGCCGAGCTCAATCACAAGAAAATAATTCAAGTCTGCTTAGTGTCTCCGTACGCTCCTGAGCAGAGCACAAATAATCTATGTCAACGAACACTCACGTGCATAGAACGTCATATGTGCCATCATTTTCAAGTGAATACTTAATATGTCTACACATAATACCAATCTATACAGAAAGGTGTTAGTCATCCCGAGTTATCGCCTAACATGTCCATATGTGACGCTAATCTATAAAGACAAGTGTCGACTATCTCGTGTTTTAGGGACTAGCACACCTCTATAAAACCATCACTTTACCAATGATTAGGGTAAGCCGCCATTCGCACTCCAAAAATCCTAAATCTTGCCAACGTTCTCTTTTCTCTCTAATATTTTTTTATCTTTTTATTTCCCGCTGACTTGAGCATCAAAGAGTGTTTAGCAGGTACCACACCGGTGCCACCATCTTAGCTTGCAGCGTCGGACCACTTTTTTGTACTCTCTTTTAATAATCAGTCTGACCTCGACATCAACAGTGAAGGTATTCATTTCCAACACGGAGTGCAATGCATACTAAGTTGGTGCTCGGACAAAAAACCATACCAACAAAAGGAAAACCCAACTACAGATCTATTTGAGTCTCATCCAATTTCAACAAAGGAAAACCCAACTAAAGATCTATTTGAGTCTCATCCAATTTCAACAGTGCACCAAACCCATGGCGAACAATTGGAAGCATGAAACCTGCACATGTTTATGTAATGGTTAAGAAACGCAAATTTATAAATTATATGGCTTTCATGTTTCAAACAAAATCAGCAATCCAAGATCATTCCCAATATAAAATTAGTACCATATAATAAAAAAATTCTTCAGGAAAAAGAAGTAAAAATTCTTTAGCTTGGCTTAAAATTAGAAAACAAACATCAAAGACCAGTATGAGAAAGAAGAAAAGAAAATAAATATAACAAGAGCTTAATAAGTATATTACGCAAAGGATTAAAGAAGAATTAGTTCCCAATTGTCAATAGATTCTGACATTTGGCAAAAGAGATTTATAGGCTATTTAAATGCAGGGAAAAAGCAGCTACTATGATGAGCTTCCCCACATAAATCATCTCCGAGTTTCAAGAAAATAATCAACTAAGTGAACTGACATTGTTCAAACTACTAGGCTTGTAAAAACACTTGTGTAAACCTTCCTACAATTGGAATAATAGAGCAGTCTGCAGCAGTGAAATATCTTTCGTGTAAGGTGCATCAACATTAAGAAGAAAAACCAGCACCAGAGCAATGTTTTCTTTGTTAGCTTATACAACAATATTTTCACCTATCAAAAAGGACAAATGACACTAGATCACTAAGGAAACATCAAGCTCTAGAAACAATACAAGATAATCTCCAATTGTTTTTGTTTCTTCCATGTCCATTTAAATTAGACTAATTTTGCTAGGCATATTTTAGGAAAATGACCATAAGTCGTAGAACTCAACTTAAATGAGATTTGTAACCAGCATCGTAAAAACCCGGATTTTGGGAGGGAAATTTGGATATTTTACCAATTTTCTGGATATAAAATTGAGAGGATTAATTTGTAAAAATTTTGTGCAGAAGGACTAAATTATAATTTCTGAGAGACAGAATCGGCAGAGATTTGAAAATTTGGGGACTTATGTGTAATTTTTGAAAAATTACACTGCCCTATACAAACAGGCCATGTGGCCTGTTCACTTTCATTTCTCTCTTCTCTCTCTTCCCCCCACTCTCTCTCTCTCTCTCTCTCTCTCTCTCTCTCTCTCTCTCTGTTTCTCGGCCGTGACCCACCAGGGGAGAAGCCGCGCCACTCCGGCCATCGTCTAACCAGCCGACCAACTGACGTCGACTCGCTGTGCCACCAGGAAACCACGCCGCCCGTCCCCGGTCACCATCGATATCTACATCGCCAAAAAAGCTTTAAGTCGCCATTTCGAATTTTTGGCCGCCGGCGACGATTCCGACCTCTGTTCAATCTCCAACTGGTCTCGTTGGATTCATCTCGTCGCAAAGATTGTCAAGGTATATATATCTTAACTCCATAATGCCCGAATCAAAAATTGTCATTTTTAGAATGTTTTAAGTTTAAGTTTGACTCTTTGATCCGGCCGTTGGATTGTGTTTTGTTGTCATTTTTGGATTGTACTCGGAAAATAGGGAAATTTGGTATATATATTGCCTATATTTGGTGACTGCCACGAAAATCAAGATCGGACGGTCGAGATTTATCTCGATTTGCGTGCAACTGGCCCGGTGTGAGCTTAGACCCGAATTGGACAAGTTATATGTCTAACTCAGCTATTTTGGGTGCTAGGAATTCAGTGAAGAGGTCCGTTTGTGGAATTGAAGCTCAATTGAGAAGTTGATTTTTCGTAAGAGGACGATCGAGGGCTTGGAATTGCTTCTTGACCCTTCGGGCCATCGTCAACGACACCTTGAGGATTCAATAGTGTGGTATCGCTATTCGAGCGAGGTAGGGACTCAATTATCTCTGTTTTATATCGTTTTCGAATAAAACTTATTTTCTGCAACATATGAGAACAAATGTGATTTTTAGTTTCCTTAAACATCTGTGATGGGAATTGATTGTATGATGTATACATATTATATTGCTCTAGAAATTTTCTGAATGCAGTTATTTTGGGTATATTAAAAATAGGGTCGTTATGCTACCTGTTTTTCTATAAAACGTAATATGCTGATTTTATTGAAAAACCCGAGCATAATTATTTTCACACTTCGGTTCTGTATTGCACGTGTCACTGAAGTATCAAATCTGTGGCAATTTGATTCTCAAAGTTAGTAATTAAGTTCCTAAATTTTTTGATTTGTCTCAATTTAGTCTTTCGACCGTCAAAATTATAATTTGATATTAAATTTCTAACTAAAAATACATATAAGAAGCAATTGTAGCATCTGAAAAAATATTTAAAAGAAATAAATTGAACAAAAGGATTTATAAAGAATGAAAGAAGTATTCTTTACACTTTTTAGGGCTCTTAGAGTTACAAATTTAGAGAAAATGTTGTTGTGATTATTCATTTTTATGATTAAAATTTCTAAATTACCTTTTAAATACACCTTTAAATGTCACCATGTGTGTTTTTAGTCAGAAATTTAAAAAAAAAATTATAATTTAAACAATTTAGGGATCAAATTACTACAAATCTAAAATTTTAGGAGCCGAATTACCATAATTGAAATTTTGAAGACCAAATTGTCACACAATTAAATAATTCATGGACCACTTGTGCCATAAACACTTTTGAGGAAATTTGATTTTTTATGGTAATTTTTCAAAAAGAAATTGAAAAACTCTGAATTTTAAAATTGTTTGAAAGATCATATTTTAATCAAAAAAAATTATTATTAAAAGTATTTAGAAAATATTATTTTTTATCAATTGATGAGATACTTTAAGTAATCAATCGAATTATCTAATATAATTTAACCGATTACCTCAAAGAACTAAATTAGTTACTCTAAATAACTCAATTGCTTATTTGGAGGACATTGGAAAATATCAATTTTCATAAAAATAGTATTTTTATAAATATTTGTTAAAAGTGTTCTTTTCCAAAACATTTTTTAAATTAAAAATGTTATTTTTCTAAATCGATCTGCAATTTTTCAAAAAATTTGGCCATCTAAGATTTTTCAATTTTTTTTTTACTTTGGACATGCAATTTTGAAAGAAGCCCGAACCCTTTTTGGTATTGTCATTGCCAATTTTACTAAATATGTCTATTTCTTTTAAATATTTTTATCAAATTTTTGTAAATATGTTTGACATGTTTGATCTTTTTATTTTACGTTTCACTTTGTAATTAAGTACAATATATATTGATTTTTTTTAATTTGAATTTTGTTTTTTCACAGAACTTTTAAGTTTACTTCTGAAACTTACCATAGAAAGTTAACCCAAGAAAATATTGACCCAAGGAAAAAATATGAAAAATAACTTATAGAAGGATTCAGTAATTGTCAAAATTATCATATATGACAGAATTCTATCGTAAATAGTATTAAACACCAAAACATTGCTCAACCTCCCATCACCTAAAACCTCTTTTTCTCGAGTGCGAATTTGGGGAACACAAAACGTTTCCAACTTAACCACTTCACTTTTGAGTGTATCTTCTAATAAATACTAGATTCAAGGGAGCAACGGTCTAAAAGTGCTAAATAATAAGTGGACCCTGAAATTCACTCCCATCTCTTAATCGCACAAATGAATTGTTAAGAACTGGATTCGGTATCATGCAACAGGTTCGTTAGGTCACAAATTACCACTTTCATGGCTCTCCTTCCCCAGAACAAGATGAACAAACAAGCATATTACTTAATTGGTCCGAGTTACAATTTCTAGACTCCGGCACAAATATGGTTTTGCAAACATTTAAGGAGAAATTCCCATACCACAAGTAAAGATTCTAAAAAAAACCCCTATAACAAAACGAGAAATAATGTTATCTGTTTATTTTTCTCAAACAATTTGTTAAAAGCAGAAGCCACACTTGCATCTCAACATCATTGCTGAGCACATTGCACCCTCTGAGCACCACCGTGCATGTCATCATCCTCTTCATATGCCTCCTGGGCCTGGGCTTGCTTGCGGCGCATCTCATCCTCAATGTTCACATCATGCAGTGTGGTCTCCTCGCACTCGTCTATCTCCATGTCAGTAAGCTGGACTCCAGCCCTTGGGGGCAACACAGTCTCCAGAGCCTTGCATTGCTCTGGACTCAAGGAGTCTGGAAATTCAACTGTGAAATGAATATACAATTTACCCTTCATGAATGGCTTCTGGTACATTGGCATTCCTTCATCATTTATGGCCTTGAATTGGTCTGTCACAACAGAAAGCGAGAAGTATGAAGTTGAGGATCATAGTAGTAATTTTAACCATTACTAAGAAAATAGACAAATTAGTGAGCATTCCAAAGCTTGGAACTCACTCTACATCATTCTAAAGAGAATAAAACTAAAGACTGCTTTAATGACAATAATAACAATAACAGATTACCAACAATATCTGCCAACTATCACATCAGTTGGGAACAAAAGCAGACAAACAAATATAGTGCCTCCACAAGTAATAAATAAACAGTTCGTTAAAAAGCTAGTTCGGATGGTACTGCTAAAGATTGAGTCAGTGTCCTTTGTATATTATAAAACCAAAGGCAAGTATTTCAACTTCCAACTAGGCCAAGAAAATCCCTTGGAGAACTTTCTAAATCATAAACACTAGACTGCCTCAGCCAAGTAGCCACCAGATTGGCTTTTACCCAGGGAAGAACTAAAACTATACAAGCTAGCATAATTATTTGATGTGGATTGACATTAAGTGAAGACTGCCACCAATTGCGCTTCTACATAACAGAAACCAGAGTCAAGAAGGTAAAGGGAAAAGAGGGGCAGGCAATGACAACCCTTCGAGGGTAATAGATTAGAGTTCATAAAAATTTGCATAATCTGGTATTCTTCAACCAGTTCACGGTCTATGACAATCAGATGGAACCAAAAAACTCTGCCTCCTAAACTTGGTTGAATTTTAGGAGGCAAAATATTTGAACCAGAAATCAAACTGAATGACTAGATATATCCATATTTATAAACTGCAACTAAACTGATGATGCAATGCTGAAAGGTAAGTTGAAAAACCCCTCAAATAATCAAAACTTAAATTCATTCCTTCAGTTAAAACTTATAGATTCTTAGCTGTTCAAATACCAGACCCTTTGAAATAGTGTAGGCAGGCAACCAAATTAAACTGATGATGCAATGCTGAAAGGTAAGTTGAAAAACCCCTCAAATAATCAAAACTTAAATTCATTCCTTCAGTTAAAAACTTATAGATTCATAGCTGTTCAAATGCCAGACCCTTTGAAATAGCGTAAGCAGGCAACCAAGCAGTTCAGCGAAAGCAATAGAACTCATCAAGTCGACCAATCTTTTTCCAAATTAAAAGGTTCAAAAAAGTAACAAAAATACGGAGATCAATCACTTACCAGGCTTGACTACTTCTCCGGGTTGAGATTTAATTAGGAGTTGCCTCCCATCTAAATGGGTCAATATAAATTGAAACCCACATAGTGCCTCTGTAAGGCTCAGAGTGTGCTCATAAAATATGTCATCACCTTTTCGTTTAAACTTAGGATGCTCTTTCTGTTGTAGGATGAACACGATATCTCCCGTGACAGTATCAGGCTGGAAAGAAACAAAAACAAAACATGGAGATCAATAACCATAAAATATAACACATAGCATTGGATCAAAATAACAGCCAGACAATGCAATGCTTAAACAAGTCAGTAAAGAAAAACTCTGCCTTACCGCTTCGTCAGCTTCCCCAGGGAATGTAATCCTCTGTCCATTTTGCATACCCTTCTCCACAATAACTTCCAAGACTTTCTTCTCCTGGGCAACCTTCTCACCTTTGCACTGTGTGCAGCGATCCCTGTCATTGATAGTCTCACCAGTACCTTTACACTCAGTGCAAGGATGCTGCATCTGTTGAATCATAGAGGGACCAAGCTGTCTAATCGAAATCTTCATTCCAGAACCTTGGCAGGAAGGACATTTCATTGAAGCACCAGACTTTGAGCCCTTGCTGCATTATAATATATAAATTTGCATTTAAGCAGCATGAAGTTAAAAAAAAAAGAAGAAAAAAAAAACCATTCCAAGCAATTAAAAAAAAAAGATAGAAAGAGACTAGGTACTAACCCCTTGCACTTGGAACAAAGTACATTGCGGGAAAGAGAGAGCTTCTTCGATGTCCCATTATATAGGTCTTCCAATGAAACCTTGAGAGGATGGATTACATCCTCCCCCTTTCTCTGTCTTCGGCCTCTGCTGCTCCCACCACCTGAATACAGAAAATTTCAGTTAAAAATAAACAAGATTCTAATCACTTCATACCAATAGAGGAGATTCATCCCGACAAAGAGTAAAATCCTTACCACCAAAGGGGCTGCCACCAAAGAAGGATTGGAATATATCAAATGGGTCATGGCCACCACCTCCACCACCCATTCCTTCCTTAAGAGCATCCTCACCATATTGATCATAAATCTCACGCTTCTCTGGGTCACTCAGAACCTCGTATGCTTGGGCCAACTCTTTAAACTGAAACCACCAAAACATTTAACGTTAAAATCTCGCCCATAAATCATAATATAGAGAGGAAACTCAAGTCAAAAAGCACTTGGGATATCATTAACTTGGTCAGAAGACCTTGCGTATCAATACATGTTAATAATAGAATTCAGTGGTACAATTGAAAACTTTCGTCATCATCCATCTACCTCCCTCAGATTACAAAAACCTGGAGCGACTTTACAACAAACCCAGCTCAAAATCAAATAAATATACAAAATTATCAACCTCTAATGCAGATCTAAACAGCTTCACCAAACAATCTCATCAAAGTACAAAAGATCAACCAACTGACACTACAAACCTAAAAAAACTTAACTACTATCACTGAAGTAACAGGCCGATCCATCAAAATCACAAGCAAAGAACCCAAAAATATATAAATAAAACAAAATTATACCTTCTCCGGATCCCCACCCTTGTCAGGATGGTTTTTAATGGCGGCTTTACGATAAGCCTTCTTCAGATCATCTTGAGAAGCGGTCTTCGACACGCCCAAAATCTCATAGTACTTTGTGTTATCGCTTTTCTTAGGCGCTCTCCCAAACATCTTCTCTTATATATGTTATTCTATATTGAAAATTAAAAAAAAAAAAAAAAAAAAATCAAAAACTCGGAACAAAAGAATTCAACATCCGCCATTAGCTTCAGAATACGATAAAGAAAACCCAAATTGCATTAAAAAAAGAAAATCACAACTCGAAGTACCGATTCGAAACGTGAGCAAAGGTCGATTTTTCCCTCTTTTGGTCTGAGCGAGCTGAGCCTAGAGAGAGAGCAGGAATCGAGACGGCGAAAGAGGAAGAGGAGTAAGAATTGGGGTTAGATATGTGTATATAAAGGAATGAATGGACGGCTGGGATTTATCGCTGAACAAACGGTGGAAAGCGGTAGCTGAGGGGGGTACTATTGACAATTGACATTGACTTCGTGTATGGCCGAGAAGGAGAGGAAGAATCTAGAATTTCTCTCTTTCGCACTTCTTAAGGTTTTGTTTTGGATCAGTGGAGCGATCTCCACCGTCCAATACGGCCTTTTTGTTTTTTTTTTTTTCTTTTTAACTCGTGAGGTGATAGGTCCTTTTTTTTTTTTCCTATTAATGAGGATTTTTTATGGGATTTTAGTTTTGTTTTTAACTTTGTCCAAATTGATTAGAGAGGAGAATAATAAATTAAATAACGGATAACCATTTTGTTTTTGTTTTGAACTTCCTGCGTTTTTTGAAACGTAAAATTGAACAATACTGTACATTTTATACATTACTTCTCTGAATTTATAACGCATGCCAATTTGCCAAATATATCCCTTACTCACCAACTAAATGGAGAAAATTGAAATAAAATGGACAAAATACAATTAAAAACAATTGAATACAAAATCATGCTTGATAAATTTTAAATTTAGAATGGGTTGAATTTTTTGAAAAACCTGGATTGATATAGAAAATATCATTTTGTAAAAGCTTTATAAAAAATAACACTTTTAATAAATATTTGTAAAAGTACTACTTTTTTTTTTAAATTAGTGTTTTCCAATGTTGAATATAATAAATAGTTACTTGAGATAACCAATCAAGTTACATTACTTCAAGTATCTCATCACTTAATAAAAGATCTCATTACTTAATAAAAGATGGTATTTTTTTAAATACTTTTAAAAGTAATTGTTTTTTAATTAAAATCTTGTTTCAAATAATTTCAAAATTCAGGATTGTTCAATTTTTTTTGAATAATTACCATAAAAAATCAAATTTCTTCTAAAATATCAAAATGTAAAATATAAAAACGTAATTATCCCTTCAAAAAAATAAATGATAAAAAATATATAATTTAAAATTTTCATTTGACATTTTTAGAAATACAAGAATCTATTAAATAAATAACTAGTTAATTAGAAAGTATTACCTAACATATATATAAATTATCTTAATTAGATAGTATTACCTAACATATACATAAACTAGTTATTATACCGCTAGAGTTGATATTAATATTGCATATATTAGACCTAATTTATATTTAGGTTCAATATATTATAATATTATTACAACATCAAAGAAGGTATTTATCTCTATATTTGATGAATGGAATACAACTATTTGTTCGATAAACTAAATTTAATATAAGGTATCACTAATATTAAATTAAATATAATATTATATAAAATATTAAAAAATATATTTATTTCTACATTTATTTTGATGAGATGAATGTAGTATAATTATTTTTTTTGATGAACTAAATTTAATATATGATATCATTAATATTAAATTAAATATAATATTATATAATATATATATATTACAACCAATCATAGTATAAAAAAATAATAATAAGACCAATCATATCATGAAAAATAAAAGTTAAACTAGAAACCTTCTAAAAATTTTAAAAATAGAAAATTGATCAAAGAAACTATCACATTTTTTTAACTTTCTTTCTCATTTAGGCTTTATATATATATATATATATATATATAGGCACTAATCCAGTAGGTTTTTTTTTTTTTTACCTATACATAGGTATTAATTTAGCATGCACATTTTTTTATTGTAAAAAGTAAGAGAGAGAAAGAGCATTAATGATGCACGTCTTTTCATGCACTTCATTATAGTCATTGGATCACCATTAGATGGTGATCTAACGGCTAAAAAAAAAATATCTACCCATAAGTAAAGAAAAAAAATACCTATTAGATTGGCAACCTATATATATATATATATATTGCTTTAGATCCCATACGAGAGTCATATAGTCATCGAGCATGACGTTAATAAAAAAAAAAAGGAAAAAAAAATCCTTTTTTGTCATATTTTTCATTTACTGCTAATAAAATAAATGTATCCTATGTAATAATTAGTGTAATGATAAAAACCATGTAGAAGTAATAACAATTAAGTTTAATATAGTTCATCAAATCTACATATTAGTAGCTCGTCACATATAGTGCTTTTTTTTTTTGAAAACATCATCATGTATAGTTTTGTATTGCATAATTTAATGTTCTTGTTTCTACGTCATATTTTTTGTCGCATATAAAATATAATTTTCACCAAATGTCTTATCTTTTGCCCAAATTTGATTAGCATTACTCTGTATAATAATTTTAATCATGTCTACTGTACAGCTAGTTTTATTATTTTAATTTTTCATATTGTCATGCTCCCACACTGAGTACGCATGCATAAGGCAGCTTGATGGGTACTAGACTCGTCTTAGTTGATGCGGGACATGCGATGACACTTATATTAACAAAAAAAATAATAATAACAATAAAATTGAAACCTAAAACTATAAATTGTAGTTGTCATATTTATACACACTACTAGAAAAAAGGATATTCACAACGGTTAAAAATCACTGTAATTAATAATTTTACGAAGGTTGAAAACCACTATTAATGCAAATATCATTAAAAAATGACACTTTTAACAATAGTTATAATCGTCGTGAAAGATAGATAAATTACGACAACCACCTAATTGACTCACCGTTAAAGACATGTAACGGTGGTTATAATTGTCATTGATATATGTCTTTGAATGCTGATTAATTACAGTGATTCCTATAAAAGCACCGTAGTTGATCAATTTCATAGCAGTTACAACTACCGTGAAAGATTTTTGTTCCTTTAACGGCGGTTCCACATAAATTGCCGTTAAAGGCTCATTCTAGAGGAAATTTTTTTTCCATTCCCTTGGATAATTTATAAATTTCCACAGAATAAAAACCTGTATATAAACAGTCTCATTCAACTTCTACAATATCGAGACTCAGATAAATTTACAAATAAATGTATATAACTAAAGTTTTGTTATATAAATAAATACAACATAACATGTGTACCACTACCACTTGCAAGTTAGTTAACTTAATTCAAGGTTAGACTAATCTATCCAATATGCATAAAGTCAATGAATTGAAATAAAACTTAATACTTGAGTATATCACTAAAACTTGCAACATAATTCCGACGAATTATACCAATAACTATATTCAAGAACATAGTCTAACAAATCTAGATCATTCATAGATAATTAGCTATGGTTACGACCCATTCTTTACGTATTTCATTAATGTTGTCTACTGAATAAATTTCTTAGCTGCGACATTATAAGTTTATAAACACAAATTAAATTTAGTAGCTAAAAATGACAAGAACATGTGTGAACTTAAATACTTTTAGATAAATAAAGTACAGTGTTAAGATACTTACATTTGATCTAATATAATCCAACGGACTATTATCCTTCATCAAGTCTCACATCATGCACAAGACATAAAAACCATACTCTACGTAATTGGGTTAAGATGGATATTATGATTATGATGAGAACTATATATGGTCAAAATATATAGACATCAATTGCATACCTTAATAAGTTTATATTATAATCATTATAGATCATATCTTAATTGCATGCTACATTGGTCGTTGTTTCCTTTTTTATTTATCCGTATTATATATTTGGAATGCACTAAAAGAAAATAAATATCATATTACTAATGGATTAATTACATAAATATATGTTAAGTATATTATGTTATAAATATACTAACCAATTTAGGAGATTTTGGGAATTCTATCTTGGTCATTGTCCAAGTAGATCAAAGAAATAAATATTTTTCTGGGCCACATTAATCATCATCAATATCCCATGCTGCCTGTTCAAAGCAATGTAACCAATTATAACTACAAGAAAACACAAACAACTCAACCATGTAACATTTTAGTCAAAGAAATATAATATTTACCCAAGATTATAAGGAGCTAATAATAGCATTCATTTGCTTGCTACATGGAGTCTTTGTGCAAGATCACGAGGACGGCTATGATTCTTTGCACTGAGAACTTTAGATATGATAGAAGGATCAACAAATTGAAATAAGTATAATCGTTCCAAATTCAAGAGTTCATCGTACAAATACTTAATTAGAAATCAAAAATATACTATGTTACTATAAATTAAGAAAATATGCAATATATATATATATAAAAGGAAAATATAGTAGTGTACTTACTTGATATACACTGAGATGCATGTAGTACAAATCTCTTGGAGAAGAGAGAAATATATTATATCCTCTGTTGCCACATAAAGTTGATGCTCCTAAGTCCCGTATATCTCTTATTCCATCGGTATTGTAGTATTGAAGTTAATGTTGAATTTTGAAATTGTTGAATACAAAGACTTCAATGTTAAGGGAAGATAAGAAGTTTATATAGGCAACTCCGAATGCACATGCCTAGCACTAGATAATGATGAAGGAATCGCTTCTTTCTGTTAAGGTTGAGTCACTAGTTGTATGGGAGGTGACACATTTTTCTTCCTTTGTGACTATATTTTAATTAGTTAGAATGATATATATTATATTAAACTAAATGAGTAAAAATTTGAGAATTTATCTCATCATTCCCAAGTAGTACTAGATACTTAGGCCAAGATATTAGTGTATCAATTGCAGACATAACAAGGAAGAAATCGGCAGATGGAATGGGAATCGAGAGGACCGTTGCTTGTTGAATACATCTTTGATTGAAACTCAAACATGATCTTTACCTAAATTCATCCCATGAACTATAGTTACTCCAGTATTTACCATAAAACCAGTGGTAACTATCTCGTTATCTGGTTTTACCATCAACCTACACGGTGTAAACTGCATATTGAATATATTAGTATAATTATATAGTATACATACACTATTATAGTTTTTACCAAGATTGGTGTTGTACTATTGTCTTATACTTCAGGAATTATGGCATAAAATTCAAGCTCTTCGGGATCATTGATATCCATCTCAGCGTCCTCAACATCAATTTCGGGCTCATGGATATTAGCTTTTGGATTCTTTTTTCCAAGTGCACCAATAGATTTCAAAATTATGTTTTGAAACTTGTCAAATCTTTGTTGCAATGTAATCTCTTGTTCTTGGAGGCATTCTTCATACATTCTTTCTAACTTACTATTTTTTCCTTCCACACTTTGTCTCTGTGTCTTTCATAGTGAAATTGGCGTTCTTGTAATTCTTTTAATCCCACACTAGGCTTCCTGAATACTTCTCTTTGTCTTATAAATTTACCTTTATCTCAAACACGATCTGGGTACTCAGGAGTTCCCAGTGCTTGAGTAAGAATGTCATTGGATCTAATTTTAATGATCTCTCCCTTGTTTCATAGCTCATATAACATATTCTACGAAAGTAATAAACACATTATTTAGTTAATCAAATTTTTAGTTATAAACGCCAAACTACGTATAATAAATAGAACTTACAATTCTTTCATCTTTTCTCTTGTACTATCATCTACATAGTTTTTTTTTTGGATTTTTTCCACAACTTAGCCCGCTCAACTAGATATACACTTCCTTCTTCTTATTACATTTCTCTTCCTAATATTGAGAAACACTTATGAGAAGTGTAGTATAGGTATTGTTGTTTTGCATGTCTTTCTTGGTTTTTCTTCCTCAACTCTAGAAAATTAGGATCCATTTTTGATGCATCAAAGGCCTTCCATTATTCATCAGTGATGTAACAATTGCTTGTTACTAAAACTATTAATGCATCTGGATTTTTTATAGCCCATATATCATCTTCAAAGTACCTCCTAATATATTTACTAGTTAATAATGACTTGTAGTCATACCATTTCTTACTCACCGATGACCACAAATAAGGTTTATTACCCTAACTATCTGGGAATGTACTTTATAATAAAATCAAACAAAATATGAATTAGGCCATATGGTAGCATAAAAAAATAATGTATGATATAAAGCAAATTAGTAGATAACTTACTCTCAAGTCGTCCCATATGACAATATAAATCTTTTCTGGAACATTAGACTAATCAGGTATAGTAATCAAAATTTTGATATGAGCTAACTAACTAAGATATGACTCAAATCTCGGTGTCCAATGCCCATCTGGTTGGCCAAATGCGTTCCACTCTAAAAGAATTAGTTCTCCCCTATTTCTCATTTTAATGATTTCTTTACACTGTGTAGCCCTTCTTTTTGCCTTCTTCTTCTGATGCTTTGCATGATCCTCATCTGAATAGTCTTCCATTGACCTAAATAAATAAAACAAAATATCAGTGAACAAAGTAGCTCTTATTATTCAATTTTTATAAGTAATGAAAATAAACATATAATACAACATATACATATTTAATTCACCTTCTATTATTTTGCCTCAGCCAATATTAATCCATGAATCATCACCATCATCCCGAGAATATAACCCTATGGTTTCTGCTACAGTATTGAAACCATCAATATCTCCCAAAGCTATATCAATTATATTAAGCTCATCAAGTACTTCAACTTTAACAAGATCATCATTATTTCTCTCATGTTTCTTGGTTCCATAGAAAGTACTACATACCAATCACTATCTAACGGGTCAGTAATGTAAAATACTTATTTCACTTGTGAGGCTAAAATGAATGGATCATCTTTATGACCTACCTTCCGTAGGTTAACCAACTTAAAGCCCAAATCATCCACTTTGATCCCATGATTATTTTCAACCCAATCACATTTAAAAACCGGGACCCTAAATGCACAATGGTTGAGCTCCCATATCTCTTTTAGTACTCCATAGTAGGTCTTATTTCCTTCAATAGGGTTCTTATAGTTAGCACTAGCAAAGTACATGGTTTGTGCAATAATACTAACTCCACTATTTTGATTAGTCCGTATATTATCACGAGACTTAGTATTAAAACGTTAACTATTGATAATATATGCCTCATGCTTAGTAGGCATAATTGTGGGATCTTTTATAATCCATTTCAATTTTTAAATACTTTAGTATTTGGATTCGCCAAATCAATTTTAACTATAACTACAAAAAAAAATAGAAAATATAAAAGATTTTTTGTTAGTATGGATACATTTTACAGAAAAAAAGAACTCATTATGTCATCCCGTCTATTCCTTTTTTCTTAACTAGTTTATGAATATCCTATGATATTTTTCTTATACCCATTTTTCTCTCTTTGAAGGATTTTCATGTTTTACATATTGTAAATGGTCACTATATATACAACTATTTCTTAAGAATCTTATTGCAACAACTAAGATTATTAATAAATTTATGAATCAAATAACTTAGTCGCATTTACTTGATATAAGGTTGAACATCTGCTATATTTTTAAGTACAATCCTATGATCTAGATCTAAATCTATGCAATCAATGAGAGTGGGATTACTAACACCTATATCTTTACTTTGAAATTCCACTGACTGTCGAGATTTCAGAATACCAATAGTATGAGCATGACCAATATATTCTGAACAAAATTCTATAGCTTCTTCAGCTATGTAACATTCAACTATACATGCCTTAAGACGATTCTGATTTCGAATATAACCCTTGTAAATTTTCATTAATCTGTCAATTGGATACATCCATCGCAAATAAATTGGACCACTTAATTTAATTTCCCTTACTAAATGTACAGTTAAATATCAAAGAATGACGGAGGAAAATATTGCTCGAGAAAACACAATGTAATGATGATTTCTTTTTGAAGTGATTCAAACTTGGTTACATCCATTGCTTTAGTACAAATAGTATTGAAGAAGAAACGTAATCTCATGCTCATGAATCTGACATGATTTAGAGAAATTCCACAGATTGCAACTGAAAGTAATTATTGCATCAAGGTGTGATAATCATGTGACTTCAACTCAATTAGTCTTAAATCTTTCATAAACACCAAGTTGTGAATGCTTGAGAAATAACCATCCATAACTTATATATTGGCTAAAGTCTCACATATTTGACGTTTTTCTTCTTTTGTCAAATTAAAACAAGCTGCCGGTAAAAATGTTCACTTCTCATCTAATTTAGGAGCTAACTCTTTTTTTACTCCTATTTCTACAAGATCAAGACAAGCGGAAATACCATCTTTTTATTTTTTTCGGGTATGTTAAGCAAAGTCCCAATAATACTATCACAAATATTCTTCTCAATGTGCATGACATCAAGATTGTGCTGTAAAACATTATACTTCCAATACTCTAACTTAAAGAAAATAGATTTCTTTTCCAATAGTCACTCTTCGTTACTTCCTTCTCTGTTTCTTGTCTCCTTTTCTTCTTTTCTTTCTTATTTCTTTGGCTCTTTTCTTTCACAATTTTTCTAAATTTATTAACTATTCGACTAATTTGTTTAAAAACTTCCTCACTACTTAATGGATTAGGAGCATTTTCCATCTCTTTTTTTCCATTAAAACACTTCGTATATTTATGATAAGCACGATCAAGAGGTAGGAATTGTCGATGTCTCATATAACCTTCTTTATTATAATGTTTCAATCTTATTATATGTGTATGCTCACTATATATTGGGCATACTTCATAACCCTTTACACAATGCCCGGACAAATTACGATATGCATGGAAATCATTGATTGTCCATAATAATACTGTCCTTAAATTAAATCTCTCTTTTTTCCTTGCATCATAACAATCGACTCCATCCCATATACTTTTTAAATAGTTTATTAACGGTGCCAAATAAACATTTATATCATTTCCAAACTATGTAGATCCTGAGATTAATAGGGTGAGCATTATAAATCTTCTCTTCATGCACAACCAGGGAGGAAGATTATAAATAACAAGTATAACTGGCCAACAACTATGATTACTACTCATTGAACTATGAGGGTTTATGCCATCAGCCGAAAGACTAAGTCCGAGATTTCTGGGATCTTCTTTTATTATTAGCCATATGTCATCTATTTTTCTCTAAGTAAGAAAATCTGTTGGATGCTGAAGTTTTCCATCTTTGATTTTTTCTTTATTATGCTATATCAAACTTTTAGTATGTTCTTCATTTTGAAACAACCATTTAAATTAAGGAATGAGTGGAATATACCACAATACTTTCGCTGGGACCATTTTTTTCTCTTGGTTAAAGTGCTTCATAATCTCCCATCTCGAACATTTGCACACATGATAAGTACTTGCATCTACAAACTCTTTGCAGTATAATATACAATCATTTGGACAGCCATGTATCTTTTCATACTCAATGCCTATTGAGCGTAATATTTTCCTTGCCTCATACATAGAAGTAGGTATGTTATTATTTTCTGGGAATACCTCTCCTAATAATGAAAGCAATTGAGAAAATCCATTATCGCTCTATCCATTACGAGCTTTTAAATTGTTAATCCTAACCAATAATAACAATATCGTGATTTTTGAACCAGAATAGAGATCTTTCTTTGCATCCTTCACTAATTTAATGAATTCATCTCGATTAGCGAAGTTCTCTTCGATATCATTAATCATATTTACCGGATAATCTTTGTATTTCTCAGAAATATACTCCTTTCGAGCTCTTTTGTTAAGGAAATTTTCTTCACGTGCGGGTTTTTTATGCCATATCTATCTTGTATAAGATGTATCTATTCTATTAAAAAATAAATATCCACTTACATCGACATCTCTCATATAATTAATGTAAACACACTTAACACATAGACACTGAGTCAAATTAGGATCTACACTATTTTTTTTGGCATATCTTAGGAAATGTGCAACCCCATCTTCATACTCTTTTGATAATCTACTCTTTATCATCCAACTTTTATCCATTACTAATTATTAAAATTTTTACTAAAATTCAACAGAGTTTTTGCTTAAAAATTGACTAACCCTTGCAAAAAAAAATGCACACCACTAATCTATACTTTAAACCCACGTCAATATATCACATTTTAACATTTGTAAACCTCCAAATTCATCTCCTTTCATACTTTGTATTAAATTAACAAAGTTAGTAACTTAACAACTAACTTATTTTGTTAATGCTTATCTTTTTTCAACTAAGAATTATGTAAATTCAAAGTATTATCTATCAAAAATTAGTAACTATATAATCTATCAAATAAATAGTAAAATAACATAAAATTAAGCAAAATTAAGTAATTCATGACGATGTGGTCACATTAACAAACTATAATTGTTAATGACTATTAAAAAACAACATAATAACATATATTTTATTTCATTTTCTATAATTAAAAGAAATTTCGGATTAAATACAAAATTAAAAAAATACCTCCAAGTGACCTAAAATGCAATAATAGTATGGATTTGATGCTAAATTGATATTTCTGACCAAATTAGAATCTAAAACAACTAAAAATTACACAAAAATAATAAGATCACACATTACTCGGGAATTGCAGCAGTTAATCATAAATTTTTCGAATAAATTCTAGGTTAAAAATTTGTTAAAATACAAAAAAATCATTAAAAAAATCATGCATATAAAGCTTACCCACGTTAAAAGAAACGATTTGAGCTAAATAGAGGTGATTTTCGGTTAAAAACTGGCCGGATTACCAACTACTATGCACAGAGAAGATAAACGACGTGTCCACGGGTTGAAGAAGAAGAAGAAAAATAAGGGCCCGAGCTGGTTTCGACATTTTTATTATGGTCTTTAACGGTGATTCTATTAGAATCACTGTTATAGAATCGCAGTTAAAGATGTGTTTTTTACATTCTCGACGGTTCCGATCCAACCGCCAAGAAAATTTATTTTAAAAAAATAACCTTTTCTCGGCGATTGGTCTGAAACCGCCGAGAAAAGGAGGCCAGTTCTCTTTAACAACAGTTCTTATTAAACCACCGTTAAATCAATGCCATTAAAAGCATTCTTTTAGTAGTGACACTAATTTAATGTAAATCATTATTTAAGATAACAAAATATAATGCATAAATTAAATAAAAATATTATATGAGACCAATTTAAACCTTAGATTTATAGTATACAGGTCGGGCCTATATGTACAAAATTGGCATGAGCAAACATACTGTTTGGCTCAACTATAGCCATCGTCAAATACAATTTGCTTATCTACAACATAAGATAAAGAGTGTACTTGGGA
Organism: Parasponia andersonii; assembly: GCA_002914805.1. NCBI lineage: Eukaryota > Viridiplantae > Streptophyta > Magnoliopsida > Rosales > Cannabaceae > Trema > Trema andersonii. Next base: position 381,637 of record JXTB01000051.1, read on the forward strand.
GCTCAGTAAACAAAGACGACCTATAAGTCTAAGTACAATACATCATAAAAAATATAACAAGAATATTCAATATAGAGCTTAATAATTCATCATATATACAATAAAAATGGTAGCATATTCATTCATTGAGGTATGTGCAACATAATTTCTAGGGCTCCGATGATACTGCTACCAGCTCAACATAAACATATCTCACATCATCATATTTCATCATATCAACATATCTTATTCATACTTACCTATATAGGACTTATATGGCCACCCTATTGTTGCCTTGGCCAAGGCTTAAAGTCTTATACCATAATTTCATATTAATTTTCATCATAAAATTTTCTTAGAAAGTGTAATGGGTTTCATAATACCCTAGTCCCATATGGACCCATAGTATTAGCTTACTCTACATGCCATACTAATTAAGTTGTGCATCAGTTGGGTTGGGTTGATATACACCATCTTTTTTGGATGAGCCTTCAAGCTGGACTCAACTAAAGATTCCAAACACCCGAGGCAAGCCAAAGATAGTCAAGGCGGCTCGAATTACGTCAACTTGCCAATAGAGAAGGGAAGGAAATACATCGAGAGATAGAGTGAGGTCTGAGAATAATGAGAGATAAAGGCAACAAAGAACGGATTGATATTGAAGAAAAATATATATAGGTTTGATATTAAAGAAGAAATATATCCATAATATAAAAATAATAAAAGTTAAGTGCTAAATAAGAAATTGATAAAGAGAGAAAGAAATAGGGGGGAGTGATATGACAAGTGAGAGAGAATACTAATGAAATCACTTGAAAAACAGAAGTAGTAATAGTTTTTCAATGCTTAAATAATTTTTAAGGGAGAAAATCGTTAAAAAGAGTGAGTTGTCAGATAAGACTTAAAAAGTCAACAAAAGTCCTTATAGACGGACTATTAGATATTTAATACATTATTTTGAAATATAAATATCATATAAAAATATCTCATTTGGCCTAAGTCGAGTTCTATAAGTGGAACATTTTCTCACACACTACTTGAACTAATAAGCTCGAGCAAGATAGTTTTTCAACTGATAATACCAAGTTAGAGAACCCATTGTTTTCGGCTTGAATTGGGTGAGAATGATCGGCTTTGTCAGCTTAATCAAGGTTTATATACATCCCTAATAATGTATTTCATATAAATATTTGGAGCAAAAATCTAAATATACCAATAAGCATATTTATATGACCAAATAGATTGTGAACTTAACATATTCCAATATCAATATTAATGACTTAGTCAATTTATAAGCATATTTATTCATAATAATCTCATAACATAATTGCTGGAAAGACTTCAGAAAAATAACAATTAGTAGTATTTTTAAAATTTATTTTTCTTGAAAAACTACCAATAGTTTTTTAATTAAACAACCTAGTAGAAAAAACAATTAGAAGCATAATAATTTCATAACAACATATTAGATATATGTAGAAAATTATACCTCTTGTAAACTGTAGATAAACAAGAGAATTACTCCAATCCTCGATTGATCTTCGGATATATTTTTGTATATAACTATACAAGAAGGTAGTTTCTATATGCTATATAGAAAAAAATCAAGTTAATAATTGCGCATAATTCATAAAGAAATCCCAGAACATGATTAGACTATTCACTTATCTTTAGAAAAACTGATAGAATTTTAGTACAGTTTCTGTCACTTACAAAAAAGATAGCTAGAATATCCTATATATAGACAACAGCAAAGAAGATACAAGGACACAACCGTAAGAGTGTCACATGCCTATGGTCACTATGACCATAGCGTGTAGGCCTCTAGTAACTGGAAAAATTTGGCTAGTTAAGATAATTTTCTTTCCGTGAATTTCTTATTAGCCAATTTCTCTTCTTGTAATATTTGGCTATCCATTACCGCTTTATTTATTCAACAATTAGTGAATTATTACCTTATTAGTTTTTCCTTGATTTGTTAGTATCCAATTAATTATAATTAGAATGTCTATCTAATTATGTCTAAGTATATTGAATCAAATCAACAGCAGGAATCTCTATCAATATTTTTCTAGAAATTAACATATTCCAAACAATGATATCTTTTATGTTTACTCTGAAAATTACCAAAACTAAAACAAGGCTTTTACTCCCACTATGCTACATGCCCAAGCCCAGTATTTGTGTCAGATGTGCAGCCTCCCGTGAAGTCTAATATAATATGTCTAATTTTATCTTAAATTAGTCCAGTCTAGTAATAGTGTTACCATTTACATAAGCTAGCCTGAGAATCTTATAAAGTATGCATAGTTGGCTCCTAAATAATTAAATTAGCTTATTAATTATTTAATTTCAAATATATTCTACTAAAATACTGAAATTATACTCTAGTTATCCATGATCAACTTTTATAGTAATGTTCCATTACCATAATGATTCTTTGCTAATTACTCCTTTGAATAAGATCATGAAAACATAATCAAATATTTCTTGGTTTTTACTTATTTCTTTAATGATCATCTGTCAATATCTTATTGACTGAATTAGTATTAACATGCTTAGATTGAAGACATATGATTAAGTATTGAAATCCACTAAGAGATGTTACTGTACCAAATTCTATATTGCTAACTACAACAACAGAGTATTAGCCTCATTGATCTCATTCATTTACAATTCAAATAAAGTCATACTTGAGAACATATAATCATATCTAACTCAAAATTAAGAGTAAAGCTAATTATTGCCTATGAAATTTTTTTCCATTAACATTGTCAATAGAATTTCATGATCCAGTACGGTGTAAGTTCTATTATATCAGCTAACTTAAGTTGATCAAAACAAGTTAAATTTTTTCAAAATCTGCTGCAACATAAATAAAGTGCCCAACATTATTTATATTGTTGTGAACTACTATTAATTAGTTATAAATAACTTGTATTCATGTCTTTTGTGAATCTATATTACAATCACAAAGATTCATATCTATACAATTAAATAGACTTTTTTCCAAATAACATACACAAGTAATTAACTGAATAATACTTTATTTTATTAACATAAAATTGTTTACATAAAAATAATTACTTTTATGAGCTTCTCACACTAATTCTAACAATAGTTGCAGCATAAGATAGTATTATCCATAAATATATAGTTCCTAACATTATGTCAATAAAGCTTATGAAAGAATCAACTACTAACCACATAGGATTTAATGCAAAAGCATATATACTGTTTAATAGCCCATGCATCCTTATGTTGTAGTTGTGTCTTTACTTACAAATTATGATGCAACACACATATATATATATATACATATATAATGGCACAAGTATGTTTAAGATCTCGCTCATTCCTACTTTAGCAATTCGCTAATCTATATAGTAAAAACATAACATAGACACACATTTCCGAGTCAAAGTGAAGCATAAAATACTAAAAATGTTTCTATCTTGACAAGTTTCTCTTAAGAAATTATTAGGTTATCATAATTACTTAAATTAAAGAATACAATTTATCTAATAGTTTTAATAAGACTCAATTACATTACTTATGAAATTATAAGTCTAGTATCTCAATTAGGACCTTTCAATTTTATCAAGACCTTCATAAGTCAAATTATAGTCTTTCTTTTAAATTTAAATTTTTGTTAGGTTATTAACTATACCACTTAATTATAAGTAAGAGACAAAACTAAAAATAAATTTAAACTCACATTATATTTTATTCTCAGATTCAAGATACCCAGAATTTTCTAGACCATATATGATATATTTGAAAATTCATAAGTTATTCTAGGGAGCTAAAAAAATTATGACACTAGTGGCATATAAAACTAGACTCAAATATCTTATCTTTATTGATATAATATAATAACTCTGAAATTAATTTGGGGTCATAAAGAAGCCAGTAACTAAGACCAAAAATCTGTCTTAGGTAAAACCTAGTAATTATGACTATCAATGTAAAAAATTCATATATCCCTCTACAAATAAGATTTTTGAGTGATTTAAAGTCCTAAATGACCATTAAAAGGTCTAGTTTATGCTTTTAAACTTGTTTTTAAAAATTGAATTCCAATAATTCACAAGACATAAACATATATGAACTGCACCAGTAAAATTATAAAAATAGTTCTCAGCAAATACGACAAATTTTAAAATTTTATAGTTAATCTAATGCTACTTAGTTTTAGGTCATCTTCGTTGAAGAACCCAGAATTACATAATTTAAACTTATATTTAATTAACTAAAGGAACTCGTGTAAAACTTTTATCATTTACTCAATATTAGGAAAACTATATCTTAAAAACTTCTATCTATAGTCAAGTTTTCATATTATGAATTCTATACAAATTTGATTTTTTTTTTGATAAAGTGGGTTGGCTCAAATAGTAAGAGTATCCACTACCTGAGATTTTAGTCTTAGGTTCAAGTCACACTAGGAGTAGACATAAAAATCTATGATCCTTAATAGAGTAGGATGAGGATTGAGTAGTAGTATATATTTTTATTTAATTTGTAATAAGAGAAGGTCATTAGTTAGGCCTCATTTTTTAAAAAAACAAAAAAAAGCATAGAACAAGTAGTAAAACATGTTTATTTTTTATATAGTCAAAACAAAATTACTCCACACATGCTTATAACTCACTGAAACTAACTAAAAGAGAATAACTAAATTCGTCATATAATAAATACCATCAAAATAGACATCTAAAATCATAATTTTAAGAACTAAAATATAGCTAGATATCATACCTTGGTTGTTATAGAAGTTCTTAAATTACTTTACAAACTAAATATTTGATAAAGAAATTGGGGTTTCTCTAAAAGATAGATGAGTTTTTGTTTGTTTTCTTCCTTTTTTTTTCAATCTCCTTCTAATTATTTACAAATTTGTCATTACTGATAATGAATCATTAGACTTCTTTAAAACTTTGAGCTCAATTTCAGAACATGTGACGAATATTTTTTTATGAAGTAAAATGTAAAATTATTTATAATAACTTATTAAGTAGACAAAATATTTTGATATATATCACCTAAATCTCGTATCATACAAACACATACATAATCGTATTTTCATTCTGATCTACGAAATAGAGGCTCATACTTTTTATAAAAATAAATTTCAATTGTGATTGAAATCATGACTTTTATATATTAAGAAAAACTTTCATATATATTATGTGCGACACCTTGTATTGAAAATTCTCTCTTTTTCTTCTTTAATCAATCATCTTCTAGGCCAATTTATTCTTTCAAGTCACCTTTTAAAGGAGTTCTTAACTAAAATTCAAGTCAACCTCTCAAATTCTTCAAGTAATATTTTGTTATTCAAAATTAAAAATTGTTATATAGCCTAAACTAATATGTTGTTTTCGTATAAATGAGTCAGGCACATTTGTGCCTCGTGTCTTATCTAAGATAATATAATCAGTAATTGTATTATATTCTCACCTAACCTATCTCATATTTTTCCAATGCTTGTAGTCGGGCCTATTTAGTTGGATCTCTTGTGCCATTATCATGTTTATTCTTTCAAGACTAATAATTGTACAGACATTATAATTGTTTTGCATCTAATTATGATGAACCCATTTATCATGTTTCATTTAATTAAAAATAATAATTTTCTTGAAGAAAAAATAATAGTATTAAAATATTAATGACTTGCAAGTGTATTTTTATTTTAGAAAATAGATATTAAACATTAGAGTGATTTTATTGCCACTAGTTTTTTCTATCTCTATTTCCCTTGTTTAATTATTTTTTTTTTAAAAATAGGTTTTTATATGAAAAAAAATTAATGTATAGATTTGACAAATTATGTAATTATTTTTACATAACTCAAAAAAATATATAATGATGTAAATTATTTAAGCATCCACTTGAGTCTTAACAAATCAAAATCAATACAATTAATTAGATCTCAATTTTTTTTAGTCAATAATGAACAAAATCTTAACTCAAAAGAGTAGCAAAAGGAGATGCAAATTATTTTTACCGTTATCACTAAGTTGCCAACTAAAAATCAAAACAATTTAGCAAAATAAAGAGATAATAAAATCAAAAGTAAACAAAAGGAAGAAATTTCCTTAAGCAATATGTAAATACATATATTTTCATAAAGGTATAAAGGAAATTTCTCAAAAATTTGGGTTAGAAAATTGATTTAAAAAGGATTTATAAAGGATTTATTTTGAATTGATGGTTTATATAAAGATATTGTTGGGTTATGGACTAAAAGACAAATATGGATAGAATTTTACACAAATATCGGGACAAAACTGAGAGAAAACTCAAGAGGGAAGGAGTACAGTGTCATTTGAGTCTGTTATTATACAACCCAAATTTTCATTTGTAAAAAAATAATAATAATAAACACACCAAAAAAAATGTGGAATATCCAATTGTGATGTACAGATAATGTGGAATGTATTTTATGATGATGTATGAGCGCATATACATGAATGATTAAAATATGTAAATATTTGTGAATAGTGATTTTGTTATAACTTTCTAATGGTATTAGACAAAAAAATAGTTGTAGATGATCAAATCCTTAGATGAGAAATTGATTGCTAATAATAATGAAATTGTAGTATAATAATAATGAACATATAAAATTTAGCATGGTTTAACTCCAAAAAAAATGGCCTACATCCACAATGGTTTTTCTACTATATGGGGAAAAGAAAGCATAATAAATTTAGTTATATTGTGTGGAATAGATGTGAATGAATAATACTGTGACTAATGAAATTTATTTAGAATGAAAGAGATCTAGTTGCCTACAATTGTGAATATAAGATAATAGGTAAGTAAATACCCACTTAAATAGGATAATTATCCCTTAATTAGTGGAATAATTTAATTATATAATTATCATGATTAAAAAGGATATTCTTGATTTGAATGTAATTAATCTTGCTATATCTAAATATTATTTGATTTAAAAGAATTCAAGAAGTCTCCTCTTCAACTACTCTTCTGTTCTTAATCTAGCGATTAACTATAGACAATAAATTATCGCACAATATTTAGCCCCCAACTTTTAAGGTATTCCTGATATGTTGAAATCTTTCTTTAACGAGATTGTTGACTGTGTATGATAGTAGTAGACAATATACTTTATTGCATCGTGGTAGATAATGTACTTTATTATATTTTTAGATTATTCGATCATATAAAACCATCGATTGATGTAACATAGCTTAAATAAAAAAACTTTTTGGACTTGTTGTAAATTCTCCCAATTGCTCTTTGATGTAGTTATGTAAGTGTATTAGCTTTAATAATCAACGAGTAGTGTGATAATATATGTATTGAGACACCATGTGTAATAGATATGTTGGAATACTATGTGATAAAGAACACTGTTTATTTTCATGTTATTGATAAGGGACATTATGCTACAATTGATATGTTAGGGCAAGTTATATTGGTGAGCTCATCGATGAGAATGACATCGCTTCTTCAATAGCCAAAACAATAGAAAGGTAAGTAATCTGATAGGTGAGTAATTTATGGGTGATCTTGCCTATTCTTGAACGAAACTTGAGAAAAGTGAGACACTTAAGCCCTAGATGATGCAACTTATAAGGTCATACATTTCGAAAATTGCTAAAGAGCCATGATGAATTTCAAATTCAAACCTAGATATAATAGGTAGATTATTGCTTCTTATGATAATAGCATGGAGGACCTTTTCTTTAATGTGTGTTTGAAATACTATTTTTGGAGCCTCACAATCTGGATGTTGATTTTTGGTGATGCTCAAGAAATAGAAGAACTCTCCTTTTAATAGCATCAATTAAGGCATAAAGCATGGTGTTGAAATGAATGAGTCTATTTGTAAAGTTCTTTAATTGCAAATTAAGAAGTTTCTCCTTAAAGCTGAGATATGTAGAAGAGGCAATTGATGACATCAAGGTTATTAATAAATAGCTCATAGTGTAATCCAAAAATTTCTATAGAAAATAATGTGACTAGAATAAAAAGTAATTGAGAGCAAAGCTTGTACCTTGAAGTTAGTTTGAACAAGTAAATATAACAATGCAAGTAAAATCTAGTATAAGAGTAATCCAACTATAAAATATGGTGGACATATAGCAATACCCTTAGGATTCCATGTAGCTTAGAGCTTGGTCATATCGCATGATTTATTGCGAGTATTGTAATTCACTCGAAAAAAATACTCCAAGTTTATCATATATCAAGCAATAAACCACTGAGTAAAATATTTATTATACAAAATAAAATCAACAAAATAGCTTTGTTATATACTGCATCTTAATATGTTTTATATTATAATAATTTTATAAATATTATCCTACAATATATGCACAAAAGTATTTGTGATCAAATAATATCACTACACAATAAGTTTAAATACTTAGAAGACTAAATACTCAAAACTAATACTAGGCTTAGTGACTAATAAAACCGTAGAATTTTTTTTTTATTTTTTAAAAAAGGATTTAGAATTAAGCTGAGGTGGCTCTATTGCCACCTCTATTTTTGTTTTCTCTCCACTCCTTTTCTAATTAATTTGTCATTCACAAAGTATTTTTCTCTCCACTCCTTTTTAATTTGTTATTCACAAAGTATCCTCTTATAAATTGACATAAGTATCATCGTATAGTATTGAACAATAAAAAGCTATTTCTTAGCACACCCTTCACATACTAAATATATTACTTATGTAAATTATATAAGACCTTAAAAGATCAAAGTTTAATTATATGACTTGATTATGATAAACTTTGGATACCAAAGATTTTAATTCTATCAATGATTTTGATTGTAATGAAAAACATAACAATCAAGAGATCAATTTTTTTCCCCTTTAACTTCATTCATAGATGCATTTTTCAATCATATATACCTTTTGTGTTAAGATAATTTGTCTAAAGTACACGTAATTTCTTGATCATATATATATATACTTTAAAAAAGGATAATTCACATACAAATTAAACCTAAGTAATTGAAAGAGGACATTATATATTATTTTTAGGAATAAATTGTTATTATTATTGGCATTCTTTCTCTTTATAGCAGCACCCTTTTATCAGATCAGTTATCTCATAAGTAATTTAATCTTTCACGTATAAATTCGAATTTCATTCTTGGACTACTTGTGATTTTTTACTATAAATCTCTTTTCTTACTATGAATTCTAACCTTAGTAGGTTTTATTTCTTTCTAAATATATTAGAAAAGCAATAGTACAATATAAATGGATAACAACACAAAAAGAAATTAAAAAAAAATTAGATTCTTAAATGTAATGGATAATAAATTATTAGGATAGTGTGGAAATAAATTCTTTTAAAAATATTTACCATTGGGTATTTTTGTACTAAATTAAAAATTAAAAAGTGTGTAAAACGAAATTATAAAATTTTAGAGAGGTTTAATTAGAAAAGGGGTGGGAGAGAAAAAAAAAATGTATGTCAATAGAGCTACCTTAAGGTAAATATTAATTAGTTGTCATGATTCATTACCCTACCCAACTAGAGGGATATTGGAATAGAATAGAGTTGACTTATTGACTTGGAGAGAGAGATAAATTAAGGATAATACAAAGGTCTTTACAAGGAAAAGAGATATCCAATTTTAGATTTTTTTTTAGGATAAAAGTTAGAGCAAATAAAGGAGTGAAAGAAATTAGATTTATAGGTAATTTGTTCGATTTTTTTAAATTTTTTTTCATAACTTAACACTAAAATATGCATTGATGCAAACTAATTTTGGTCAATTTGTTATTAAATCGAGTATTTTTGATTCACAAATTTATTTTATTTGATCTTATTTTTCTGTGTTTTGAATAGTTAAGATATTTGATTTATTTTTTGTAAGTCCTATAGGCCATAACCCTCGACTAGGAATAAAAATTCGAATCAATGAGTTGGGTTGACATCGCAATATTTATACATCTTTATTCAACTTGAACTCGATTTGTGATTTGTCATGCCATAGAAGCCTTGACATCGATTTGATATATCTCCTCAGTTTGAACCAACTTGAATTGCACAATCCATTTAAAGTAAATAACTATTAGCCCATAATCTAATTGTATCTTGTGAACTAGGTCTGATCCACGAACCTCCAAGTGTGTTTTTGGAAATTATTGTCTTATTTTAGAACAAATGAATTATGATCGATTTTTAGATTTGACTACTAACTTGTTACATAAGACACACACATTTTACATCATAGATATACTACTCAACAAAAAAAAAAATGCATATTATTATCTCTCTTAAGTAGTACATTACATGAAAAATTATATCTTTGTTATTTATTTATAATACTCATACTTAATCTTGTCAAAAAGGGGAACTAATACATACTCAAAAGTTATATTATTCTCTTCAAGTTCTTTTTATTAATTTTTGAATTTAAAATTTGAAAGGTAATCATTATATATTTGTTGACAAGTCAAATGAGATTTTTTTCAGGTTAAGTAAATGACTCACCTTTTTTCATTCATGTCAAATGAATCTACGCAATTTTAGTCCACACTATTTTTATAAACTAACTAATAAAAATTGTATTATATTTGTGTTGAGTTATTTTATTATAACTCGAATTGTAAACCTAGCAACAAATATAAAGGTGAGGTGTGATTAGGAAATGCATTCCCGCTCTTGCTCCATCCTTGGTTAAAGGGGGTGACGGCAAGGGATTTCTAAGACTCTAGCCTTAACCTTAGTTAAAGAAGGCAGAGGTGAGGAATCCCTACTGAGGTCAGCTTCTTAAATAGGTCCTTTTCCATTCACATCACATATATTAAAAAAATATAAAACAATAAAAATTAATTAAAAAAAAAAGATAAGAATTCATCAATTAAACATACAAGTTGCTATTAAATCTAGGATGTTAACTTTAAAATTTATTATTTAATGCGAACGAATACTTTTTCTTACCTTAATTATACTCTACCTTAGGTATATATGTCACGACCCAAATTCCGGGGCTAATAGCAAAAAGAGAATTTCACAATTAAAAATTCAAAAATGATTTTTGAAAAATTTATAAAAATAATTTTAAAAGTAAAATTCCCACAATTTATAATCACCGTTAGACATAGATTGTTAATGAAATTTTGTATTTAAACCAAGCATCATTATCAGCAATCTCACAATCCAGCATACTAATTATACAGACCGAGACTGTAAAATAGGCCCTTAAATATTTTATACAAGCCAAGATAAATAACAAAATTATTTTACATAGTTACTAATTATCCTCGGGGTAACTATCTTCTCACAATTATGTTCATGAGTCTCCAAAATTGCACCGAAGTACTACCTAAGAGAGGAAAAGTAAAGGATGAGTATTCGCATACTCAGTAAGAATTCAATTATCTTTTGGATGGATGCAAATTCTCAGACCTGCATAGTTAGTACCTTTAAATCTATTTATAAATTAAGTTTATAAATCACTAGCATCAAGAATGATCGTATATTCAAAACTAAAGTTAAAACCACATCATTTGACATATCATACATCAATAAAAATATAAGTGAGATTTCATCCTCTCATCACGGCCTTGTAATATCTCTGTAGCAGAGATACCCAGCATCCTGACACTACCCTTGGGTGTATCAGATAAAAATCTACGCAGGGGCCTAAGTCTCTCACTCAATGCCGCAACAACTTGCCAGCGATCTAAAATATCGTAATGCTATAATGAAACTCAAGTGTGTGATTGTATGGTATGTACATATAACACAATACAACAACCATGCATCCAATATTCAAATTATGTTTTAAAATCTAACTTGGCATTATTCTGGATTTACTATACATGGGTAGTACACTGTTGTTTTACCCTATAATTAAAATATAAAAATACATATAAAAATCTACATAGTCCAATCTCAATATAATCCAACAAATTTTAGCAATTTGTTAAATCATCGTGAAGTCACGATTTTTCATAAATAAAATTTTAATACAATTAAAATCAAAAATAGATATAAAATCAAGTAATCGAATTCCTACCTTAGTAGTAATACCAGACTAATGACACTCGAATGATCCCCCGTTGGTCACTCAGGTGCTTGAATGACAGTTTCTGGTTCCTAGTAAGTCCACTTAAAAAAGTAACTTTTCAATAGAAGCTTCAAATGGAGAAATGGAGGTTAACACTGAATTCAGAGCACCCAAAAATATTAGGTTAGATATATATATATATATATCTTGTCAAAATGGATCCCGGTACAGGACTGGCCCATAGCACGAAGAACGGTACAATTTTGTACTACAAAATTTTAATTTTCGTTTCACAATGAAACATAGTGATATTTTATATCAAACTTTATGTCTCGACCTCACTGAGTTTAAATTCGAAGTCAGAACTTAGTTTCGAGATCCCGGGTATTAGTTACGCTTAAAAATCTGAGAATTATACCACTTTTTATAAATATTTAGAAAAATATCCTCTTTTTCTAATTACTATTTACCGCACTTCTGACATATATATATATATATAACATATATATAATATATATATATATATATATCTTGTCAAAATGGATCCCGATACAGGACTGGCCCATAGCACGAAGAACGGTACAATTTTGTACTACAAAATTTTAATTTTAGTTTCACAATGAAACATAGTGATATTTTACATCAAACTTTATGTCTCGACCTCACTGAGTTTAAATTCGAAGTCAGAACTTAGTTTCGAGATCCCGGGCCTTAGTTACGCTTAAAAATCTGAGAATTATACCACTTTTTATAAATATTTAGAAAAATATCCTCTTTTTCTAATTACTATTTACCGCACTTCTGATTACCGTTTTTACTTCTACTAACTATAAAAATTCATGATTTTTGAACCTCTTTCACCTTGTAAATTTACTTCAGGTAAAATAATTACCTAACTAAAAATTTATGAAAATATCACTTTTTACAAAGTTGGTAAAAACAATAAAAATGGTACTGGAGATGAATTTCATTGAGCAACCACTTAGAGATGGTCGATGGCAATGAGAGAAGACAACACTCGCTAGCGGTGACAAAAGATAGCGTCAGATGACGTGTCGATGGTCGGAAAACCAAGGTTCCAGCAGAAACTTCCCGGGGTTGTTGCGGCGTCGTCCGGGGCGAAATTGGGCGAGACTAGTGGCATTCGGTTCATCGGCGACCGGGCTTTCACACGGGCTAGCACGTGGGTGGAGCTAGGGGCCGATGGCAGCGCAGGGGAGCTGACCAAATTCAATTGTTTTTCTCTCTTTTTAAGGGTTCTTGTGTGAGAATTTCAAAGTTCAAAGGTCCTTTTAAGCAGTTTTAAACATTGAAGCACCCTTATTATAATATTCAGATATTTTAAATATTTAAATCCAAAAAATACATAATTGCAAGTATGTCATTGGTCAATAAAATGTCCGATTTGCTCTTAATATTTTCCAGATTTTACAATATATTTCTATGTGTATCTTTCCCCGTAGGCTCCTAAAACACGCCAAACAAGTCCCGTTAATACAAATTGACATCCTTATTTTTAGCTCTACATAAACTATCGGTGCTTTTATAAAAGAAAAAGAGACATACTAAATGTACTATGTTTTACACTCTTCTTATATATAAATTCCATTATTTTATTTATATTTTAATAAGATAAAAAATTATAATAGAAATTACGCATCATATAATAGGATTGATAGTGTAAAAGTAAAAACAGCTAGTATTACTTTAAAAAAAAAAGCAGGTATTAAAAAGAAAATAAAAGAGACGAAAGAGAGGAGATTTGGAAATGGGAGAGCCCACATTCCGTACGGTCCATGATCCTGCTGTAATCCAGCAAGTTGGAGTAAGGGAGTGGAGACTAATACTGACACTCTGTAATAAATATTCACTCAAAAACACAAACACGCCGTATTTATTCTCAACCCTCTCCGTGGCGCACGTTACTTATCCTGCGCCCACTCTCTCTCTCTCTCTTCTTTTCCCTCTCTTGGGTCACTGAGGAAGCGAGGAGAGACCAAAATAGTCTTTTATTAAAAAAAAAAAAAAGGAAAGAAAACAAGGTAAGCCTTAACTCAGCCTCAGTTGTTCTCAGAAACATTTTTGGGTAAATATATTGTGTTTGTCGTAAATTTTGGTTCTGGGTTTTTGGGCTTGGTTCAATCTGACTTTTTCTTCAATTTTTCTGGGTGTAATTTGTTAATGTTTCAATGAATTCACTTCCATTTTTTTGGTTTTAATTTCCACTGTTTTAGTGTCACTGTTGCATTGAGATTATTGCATTTTCTCTCTATTTGTATCTAATATGTTTGAATTTTCGTTCTTGGTTGACCATTGACTAAAGGGTTTCTCTCTTTTGCACATTTACGCTCAAATCACGATTTTTGGTTTTGGGTTTTTCGAATATTGTTTGAAGTTTTGCGTAGTTATCTTTAACTTTCTGTTTGGTTGCTGGGAAAGTTGTTGGAATAAATTTGATTCTGCTTCATACTGGTCAACCAAATAAAATGAGTAATTTAATTTCAAAAAATAAGTCCTACTTGTAGATTAGCAAGTTAAGAATTAATGGCAGATAAAATGGCGTTAAGCTGATGAAAGCCACCATGTGATATAGTTCCACCATGACCACAAGGCAAGCCCAAACTCAAGCTCACCTTCCTCCTCGCTGCCCAATTCAAAAGAAGCCCATCAATGGCTCAATCCCAAACCATGAATCTTCCTCTCGACCCTTTATGGAGGACCATCCGGCATGGCTTGATGACTTGTTGAGTGGCCCGGAATCAAATTCCAAAGGAAGCTCCCTTCGTCGATCAGTGAGTGACTCTGTGACCCTTTTGGACAGTGTTGCAGACTCCTTCTCCATTTTGGGTCACCATTATGATGAAGGGAGTTCAGTTGGTAACCCAACTAGTGGTGGGCTGGAGTCGGCTTCTTCTATGTATGGTCCCAATTCTCCTCGGCTAAGAAGCAGTTCATCGTTTTCAGAGAACGCTATAGTGTCAGCATTGTCTGAATATGTTTCTCAAGAATCTGGGCAGTATATAGATGGTGGTCGTGGCGTTTCTGGTGTTGGTCTGTCTGATATGAAAATGGAGGGTGAGCTGAATGCGGAGGGAAAAACAGCAAAACGGTTTGGATTTCAACCTGTTAAATTGTCAAATACATTTGCTGTTTTGCCTAATCATAAAACTTTCTTGATGTTGAACTTCTATGAAATTTCACAGGATGGTTCTTGCTTGTTTAGTTTGAGTAGTTCTAACTTATAACTCGTCACGAGTTTTTACTTTACCATGTCTATTTTGCACGATATTCATTTTGGAAAGTCACAATTATTTTCACTGTTATGTTGTTCTCTGGATGACCAACTGAGAGGAAATTAAGATCTGACCTGATAACAGTTTTAACTGGCTATTTTATTTGTGCTTGTGCTTATTGTATTCTTAGCCTTCTGTAGACATGAGTGGATTACCTTTCTGTGGCCATTTTGCAGGCACCCTGGGCAGCGTTCAAGGATTCGTAAACTCCAGTATATTGCTGAACTGGAAAGAACAGTTGATGTTTTGCAGGTACGCTTTAAGGATTCAATATGACAACATTATGGTGGGGCCTATCAAAGGATGATCATGTTTTATTTTTATTTACTTTTCCTTCTTTCTCCCCTTTTGATTGAGTAGTAAGACAATAGTCAGTTATGTGTACACTGAAAATGACGAACATTTTGGTGTTACTTTGCATCAGTTCCCCAATATATTCGTGTGTGTGCTGTACCCCAACATTCAGTTCATAGCATGTAACTGTGTATACTGTGAGCTTTGAAAACAGAATGAAGTGTACCTATTTTACCTACATTCTATCTTGTTATAGACTTGCTCTGTCTTAAAGATTTCAGGATTAACTGAACCTAGTGCTGACCACTTCACTCCTAATTGATATCTGTTTCATTCCTTCTGTTTTGCTGCTTTAGTGGAATGTGCCTATGAAAAATGGTCTCTAACTCTTTTTGGTGGAAGTTAATGGGGAATTTCTCGTCTGACTTTGCAGACTTTAGAATCTGATTTGGCTGTTAGAGTTGCTTCTCTACTCCAGCAACGTGTTGCCTTGTCTGTGGAAAACAACAAACTGAAGCAGCAGCTTGCCAGAGTGCGGAAGGAAAAGTTGATCGTGGATGGTAAGTTCTCCTGTTAATTCTCATGGATTCCTAGTTCACTGGAATAAGCCCTGGAATAAATTGAACACTCTGCAATTCTTGATTGTTTTATGGGTAAACAGTCTGCTGCATTCTTTTCTTTCTTACCTGTATGAAGCCACCACCCTATCATTCGAGTTTTCATACAATCATATAGCTGGCGATTTGGTATTGTGAGATGAAAGAAAAAGGGTTGCTAATACTACAAAATTAATTAAAATAAAAAGAAGCTTACACAAAAGAATTGCGTTATATGGTATCATGTATAAAAGCATGTTGCTTTAAGATTCTCACTTAAGAGCTGTAGATGGTAGACTTATTGTCAAACCTTTTCCTGTCATCAATGTTATGTAACTCAACAAAAAGAAATTTCTGAAATTCCTCCTTATGGCTCACACTGACATTTGCCAAAAAAAAAAAAAAAATTGTGTATGTTAGTTTTATTTAAAAAAAAAAAAAAAAAAATTGTGTATGTTAGTTTTATTTGAATTGCCTTGGCCTTGAATGCTAGCTAGCTATGTGTGAAATCATGAGAAGTTGAAATGTATATTGCTTTTTCCTTTTTCCATAAGTTGTAATGGCTGGACCAAAGAGATGGGCGTACACATTGTTAAAAAGTAATGTGAAATGTTTTTCTTTGTTTTTTCTTCCTTCTTTCCAAACAAGAACCAAGTGAAGACATCTTAGTAAAGTATTGCCTTTGTAATTATATAATTTAACCCAATGTCAAACTTAAGGAAGACTCTAGTAAGATGTTACTTTGCAAATCGATTCTGGACTCCAAAGATTTGATTAGACTGACTAAAATCAACTTAAAACCTGTCAGTGCCATTCTATTGAAGATATCATTAAAAGATTCAGCTTCTGATACTGTATAAAAGTAACAAGGGGACAGAGGTTCATGCAAATACTAGGAAATATGTGAGAAGCAGGGAAAGTTGGTGCTCCGTATAGGAGGGGAGGCATATTAATTTGGTGTTATGCATGCAGCAGATAGAGAGGGACCAATGAAACTTGGACATGTGTTGCATTTTCAGATGCTTGATAACCTTTGCGGTAGAATTTGAAACAGTTAAAATTGAGTACTAGTATTAGCTCATTAAGTATTGGGTCACCTTTTGGAGTGAGTATGTAATTTCATCTCAATTAGCCAGAAGATAAGTAGCTTAATTTAGTTGTATGCTTATCATCCCATAATACCTTTCATAATTCTTATTTATGGTGGTTCTGAAAAGTCCCTAAGTAAGAAATTTGGATTTCCTTATATTATCTCATTGAAGATCGTTGTAAAAATTGTACTACTTTTCGCACCATTGAAAAATGTACTCTATAGTGGAAAACAATTCAGGAGAGCTTGCTCCAACATTTTATCACTTTCTATGTTGACAACATTATTACCGTTTTTCTCTTATAATGCTATGCCTACTTGTGCTGTTGTGCAGACCAGTATCAGTTACTGAAGAAGGAAGTTAACAGATTGAAGACTGGTTTACCAACTTCAACTCATAGTAAAATCCGGACATGTTATGTTCCAAATCCCCCGGCGGAGGCAGGTAGTTTAGAGGCCATGCAAATGACATTAGATATGGAGAAACTTAACTTTTACTGAAAACCAATTAGAAAAGAAAAGAAAAGGTAAATCATGGTTTTTGGAGCTGATTCACCTTGCAAGACATAGCTCTTTTTTTCATACATCTCATGTCTAAAACCAGTTCAGCCATGAAAGACATTCTAGGTTAATAATTACCATTTCTGTTTTGTTGCGCACTAGCAAATCTGCACTGTATTAGGTATTCTGCTAACTACTGTTATGTACAAAGAGGAAGCTGACTTCATCCTCCATGTACATTTGACCTACTCCATTAGCTTGAATTCTCTTTGAATGCAACATTATCAGTTGAAATTCAGTGCTTTTGGCAAAATTTAAAAAGAAACGCATGCTGCAGTATCCATAGGAAATGTTTGTTTTAAAAGATATTCTTCCAGCAGCTTCATATTAGTATAATCAAGAGTTACGAGTGTTCATTTGATTTCAATCCTGACATAGAGTCATTAGCTCGGATTGAATAAGAATAATCGGTGTTCCTGTGTCGTGGTTTGTCTACATGATTTAGATTCCCACCTCTTTGTGAATGAGTATGATAATTAATAACTTGTTCATAGTTTACCGATGAAACATTTCTGGGAATTTTTGTTGAAAAGACCAGAAAGCCAGCATGGAATACTCAGATTCATGTTGTTCATATGTTATCATTAGTTCCCAACCATGCATTATACAATTACCCTTTTGGTGCCTTGACGACATGGTTTACAAAACAACTATTATGATCACAAGGGAGTTAGTGGTGACAGTTCTTTTCCATGGATAGAGTGTAACCATTTCATTCAGTAAGCAATGGAAGTTTGTTTCTATCTGTTTGTCTATGTCGTTCACTTTCACAAGTGGGTTTGGGGACTTCATTTGAGGAAGAGCCTTTAGGAATTAACAGGTAATAAATACATGGTTGACCGTCAATGTACCACCCCTAATAAGAGTACCTCTCAAATTGCTAACTGAGAGTTGTAATTATACTCGACCTAAAAAGGAATGCCTTACATACAGCAGTGGATATAGTGGCTCGATACGTAAAAGAACTGTTGTCCTAAACGTTGACGGCATTATTCTTGTGACAGAGTAGTGATTCTCTCAGGAGGTTTTGATGATTGTTGAGATAGTTTCCTTACTTTCTTGATGCTTAAATTATTATACAAGTCTGGTTTTCAGACCCTGAATTCCAAAATTAAAAGCTATAGCACCTTTGCTAATGTTAATTTTTATTTTTCTTGAAAACTTGCTGAGTTTTATGTAAATCACTTTTAACAACTCTAAAATGACAAATGGAATTTTTCAAAGGACCAACATAAGTGTTGTTTCTTGTGCGAGATCACCTATTGTACTGGACATAAGGGCTTAGGAACTTACAAAAGAATAGTTTTATCAGTTTAAGGACTAAAGTCAAATAATTTAAAGTTTAGAGGGCAAAATGATACGAGGAATTGGGTAAAATAACTTTAAGAGAAACCGTGTGTCATTCCCAAAATTATTATTTACAAAATGTTCTTAAGCGATATTCTTTTTACACCAAGCGAGCGGCCATAAATGTGAAAAATGAGAAAATCATTGTTGGGGATACCTTTCCAAACCAAGGGTAAAATGACACATGGGATATAAGAATGGCACTAAACGACAAGTCGTTCGTCATGAAGCCTCATTTTGGTCCGGGCTTGTTGACCACAAAGCTTGGATGAGAACGCAGATCATGATCGAACTTGCTCGGATTGAAAGAAGCCTTATTTCGTAGGAAGCAGATGACACTCTAGGCCGCTAGGGTCAGCATGACACTCGACCACGGTCGAACTTACGGAAGCATCCGACCAATTTAAACCATTATAATCACCACCAATGTCACCATTGAATATAACCTGACCACACAGAATATTCCAAAGGGCATATTCCATGGCTGGTCACCAGGTGCTATGCAAGCTAAAACCAGATAGTAGATTCTTACCAACTTTTAGGTACGAGGGGTAGATGAGACATTTTCTACTATTTTAGAAGAGAAGTAGCCCTAATTATAACAATTTTGAGATTACAAAATCACTACAAATAATATGCCTTTCTATTATAAGAAGGAGGAATTCTACTATATACCCTCATGTCTCGGGTGTATTAATACACCCCACATTAGAGTCATTATGTTCGTCCGATTGAAATCAAAAGGCTCATTTTATGCATGTCCGTCTAAACTATTAAGTACCTTAACACACAAAAATTCTTATAACTTAATCTTCAACATATCAAACTCATGTTCAATCAGTCTCCATTAATGGCTCTTCCCTCTCTCGTCTCTCTTTTACACTTACCGTTATAGCCATAAAATCTATTTCGTCTAGTTAATACCGATTATAGTACCCATAAAATTTATTTCACCATTAGTAGCCAAGCCTTGGAAGGCCATCAGCGAAAGAGATAAGCTTGAATAGTTCATCGTTGACTGATTGGAGCTTGGCGTTCTCACTGCAAAGATATCGATATCCTTGCTGAGATCGTTGGGGTGCGAGGTGGAAATTTCATCATCATCGATGCAGATAGAGGAAGGGGATTTGGTGGATGTACAGCGTTAAAGAGAGGGAACTCGAGATCTGCGATGACCTCAGCTGGAGGTGTAACTTAGGCTTCTCACTGTCGTTCCAGTGAAAAATAAAAAAATCTCTGGTTTTCAAAATAAAGTCTTTAGAGATTATGACATTGTAATCATAAATGATTTCGCATTAGTTGAGATATTTATGGATCAATAAATATTACATTTTTTTTCAATTTTAGAAATAAATTAAGATCAAATAAGCCATTTCGTTTATTAAGTTTTTATGGTTTTAGTTTTGGGATTTTCTAGTGATTTAGATCAATATCATGATAGCGTCAAATTGCAAAACTCAAATTATTTTAAAATACTATACCAGAGAGAGAT
This sequence comes from Parasponia andersonii, assembly GCA_002914805.1. Lineage (NCBI taxonomy): Eukaryota > Viridiplantae > Streptophyta > Magnoliopsida > Rosales > Cannabaceae > Trema > Trema andersonii. Next base: position 402,301 of record JXTB01000051.1, read on the forward strand.
GGAGCTGATATTTAATAAATTCAAATTGGGGTTTGGAAATCCATTATAAGCAATGTGGATTTGTTAAATTTTTTCCATAGATTCATTCAAAAATGGGTAATCTTTTATCTTTTTTTTTTTCAAAAAAGTTGAAAAGCTTTCTTTAGCTATTTTTTCTAATATGTGATGTTCCATATTTATAACATAGTTTGTATTAAATTATGTCTATCCGATCAACTATCTAACGGTTCGCATTAAGGGTAGTATCAATACTCTCAAAAATAGGAGGTGTATTGTAAGTGGTAATCTACCATATTTTTCTAAAATCCTACTTGTTATTCTATATGTTCTTCCATTTTCTCTCTTTTTCTCTTATTGTTTCTTGTTTCATAAGAAGTAGCTTACTATATTCACCTCGCTCCTTCAATATCACATCATACGACATAATTTTAGAGAAGATTTGGTAGGTACTGCCTCATAAGATTTTGGTGAAAATACCATCAATAATTGATGTAGCCGTATAAAGAAAAAGCGAAGAAAGAAGAAAGGAGAGAGAGAGAGAGAGAGAGAGAGAGAGAGAGAGAGAACAAAGAAATTAGAGAAAGATGAGAGATTGATTGCAGGTGAGATCGGCAGATGAGGTGGGAGTGGCAGAAGCACAGTGGTGGTGGGTTTTTTCATACCGTCACTTTCCCTTTTTTTTTTGGGAACGACAAGTTTTTTTTTTTTACTTTTCTATTTTTATAATATTGTGGCTTTTTCTTTTTATGGAAATTAAAACAAAATCTCCTAATACAGTAAAACAAAAACACTAGGAGCTAAGGAAAAAAAAAATTTAGAGTGCAGGCAAAGGAATTCGAACCTAATTTGATACCAAAATAATGTAGCAATAGAAGGGACAAAAAAAAAAAATAAAGAGAGAGGGAGAGATTTTAGAGAACGAACAAAGAAATTAGAAAAAATGGGAGAATTTAGAGAGAATATCTAAATAGTTGTATTTCATAAGTCAAGTATGAGACTAAAAGGGCTTTTTTTTATAGATAAGCATAAAATACAAACTGGAGAAGTACACTAGAGTAAGCAATTGACATAAACTTAAAACTAACAACTAATTACTTAAATTAAAATAAATCTAATAAAATAGTATATGCTTGATTTCTGACTTTCTATATTTACGCCTACTATAGGTGCATAATTTAATTATAGAAGTTATATCAATAATTGTATTCAAAGTTATACGGGTCATACCGACAACAATTTTGGATTTTAGTATCATTTAAAATGAACTATTCAGAAGCATATAGTGCCTCAGTTAAATGATGAAAATCCACGCCAACAATTATTTTGTAAATAAAAATTTCACATATCATCAATCTGTCATTTTGTCAAATGATATGCTATAAATGACTTATTAATTATCTGTAAAATAATAATAATAATAATAATGATGATGATTTAAAACTAATAAAGTAATTAATTCTTGGAGAACTTATACTTAAGGGTCTACTAAATTCTTGTGATGAAAAATGAGATTCACTCATCAATATTTTTAAAATTAACCACATTCTCATATCGCATATATAAAATTAATTAAATACCTTATTTCTCTAATAAACTCCAAACTATTTTAGCCACTGTCACCGATTCAAATCTTAACCTCAGTGGCAGTGCCTCCACTTGACTAAGGTTAAAAAATTTCAACCGTGGTTTAACTTGCTCAGCCGCCTTTTCCATTTATTTGGATCATTTTTCGACCAATGGCCGGAAAATTTCGACCATGATCGAAAATTTTCAACCTGTTTTCGATTGTCGTTCGACTGTAGTCAAATAATTTTGACCTCGGTCGAATGTTATCAAATGCCTTCCTAGCACCATATTTGTCATTTTTGACTTTTCTGACTTCGTCAAAAATTTTCGACTAAATCGAATCACAAATAATTTTAAAATTTCAAAATATTCATTTGATGATATAATAATAAAGGTTTTATTTTTGAAAATGATTTATAGATATTCCTTTTTTTATATTAAAAGAAGGTTAAAATTGATAATCCTCTTGATTCTTTGTGTGCAAGAGTATCTACTTTTGATAAGTTTTGCGAGATCGTTTAATAACACTTTTCAATTTTTGATAAGTTTCTTTAGGAAAACTTGCCAAAGCTACTGACCAAAGCTTTGAAGATTGCAAGAAACTCTACCCTCAATGGCTGATTTGGAACTGTGCCAAATCTTTTGCCTCGTAAAAATAATGACATTTGTAGAATTTTATTCCAAATTTGTTATTTTTAGCCGATATAGTAATTCTTTGCGGTCCTTGTCAAGGAAAACGGAAAAATTGCCATCGCTACAACATTTAGTTGTACAAAATTATTGCTAGCTATACTTCTATTAGTAGACTAGTGACCTATCAATATGATCTCGTACACAACATTGTCACGTTGGACGTCAATAACACAAAGGTATATTAGTAAGATAGAAAAAGGACTCTACAACATTTAGTTGTACAAAATTAACACTATGTTCGGTGTATAGTATTTTATACATTGCAGTACCTTGCATTATCTTTATGCAATATAACAAAATGTTTTTCTTTTTATAAAGTGTATCCTGTATGTTCGATATGGAACTAGAGAATAAGGAGAAGGAAAGTAGAAATAAAATGAAAGATAGAAAAATTGATAAAACAGAGAAAGCCAAAATGACGTGGCCAAGAGAAACTCACAAAGAGAGAACTGAGGATGTGGGGGAGATTAGAGTAAAAACATAATAAAATCTATCTTTTTCTTTTTTGAGACGGAAAATATAATGCAATCTAACCATAAAATACTTTTATTGCCACCTCTCTTTTTTTTTTTTTCTTTCTATTCATTTTCTAAATAAATACCTCTTCAATAAATAAATAAACATCTTTTCAAAATTCAAAAATAAAAATAATCCTTAACACACCCCTTTTAATATTTGTTATTCCAAAGTTGTATGCGAACAAAATCAAATCTTGAAATTTCTTTTCCCATTCATTAGTTTTGAAGATCTCCTATCCATTTTTATTTTCTTTATTCTTCATTCTCTTGCTTTCTTTATAAAATTCACCACATATATTAAAGAATTTTTTAAATATTTTTTTAAAGAATATATAGACCAACCTTTGGAGTTAACTCTAAATGTTAGTCTTAATTTTTGTTCTTTACTTTTCTCCTAAAAAGTGAGAGTTCTTGAGCAATTTTTGTGGAATTTTTGAGTGACAGGTTACTTTTTCAGACTTCTTCAGAAAGAGATAATGTTTAGAGTTCTTGAAAGACTATTTAATTTCTTGGATTGTTGAGAGAGTTAATTTCAACTTTTAGTTTCTTGAGAGAGAGAGAGAGAGAGTCAATTTAACTAAAGAGTTGAAGTTTGAAATCACAGTATATTTATCCATAATAATGAAAACTTATCTAATAAAATGATTTTGATCTTTTAGATATTTTCAAAGGGTGTGGGGTTTTATTAATTGTGCTTTGAGTGGTGTACTAAGAAAGAATAATCTAGTTGAGAAAGAAGATTTTAATATTTAATATTACATGTGGTCATTTATATATTATTATTGTTATAAATTAAAAATCATGATGGGTGAGAAAAGGAAAAAAAAAGTAATAGAAGCACCTTTCCTTTTATCACATTATTAATTTTACGAGTCATATTAAGTTATATATTATTATCTCCGCATTATAATTCGCATACGGTGCCCAATACAAATACCAAAAATGCGCTAAAAGAACTTAAAGGAGATTTAGACCAAGAAAGCTAAAAGAACTTAAAGGAGATTTAGACCAAGAAAAAAAATGAAGTAAAAAGAACAAGAATATTAAATTCCAATATCAACAATTCTATAATACCTCCCTGCCAATTATCTTCTATTCCAAAAATCCGCAATAATACTTATTAATAAAACCATACCGTTCATGGATAACAACCAACTATAAGTATCAGTCGGAAAATATCAAAATGAAACAAGGTTCGCTTCTGCACAATATGTTTACAAAGGCTACCCTTCGGCAGCTTACCACAAGTAGGTAAACCGAATCGATGTAGATAACAGGATCAATATTTCACTAATCACGAATGGATGCCCGAGGAACGGTAGGTAAACCAAGTTCATCCTCCGCCTGTCACAAATTCAAATTTGAAGAACAATTAGTACACGAGAGACCATGACAAAACTCATGTTTCATTATAAAAGCAAGTTTCTTCCACAAAAACCACAAATGGGTTACAATCTTTAGAAGAAAACCACTCCTATGAGTTTAAAGGATAAATATAATGTCAATAATCTAACATGCTTCTCATTACATTTTGGAAAGATATAGATGCAGAGCAACGTGACTGAACCATAAAACAAGAAGAAACAACCATTATCGACGTCAACTATGCCTATTTGGGTTAATCAGCATCATTTCTATGCTCATAAGTCATGCAAAATGCAATGGTAGCTTTCACCTATTTTAGCCATTGATCCGAAAAAAGAAAAGGGTCTTAGCATACAAAATCAAAACAAACATACATGGGCATTTGATCTGCCAGCTGCTGCAGCATGTCCCATTGGTGCTGAAGGCAAGTTGAGCTCTGCGTCCAGATCAGATTCCTTATCAGGTTGGAGATAGGAAGGCACACCATCAGATTCAGTTTCCATTCCCATATCAGCTTCTAAAGCATCAAGCTCTGCAATGTGAAACAGAAACGGTAGGATACTTGATACAGAAGTGAAACTCAAATAAAAACAGAATGAAATAGTTAGAGATTTTAGTCATGTGCAAATAGGTGCTTAGGATTAGACTAGGTGAATTAAGTTTATCGAGTACAGTAAAATTCCTCTAGAAAGCTTTTACTGATTATCTTACCACCCATAAGCTCTTCCTCATCAATATCATCAGGCACGTTATAACTTCTACCAAGGGTCTCTTGAATTTCAGTACTGACGTCCATCAGGTCCATCATCTCATCTTGCAAGTTCTAAAAAGGTCAAAAATATAAAGTTAAAGGGCAAGAAAATAATAGGGTACAGAACAAGAAAACTAAAAGGGGAAAATTTTGAGATCACTTACATCTATGTCTTGTATCTTTACAGTTTTCATCATCCCTTTCAACTCCTTGTTAGCAGATTTCAGGGCTGACATCTGCAAAGATTATAAGAAATTTGTAACATGGTCAAATATTTATAGAACTCTCAAAATCCCTCTGTTAGGATTTAACACGTTAAAGCCTAAATGCATTCCAAAACGAGTACAAGACAACCTAGGACTTAGATTAATCGGATACTTATGGTTGAATCCCTCCTAATCACAAATTGTCCTTCCCCTACTTCTCATGAGGTAAGCAGCCGATTCCAATCAGGTTACTGAAAAAGCTCCGCCCGGAAAGCCTTGAACTTTGCCCCTTGAAATGCTACGAAGAAAACAAATATTGCAAGGTGAAAAACCAAAGCCCCAGTACAACCAAAGTTAATGTAGCAACGACTGATACCCCAACCATCGCAGATCTATACTACTAACTTCCTTTTCAACAGCCTCTCCATCTAGACCCATGTTTTGACAACCCAAAAAAGAAAATGTCCGCTGGCTTAATAGTTACTAGAATACTAGATTCTTTAGCTGTAAATATAAATGGAATGCTTTCTAGACTCAACCATTAAGTATATAGGTCCAGAGATAATATAAATAATTAAGCCTAACAACAGTAATGTTAGCTTAATTGAACAGAACCGATATAACTAAAAAAAAGAACTCTCCAAATCAAACAATCCATGCGAAACTCAATTATCACCGAGACAAAGAAAAAAGACAATAAAAGGAGGGAAGCGGTTGGGGGGTTGGAGAAGAGAAGAGAGTGAGGATTAAATGCATACATATTTCTACTGACATAATCAAGTCACAATCCTATTATTCTAACCTCTATTAATCACAAACAGTAAAAGTCCTTGATATACTAAATGGTCCTTAGAGGTCAACATTCCAAAAAAAATCAATAGACATTTCGGTACAATTAGAAGCTTACAGTTTGCTGAGCATCCTTAATGCCCTCAGCAGCGAATGCAACTTGATCAAGGTTAAATGTTTGATTGTACATCATGTCACGTTGTCCTTCATACCTGCCCAGAAGTTTAGTGGATCCCAAAAAAAAACGAAAAGACAGTAACTCATATTCTTGAATCCTCTCCCCGTAGACAACTTCAAGCTTGCTAAAGTAAGTACAAAGAGTGATTAAAATGGAGAAGAGACACCTACATTCGCTTTTGCTTGAGAACCCTCATGGCTCGAGCCTTAACAGCTTCTTGTGCAGGACCAGGTCTTGTTTTCTTTATCTGTTCTTTATATCTAGTAAGCTCCGCATCGAGCCTTTTGATCTTCTCATCCACCGATTCACCTCTTTTATTGATCTAAAAGAAATAAAATCCAGTTAGTCTCTTGTAGCTAGCTAAGCACACCAGTCCTATTTCTAATTTAATGAACAACGGTATATTATTATATTATCTGGACAAGAGTTCAATCAAAACGCAAATAGGAATAACACAAGAACAAAAAAAATACCAATATCAGCAAAAAAAAAAAAAAAACAAAATTATACAGCAAAACAATTTGTTGAAGACATTCCAGAATGCCATAAGACAGATAATACAAGTCATCAAGGAGACCAAAAGATAATCACCCGCTGATCCGCCCCGCATGACAACAACAACCACAATAAGAAACCAAAATCTAATCCAAACACCAAAATCAGTGAAAGCCGTTAAGCCTTCACCAAACAGATAACTTAGACAACCTAACAGCAATTCAAAAGCTACCATAAAAAGTTCGGAAATATGATTTTGTAAGTGGGTTTTAATATATAAAGCATATCAAAAATAGGCATATAAGCCATAAAGTGATCCTTGATAAACAGAGAGAAAAAAAGGGTTGGTTAACACTAATATATACATGGTGAAACAAAGAATCAGAGTCTGAATTAGCACCAGCATTACAGCTGGTGGGCAACTCTTCAAACACATGTTGAGACCATAGTATTGGTTTTTGATTCAAATCATTTACCAAATAACAATCAAGCAAACCCTTCATCTATTTTACTTCTTATTTTAGTCAATAAGCTCCATTGAACTCTTTTACACACACCCCCCCCCCCCCCCCCCCCCAAAAACAAAAATCTAAATCTAAAATCGCAGCTTGTATAAACCTAACAGAATTGAATTAAATCGAATCCAATCAGTTTGAGTGTAATTCTAATGTAGATCCAAAAGTCGTATGAGAGAGAGAGGGCAAACTTTATCGGAGGCATCTTGAATGGAAGGAGGGGGCTCCTTGTCCTTCTTTACACCAAAAACCCTCTTCATATTCGTCTTCTTCTTCCTTGTGAGACTGAAACTGAATCAAGAATCGAAACCAGATATTCGATTCGATTGGATTGCACTGTATTCGATTCTCTGGCCGCCGGAGAAAACTATGAGCGAATAGCTTTTTTTTTCCTTTTTTTTTTCTCTCTCTCTCTCTCTACTTTTTTTCTGTGATTTCTCTCTCTTTACTTGGCTATGAAGGTTTTAGAAATCAATACAATTTTTTTATTTAATAAGAAATAAAAAAAATATTCGGACACGGAAAGAAGAAGTTTCTCTGATGTTCATAGTATTTAATTATTCATCGGGCTACTTGGATTTGGTGCGGGTGCGGGTGCGGTGCCGGTTCCGAGCTTTTAATCGGGTCTCGGGTCGGGAAATTCTGCAGCTTGTGGTGACCGTGAAAGTAGACTTTTATATTTTTTCAAAGCCCCAAAATTTAAAAATATACAAATATTGAAAAGCCCCACAAAATAGACAAAAAGTAATTCTAACCCCGTGATAAAATTCGTGGCTCCATCTTTGTATTTTAGATTTACAAGTATCATAGTAATTATTTTTGGTAATTAATTCACATTTATGGTTTATGTTATGTCAGCCTAAACACATTATTAATCATGTCTTACTTGTACTTAGGGTCTATGTCATTTTTGTTCTATGATTATGCTTATTTATTTTTTTATTTGATCGTCCATACTATAACCATACTTATTTATTTTTTGTGCTTAATTGTTCATGATCGTACATATTATTGTCTTTATTATTTAAATTCCATTTACTCCAAATTTAATGAATGTTCTTTTCTTTACCTTTTTAGTAAGTGTAAATTTTTTTGGGTCCTTGGCAAGTTAGACAATTTCTGAAGTAGAAATACACTCTTTTAATATATTTTTTTATTTTTTTTTGGGTGAATTTCTATTTTCAAGTTTTAAGACTGTGAAATAAAAATGTATTTAACCATAGATCTAAATTTAGCTAGATAAGGAGATGTCGTCACGAGTAGGGTTATGTCGTATCAACAACAATACAAGTAGAGAGTTGACATAAGCATAACTGAGAATTTAATCTAGTTGTGGTAAAAATCAAATATTCTTCACTTATAGAATAGTCTAATTCAAATGGTTCAAATTAGAATACTTATTAATAGGTAAAGAATATGATACCCGTCGAAAAAGTATCCATATATACAGATATATATATATATATATGGTTCTTAATCCAATTAATTTTTTTTCCCTATCAATAGGTAATTTTTTTTAGCTATTGGATCATTGATCTAACGACTACCATAATTTGAATAATTGGAAAAAAAATAAAAAAAATAAATACATATTATTTAATACTTTTCTCTCTTGACCTTTACCATAAAAAGATGTATGTGACCAATTTTAATTAAGCAAAATAATACTTATAAATAGATATAAAAAAAAACACTTATTAAACTGCATGACCAATATATTTATATATATATGGGCACCAATCTAGTAGGTATTTTTTTTTTACCTATGCATATATATCAATTTGGCCAATGAAAATTTAGCATGCACATGTTTTTATTGTAAAAAGTAAGAGAGAGAAAGAGCATTAATGATGCGCATCTTTTCATGTATTTCATTATAACTGTTGGATCACCATTAGATGGTGATTCGACAGCTAAAAAAAAATACCTACCCATAGGTTAAAAAAAAATAACTATTGGATTGGCAACCATATATATATATATAAATATATATACCGATAACTGGTTATCTCCGTATTCTTATCCTTAAAATCAAAACTGCTAGAAACTACCTTAATTAATATTACCCAATTGCGACAGCATGACTTTTATTAATTCAATCGAAAAAAATAAAGCTACCAATCTCAAGAAACTATAAACAAAAATTACATGCCCAGTTCGTAAAAATATTATTTTGTGGGAAAGTGAAATAAAACTTTCTCCTAGTAAATTTTAGAAAATGTAACCAATTTAAAAGTTGTGAAGTAAATACATCATTTTTTATTTTGAATTAGTATATTTAATGACGTATATGCCTCTTAATTCGAAATAAAAAATTTAAATCAAAAATGTGAAAAAAGGTCTTCCTCTCTCTCACGCATGATCCCTCCTCTCTCTCCATAGTTTTTCTTTCTCTTCCCCTCCATTTGCTAGTTAAATTTTATGAATAACATAATAAAATGGAAGATGAGAGGAAGCTTAGAAAACAAAATTTTCCAAATTACGATTTTCATAAAAACATTCATGGATTTTTGTTATTGTCTATTTACATATTAGTAGCTGTACCTTAACAAATGAGTTTTTATTCTTAAGTACCAAACTTATAATTATAGAAGTGTGTGGATACCTAGATCTTGATCAACCTTTAAATGAGAATTTAAATATTCTAATGATCTCTAATAATAACTCTAAGAATCTCTCTCTCTCTCTCTCTCTCATTTTTTCTCCAAGTTCTCTTTCTTCCTCTCATTTTTTCTTTTAGTTTTCTAATTACTAACGTTAAACTAATGTTTCAGTTAGAAAATGAATAATCTAGACAAATGAGGGGGGAGGGGGGGAGAGAGACGGTCTCGCTCTCTCTCTCTCGCTCTCTCATTTTTTCTCCAAGTTATCTTTCTTCTTCTCATTTTTTCTTTTAGTTTTCAAAGTACTACTGTTAAACTAATATTTCAATTAGAAAATGAATAATCTAGACAAATGAGGGGAAGGGGGGAGAGAGATGGAGGAGTCTCTCTCTCGTTTTTTCTCTAAGTTCTCTCTCTTTCTCTCGTTTTTTCTTTTAGTTTTCTAAGTACTACCATTAAACTAATATTTCAGTTAGAAAATGAATAATCTAAACAAATGAGGGGGAAGGGGGGAGAGAGGGAGGATTCTCTCTCTCTCTTCCTCTTATTTTTTCTCTCAATTTTCTGAGTACTGTTGTTAAACTAATATTTCAGTCAAAAACTGAATAATCTAGACAAATTGAGGGGGAGAGGAGATGAATCCTTTATAGACTCCTCCCTTAAGGAGAATTCTTGCAAGCCCTAGTGGCCTAGGGGTTGGCCAAAAATCACTGCTCCATAGAGTAGTGTGGAGGGCCCTAATGGTTCACCTTTCTATCTGGTCTTATCCAGAAAACTGTTTAAGCCTAATTTATTGATCTTATGCAGTCTAAAATATTGGTGTAGATTAGGGGACCTAAATAAACCTAATTAGTTCAAGCTCTAGGAGATAAAAGTCCATTTCTAATTTACTTTTAATATAAGTGAGGCTTATACTACTAGTTATAAAATTATTCTACTAAAGGCCTAAACTACACTCTTAAATTAAATAAATATCTTATGATTAAAATTATATCTATTAGATAATTAATATCTACATGTGTATCGTTACATAAATATCGATAATTGGAGCTAGGTAAAATGACCGTTTTGCCTTTCTAATTATATGTTTCAATTCCTTGATACAAAATTATAATGGATGATTAAACTTACAAAGAGTCTTCAATTAATAAAATAACTAATTTTATTAATTATTTAGCTAAGATTTAAATATCCAAACTCCTAAAGCTCCTTAATATGGTATTCACTTCTATATTTAATAGAGATGTGAATTTTATTTATATAACTATATGTTACTAACGCCTATAATAATACATTACCAAAATATTAGGACTTAGATTATCAATTTTTTGATCCGTATATTTTAACATCTCAAATAATTCAAGATATAAATATACGTTCATCATTTGAAAGATAAGTTTGTGAGAATATACTTTTATCAATGATACTTGGGCATATTTCATATAGTCCTTATTCAATATTTTTATTGACCAAACTTTTTGTATATGATCATATTAGTATAGATTAAGACACACTATAAATGCATAAAATCTTGAAATATGATTCAAAAAAAGTATCTAACTTATTGTGAGCAATTTCATTTGATTTAATTAGAGAAAATATATCTTAATTTTAATAAATAATTTTATTAAAACAATTCTCTGATAAATAAATTATGGAATTTTATGACGTTTACTAATGTTCAATAATTGAAATATTATCATAAATACTATGTATGAAATTTTACTTTATTGAATATCTAAAATATTTAATAAATTTCTAAAAATAATAAATATTTTTTGAGTATAATCCTAACACCATCTCCATCTCAACTTTTTTTTTTTTTTTTTTAATAATCAACCAAACTTTTATTTTCTTGTAACCAAAAAAGAAAAAAAAAGTTATTGAAACTTGCACCAACCAATTTGGATACTAGAAACTAGAAAATAATTTCATTATTGGAAACCAGAAAACAAAGAAACTAATTTTTAAAATTTGATTATTGAAAACTAGAAACTAAATTAGTTTTTCTAAATAACCAAAAACAAAATCAAAACTAACAAAATCAAAACTAACAGTAAAATTTTTTAGAAACACTACTATGAAAAAGGTCTTTCACGTTATTTCTCTAAAACAGTGTGAAAGAATTATAATGTCACTTCAAAAATAGCGTCGTAACATGATAAAATAGCCTACCGTATTCAAAAAAAAAAGAAGAAACATAATGGAAGTAGTATTTAATATGGACCACTCGAATAAGGAAATGAGTCTAACGAATTCGACTGTATCTTGGAAAGATTTTCAACCCAATCTCTATATGTATCTCACCGAACCCATCCACAATAACCTCAATTAGTGAAGATCTGAAACGACTGTGCCTCACTACTATCAGTTCTCAGGGGTGGAGCCACATTGGGCATAGAAGGGAAAGTTCCCACATAAATTTTATACATAACAAGTAAATTTTTTCTAAAATTAGTCTTTGCCTATTTTAAACTTAGCCTTTCCTCCCCTCTTCTCGAATCTAGCTTAGCATCCCCTCCAGATTCCCTCTTTGGCCCTCCTCCAAAAATACCACATTAATTTTACTATGATCATGGATACCTATTTATAATGGAAGAGTCTTTGTCGTTTATAATTGCTTGAATAACAAGATACAAATAATTACCAATATAAATGAAATAAATATCCCTTAATGATGGGATAATTCAAATATTCCTTAAATAATAGTATAAAATTGGGATAGTGTTAATTTAAATATAATTTATCTGTCTTCTCGAAAAATCTAGTAAGATATTTTTTTAGAGAGTTTCTCGAAGTTAAGTGAGGTAGAAAGCTCACATAGTACATTTTTGATGCTACTGTCGTATGTATTTCGAAGGTCTTAATGACTTGGTCGCACATTTCTTCTAGTGATTTCCACAATATCATATATTAAGATGATGATCGTAAAAATTTTGAATTATTATCAACTTTATTTTATATTGGTTGATTTATTTTACCTAATAAACAAGTAAATAAATAAGCAAGTAATCAAAGAAAAGAATATCACAAATTTTAACATGGTTCAACACCGACTATTTTAATGTTTAGGTTCACGGGACTCAATTCATATTAAATTTAATAAGAAATAAACCGAATACAATCCAATGGACTTATTCAAACTAAAACTCCCTTCTAGCATTGACGCTTAAGCCTTATAATCTTGTTCTGGTAAACTTCTTCAATAGACTTGACTAGCAAGAATCTTGCTTGTCTTCACAAGTTGCAAACTTCCTGGCTTTTCACAAACTCCCTTCTATCTTTTGTCTTGAACTTAGGACCCCTTCCTTGCATCAAGCTATATCTCCAAGAGATATGTGGTATGGTCCAAGGATGGCAAAATCGATATTTTCGGCAAAATATTGCTCTAGCCATGGTCCCGATATACATATCACTAAAAAAAAATTTAATCAGAATTTCAGGATAATATCGGAAAAATATCAGTAAATGTCGTTATCGGTATCGATATCCAAAAAATTGTTTACAAATCTGCAATAAAAATTGTGGAAAATATTGGTAACATCGGCAAGTTTATAATTAAAAAGAAACATGTTTTTTCACCATTATTAGATCAAGTACAATATATACATAACATATATCTTTAGAAAAGGAGAAAAAATAAAACAAAAAAAATCAAGCACAATAACTGTAGTTAATAGTGACAATAATAATTATTAAAAAATATCACATTATATTAAGCTCTATGTATGCTATTTTTTGCAAGAAATCTAATTTATTTGTGAATTGCTGAACGATATAATATTTCTTAAAGTTTTATTAAGTAATTTTAAAATTTCAGTTAATTATTTGTGATTTCTGTGATTATTTTTAGAAATTTCTATTGATATCACTATTGTCTCCGATATTTTCGTAAAATTGATGTACCGATATTTCCATCGATACCGATATTTTTGTCTCTAATATGGTTAAAGAAAAGACCTAAGATAAAAAACTCATTCTTTCACATAATATTCTCTCGTAATTTTTTCTTTTATCACTTTTTCTTTCCACATTCTCTCTCATCATTTTAGCTCTCCTTATCCTCTCTTTCATTATTTTCTCTCATCTCATTCTCGCTCTCCTCATTTTATCTCATCACTTTCTCTCTTTTTATTTCCTCTTATTATTTTCTATTTTTTAATCATATTTTATTTTCTCATTCTCTATAGCTACTTTGTCTTATATAACTTTCTCTATTTTTATTCTCTCTTATTATGTATTCTCATCATTTTTATCTCTTGTATATTTTCATTAGTTTTTCTCTCTTATATCTTTCTCCTCACTTTTTATTTTTTCATTCTCCTTTATTACTTTCTCTCTCATTATTATCTTTCCTTACTTTTTCTCTTTCCTTATTCCCCCACTTGTCTTTCTCCTCACTCTCTCTTGACTTTCTCTTTCTAATTTTTTTTAACAATATGAATATAATTTTTTTATATTCATCTAATTTTTCCTCTAAAAACTAATTTTTAGAAAATATTTGTTAAACATCAATATTTTTTGAAAACAACAAAAAATAATTTTTATTCTCATCTTTGAAAACACAACTTTGAGAATAAAAAACAGAAAAAAAAATACCAAACAAGCCCTTAGTTTCTCGTAACAAAAGTTATGGAAAATGAAACTTGTTTAAACCAGATACCAAGGTCTAGAAAACTTGGAAAGTGAAAATCGTTCCTGTGTTCCTATTATGTATTTATATAGAAAAATATTTGGAACAAACTAAGTATTAATTTTAGATAAATAGATTTATTTAAAAAGTCATTTCCAACCTAAAAATCATGTAGAATAGTTAATCCAAACTAGAATAAAGTCTTAAAAGTTCGAATTCTAAAAAATTTGATTACTAATGCTGTTGTCATGACGAAAATACATCTGGTAAAATTGACAATAGTGTATAAAATCCAAGAAAAACATAGTTTTTCTTAATCTTTTTTAGTTCAAAAATGTTTTAAGACTCCTAATCAATTTTGAAAACAATTTTACTATTTCTAAAAAAAACGTATTTTAAAAAAATCAAATACTTATTTTTTGAATCTTAGATGTCATTTATCTACAGAAACACTTTGAAGATTACTTTTCAACTTAGACTCCTTTTCAGTTTGAAATGCTTAATACATATATATCTGAAATCTTCATATCGTAATTGAATTTCCCATATTTAATTATCTTTCTACAAAAACACTTTGAAGACTGTTTTTCAACTTAGACTTCTTTTCGGTTTGAAATGCTTAACACGTATATATCTGAAATCTTCAGCTCATAATCGAATTTCTCTTCATTGATCTTCTTATATCGATTTAGAAATGCATATCTTTATCTTTAAGACTCTTTCGACTCTTTTAGAGACTTATCTTGATACACAAATATGATGAATATCAGAATTTAAATTACAATTAAGTTTTGGAAAAATAACAAGATTTTTCCTAATTAACAACTGGCCGGATGGCTGGGAATTCGGATTGGCAAGCAAGACCTACTTGATACTTATATTATTTAAATATTTCGATATTTTCTTCGCCAATATTATCGCTTCCTTTATCATTAAATAATATTTAATAAACATTTTTGTTGAGGGAAATATTTAATACACTTATTAGTTGGCTATTTTGTTAATTTATTGTTTTTTTTCCTTCATCATCAATCTAGTCGCATATTCTGAAATTAATATTTATATAAATCCAAAAACCGTTGTTCTCACGTCTTCGAAAGAAATATGAATCTTTTGGGCATATCAAAAGAAACATATACGAAAATGACCTGTAATAATAATATGAAAATCACATAGATGTTCATGATCATCTCATTTTCTATGCGCGCGTCAATAATAAATATTATCATCTATATTCATTATCATCCAATGTTATACTTTCTCAGCTCCCTTATTTTGTTCAATCCCAAAGAACCTCCAAAGCTAATATTGATCCAACTACATCTTTCTCTATCTCTCTCGACAACACATAAACCAAAATATATTATTCCCTAACTAAATTCTCAAATTAAGATGAATGGTTTCAATTACATGGCCCCCTCTCCATCTGAAATAATTACTAGCACAAGCCCGGAATTCATGAGTAGAACTGCCTACATCATAATATTCTCATTTGGTACTCTCGTATTTATTCTAACCTTCACACTTGCTTCCCACTTGTGTAGAAGCGACGATGTGCCCACCTTTCTCATTCGGCGGAGAGCTTTCCCTATCGCCACTGCTTCAAACCACCCGTCTTCTTCTTCTTCTACGCAACTCGACCATTGGCACTACTCCGTGGCTGGTTATAATAATTATAATGATAAACAAGGCAGCTCAGATCGTGAAGGTCTTGTTGGTAGTTATCCGAAGCTTCCGTATTCCCAAGTGAAGCTCCAATATGGGAACTTAATCGGTTCCTGCAGCTGCTCAATATGCTTGGTCGATTATAAGGATGAGGACATGCTCCTAGTGTTGCCGGATTGCGCTCATTTCTACCACGTCAGGTGTGGTTTCCAGTGGCTTCAACTGCACCCGACGTGCCCCATGTGTCGAAAAATGGCCAGTCCAGTTTCGGTTTCGGTCTCTCAATTAGCGCCTCGTATGCCAATTCCAGAAGATGGATTAGAATTAAGGGAAAGCTTGTAATTAATTGGATGATCATGTCGTATGGTAGTCTTTTTTTTTTTTTCTTTCTTTTTCCTTTTTTTTTTCTCCCCCCCCCCTAAAACAGATTTTTTCTTCAAACTCAATATAAGTAGATTTTTCATGTTGTATATATAGTTTGGAGAAATTCGTGTACTATTAACAAATTAGACTGTATCCTATCAAAACTAGATATGTATTGCATGTTTTTCCAATAATACGAAATAAATTTGAAGTAATATTCTTTACTAGTCTTAACCTTTTCTTCTAAATTAAAGCAAAGTAAGAAAAAAGGGGGAATGACAAAAATCATTAGATTTTAATTGTAAATGTCTCGATATTTTGTTAGGCAAACAAAAGAAAATAATGCCTGATATTTACTGATTTCAGCTCCAAATACTCGTATGAGTTTTCAATAAATAGACTTGTTATTTTCGTTTGTTCTCCCGATAAAATGAATATTTTAATTATTTAATGTGCCCTACATCAACACTTGCACGGTATGTTCCATGACATGATCCGACAAAATAGTTACAGCTGCTTGCTGGTCAGATTAGATCGTATAATTGTAAAACTTTGCAGTTGTCAGTTGTCACGCTACCGTGGAAGGCACTAAATGTCATAGAATCATTTTGCACAATTCAAAAATATATAGTTCCAACCTTCTAAGCATTCATGTCGAGTTTAATAATCACATAAATCTTTCTGAGGACGTCCTGCTTATTGAACAATTTATTTCTTACAACGGCCGGGCAACTACAAATTATAATCATAAACAAAAGCTTAAAGATAAATGAGAATGTGAAATCCAGTGTAAAGAAACAAAACTTGGCACTCAACAATCGAGTATTATTTAGGCTTACCTCAAGCAAAAAACTTCCACTAATCGCTGAAAACTTTAACAAAGGGAAAAAAAAAAAAAAAAGGAAAAAATCCACTGTCAAGGGTTTATTTCCTTTAATATGAATAATTTACATGGATTAAAAATGAGAACAATTCAATTAATACTTAGAGAAATGAAAACCAAATTACACGCAGCCTTCATCATTTAGGCCACTAGATATCCGGTTTTAGTCCAAGCTCTTTCCTTGTCTTCCCCACAAACAAGTCCCCAGACTTGATCTTGCCAGGAATGCATCCACTAATAGTCACTAATGGAAATTGAGCCACACCTTCTTTCCTCCCTAGTGAAATAAGTGCAACTTCAAAAGAGCTCTTATACTTGGCCAACTTGCTCTCTTTTCCTCCCTTCAACAACAGTTTCAAGTTCTTTGCGGCCACTTGTGCGTGTTGCTGTGCTATATACCCTTGTTTCATCTCCTGAGAAACAAATACAAATTTGTCAGACAAGAACTAGATTTTCTGTGTAAATATGGAGACTCATGTTTTAGAGCAGAGAATGATGACATTGTTATGAAACATTCTGCAATGATCTGTATGATACCAGTGAATATGGGACTGGCAGTGAACTTCTTGAAAACTAAAAGGAAAACGAATTAGATTTGAATTCATAGCAGTTCTATGTTATCATCTGAAGGTTGGCTGCTTACACATTAGGCATAGCCTTATAGGAGAGCAACAAAAGATTTGTGTCTTACAATATCAAAGTTCAGTTAATGCATTGAAACACGTTAGAAGGTATAAAAGAAGACCAGTTGCTAAATCTATCACTAAACATATACAAGCAAGCACATTTCTCATAAGACAGAACTCCTGTCATTGATGTAGACCCTACAAATGTAACCACATTAGCAAGGTCACAGCAGTGCTAATAAATCTAAACCCAAACATTAGATAAATGCTTTCATGGGAAAGGGCCGCTTCCTGCTTAAGGCAGTCCTAAGGGAGAAATCTAAACCATAAGTGGTAGCAAACATATGCTTATGTATAACTTCTCCAACATATGGGCACACGGTAAATCCTCCCCTAAACACAACTCAGTTTACTAAAATGTTAGCGCACAACAATAATTGAGCAAAGAGATGATTGCTCAAGGCAACTTCACTACGAAGTGGAGTGGATTTATACATATTTATCATTAATAACATACAGTACCAACTCCACTCTTTTCCATACAACTTTAAAAAGTAATCTTATCTACATTTCGAAACATAATTGTACGTTCAAACATGGCAGTAGGAAAAGGAGATTGAATGAACTTACCTTGATATCTGTGATATCTCCAATGCCAAAGACATTGTTGTGACCCCTTACCCTCAGGTGCTCATCAACCATCAACCTTCCACGTGTATCCAAGCTATCCTTCAGAGTGGTCTCAGTAAGCCAAGATGAACCCACTGGTTTACCCGTACACAAAAAATGGCAATCAGCCGTTATAGTTTCTCCCTTGGACGTTTGGTAAACACCATCAGTTATACCATCCAGATTAACTGATTGATCCAAAAGCACTTCGACTTTCTTTGATATCAACCAATCCAATGTCTTTTGGGAAGCCTTGGAACCAACAAATTCTAGCAATCTTGTCCCACGGTGCACGATTGTCAGCTTCTTCTCCGGAAAGTCGACAGCAATTTCACCAGCAAGCTCCACACCAGTTGGACCACCTCCCACAATCAAAATAGAACTAGCAGACTTAATCTTTTCAAACTCTGCAATAGAAGAAGAATAAAGTTGGCACATCCAAATGATAAACATAACATCAAGTTTAAGGATGCACACCATTATCAAGTAAAAATGTTATTAAATTTGTCCAATATAATTTGTGCATAAAACTATTATCTATTGGAAACCAACTTAGAGTTTTCACATCAATGCAAGCACTGGATGCCTATAAATTATTACTGCATCATCCAATAAAGCAAATCTCAAATAATTGATACTATTATATGCATTTATTCATTCACCTGCTTCGTAATGACTGAGCCTCTCAGGTCTAGTCCTGGGAAAAGAATCATTGTGACCAGTGGCAATAACAAGATAATCGTATGCAAAAGATTGACCATCAGCAGTGAAAACTTCACTATCTGTGACATTAGCTGCAGTAGATGCAATAATCTGCACGTTGCTAAGATAATCAGAGTGATTAATCACCATTCTTCCAGCAAACGATGGCTCCACCATTGCCCTCAAGCTCCCCCATGTAATCTCAAAATACTCCTTCCTGATTCATTTGTCCTTTTATTAGAAAATATTAATATGATATCTAACTTAGATGGAAAAAGGTAATACTATTGAAATTTCTCATTAAGGTAATATGATATATCAAATAAGTATGCCATTTAGAACCAGAGCTTCAAACAAAAGATCTTGATTTTTGTTTCTCTTTTCCTTTTGGTGTAGGAAAGGAAATACCGAATTATTTTCATCCTTACATCTCTATACCAAAACATTTGTCTAAGAGTACTATACACTACTCTGCCCTGATCTAGCCAACATTCCAACCATTTGGGTTCACTGCACATATTTGTCATTGGAAACTAAAGATTAAGTATCAAACTTCAGTATCATCATTCAACCTAATAGCAGTCACCACTAGAGAACCAAGGTTAAGCCATTTTCTTTACAATGTTTCACATCTTTATTTTCTTTCATCACCGACCCAGTTGCCATTTTGCCCCCAAAAGTACATTACAAGCATATATATAACCAAAATCGGGGAAAAAAAAAAAGTATTCCAAATTTAACATAAGATACTGTAAGACATAAAGCTCCATAATTTCCATAACCAAAAAAGAAAAAAAAGTGACATACTGATCGATAAGGACGACATGAGCAGAAAACTGAAGCGAGCGAGCCAGGAAAGAACCAGCCACACCACCTCCAACGACCACAACCCTTTTCTTCTCCGCACCTGAATTGTCCATAGCAGCCATTAAAAATGATGATGAAGCTTGAAGCAAGTAAATTATATTGGCTTGTGTTTAATTTGGAATTTTGTTTTGCTTGCTCTGTGATTTTGGTGACCTTGTTTTGGTTGGTTATTATGGCAATTTATACAAAATAATAATCAAAGAAAAAATTGTGGAAATTATTAGAATATTCTAATTTGTATTGTACGGCCGAAAGAAGGTAATTTAATAACAAAAAGAGAGTGTTTGCCAGTTCATGGCTTGCGCCAGCTTTCCTTTCTGGAACTTGGGTTTTTGGCGCTGTTCCTGTTAACCCCGCCATCAAAATAAATAAATAAATGAATAATTTAGACGAATAAATGCGTTTACATGGGAGTCTTGGGACACTAGTGCCCTTTCTTTTGGAATATCTTCAAGGGAAAGGAAAAAAAAAAAAAAAAACTTTATTCCCACATCCCCCTGTAAACTACATAAATACCCTTATAGGAAACTTCACTTCCTAGCATTACATTACGGTTGAATAAGGATACTTGGTTTATTTATCTAATGTTGAACAAAGTTTGATGACTTCCTAATTAAGTAAATGTAGAAGGTTCAAGACTTGTAATGTTGCAAAGAATTATACATGTGAAACTAATACACAAGGTATATTCATAATTCTTCACAAAATCTAAAATATGTCAACGACCAATGAATGGAGCTGGACATTTTACTTAGATAAGGTTGTAATCATATTTTAATTGTGAATGTTGAATCACCCAAGTGTTAATCTTGGCCAAAAAGCATCAGTTTATATTTGATAATTTGGAAAGAACAAAATATCTTACAATCTTTTACTTTTGTTGAGCTTAGTCTTTTACCCTCACATTTGAAATTTTGTCCACACGTTCCATTTTTACATATGTAGTGTTAGTTTAACCCAATTTCATATATGTTGTCACTTTATCCTAATTAGTGGATGATATTTAAAAAAAAAAAATACTAGTTTACCCTCCAAATATTGAGTGAAGAAAGAGATAAAATCACAATGTTGTTAAATTTACGTAGAAATTCCTAAAAAAACTTTTACAGTTAAAAACGAGAATGACAATGATGAGGAATTTTTCAATAATCTTATTTGTATAAAACAACTTCTATAAAAAAAAGAAAAAGTTTTCGCATCTATACTCACAATCTTTCAATGGTGCAAAGTGGCAGATTTGTAAAATTTGGGTCAAAACAACCTTATAGTTTGCGAAAATAGGGTAAACTAATATTACCTTTGCAAAAAAAAAAAAAAAGGAGTCTAAACTTCAAATAAAAAAGGGTAAACGAATACTTTTAGCAAAAATCATGGGATTATAGAGTACTTAATCCATTTGGAAATGACCACATGAAATTACATTTACAAAAAAATTAGGGTGGATGGGCTAAATTTCAAATGTAAAATGGTAAAGGAGTGCCTTAGTAAAAGTTAGGGCTGTAGAGTATTTTGTCCATTTGAAAATGAGCAAGTAAAATTATAGTTCAAGCATAAGTACCATAATTTAAAACTGAAATTACACAACTTAGCAATTCGATCATGTTTAGCTTAATCTTCAACGGATAATGGCAATGTAACTTCTCTACAAATAAGTTACCAAAAAAATATTTCATATTTTCATACGTATTAAATACAATATATATATATATATATTATAATTACGAAACTCATTATAGGTATTTGATCACAATTAAATGATCGTAACTTCTCTACAAATAAATTACCCAAAAAATATTTCATATTTCCATATGCATTAAATAAAATATATATTTTTCTACAATTATGCAACTCATTATTTGATCATAATTAAACGATCAAAATCAGAATACTCTTTTATCGGGAAACATTATGAATACTTATAAAGAAGTATCTATTTGAAATATATAAAGATAACGTCCTTATAAAATAGGCGTGGATTAGTCTAGATCTGATATTTTTTCATAAAAAATTACAACAAATCTATACATAATCAGTCTTGTAGAAAAATTATTCAATCCAATCTGCACTACATTGATTTTTTATATTTTACAGATTGGATTTAATTGATTTGTTTGATTTAATTGGTTATTTTTAAATTTTGGAACACCCCAAGTTTTTTAAGTCCATTTTTGGTTGTTTATTTAGATAATCATCCAAAATAAATCATCAAAGCTAATTAAAATGGAACTAATAGAATTAATTACATTGCCTTAAAGTGGAAAGAATTCAATTAAGTATATTGCTTGAAGAGAAAATAATTGAAATAATTACTCATGACGAAGTAAGTTGGCTCAAGTGGTAAGAGCATCTACTACTTAGGATATTGGTCCTAGATTCAAATTACACTAAGAATAAGCGTGAAAGCCTATTATCAACTAAAAGTCACAAACGGGTATTGAGCCACACCTTCTTTCCTCCCAAGTGAAACAAGTGCAGCTTCTAAGAAGTTCCTATATTTGAGCATCTTGCACTCGTTTCCTCCCATTAACAACAGCGTCAAGTTCTTAGAGGCTATATGTAGGTGTTTCTACACTACATACCCGTGTTTTGTGTCCTGAAAAACATATCGTGATTTGTCAGCGAAGAAGTTGATTTTCTCCGAAAGGATGGGAGTCATGTTTTGAAACAAATAATACTAACTTAGTGATGAAAGATAGAAATCTCGACTGCTATACAGTGGAACGCTGGGAAATCAGTGAAAATCGGATTTTGCTATTAACTTATAGAAATAAAGATAATCAAAGGAAGTCAATTTTAGATACTGTTGACGGAGGTTTTATCAACAATGAATTTAGAAAATTGCAAGATGTGGTTTGTGTGTGAAAATGATTGATAAATCAAAGCAAATAAGAAGACAAAAATTTTATAGTGATTCAGCCCCAAAAAAGATGAGTCTGCATCCACTGTTTTTCACTATTTTTTGGAGAATTACAAGAGTTTCATTAAGTTTCAAGATCAGAATCGAGAGAGAGTATATAGTGTATCTTGAAGTCAGAATAGCAATACTGAGCTCCCCTTATATAGGTGAGGGTAACTCAATATTTCCTAATTGTGAAAACGGGTAAGTATGTAATCAGAAAATACAATTCAAGTAAGAATATAATTGGGTAATAACTTAAATGGAACAATTGGTCGATCTCCATTCAGAAACTTGTTTCCCTTTCTTTGTAGATTACTCGCTTGATAAAGCTTAATCTAGTTTCTTTTTCATACTGGCCGCATTTAACTCATTCAGAGGAGGTCACACTTTGATCAGAAAAATTCTCATGCGACCGACGTGTCTAACTTGGTCACTAACTTTCCCTTTTTGGCATTGACCAATATATAGGTTTTAGACTGCATAACAACTACCCCCAGCTCCATTAGTTTTTTAGGATAAAATAGAGCTTCCTTCTCTAATAAGTGCGAGTTTAAAAATACGACATTATGATATAATTTAGAAATTCTCGAAGAGTCGCCAGTTCTCAAATCCTATCTTATCAGAACCACGCGTACCTTTTCCTGACAGACGCAATCACATGTCACATTTTCTTAAGAGAGTAGCAAAACTCGAGGAGACTTCTCGGTTTTTTGAGCAGATACGATGATAGTGATGACGCTAGCTATTATCTCAAATCGAGAAGTTTCAAATTTTGAAAAAATACTCATTTAATTTCGAAAATTAACCTCCGCATAAATTTCGGCCATTAGATCCAAAAATTAAATGCCTTGATTTACGGTTGTGATTTGATAATGCTTGAAATATATATATATCACGAATCCATCTGTCTCTTCTTCAAAGCTTCGAATCCTATTGCCTCATTTTCTTCTTTCATTTCTTCTGAAATCTGAAACGTCCATAAGATAGATCCTCTCAGTGCTCTTAATCGCCTTTCAGCTCACAAATTCATCATCTTCTCCGGCAAAGTCATCACCAGAATTCTTCAGGCAATATCTCGATTTTTCAATCTCCGAAAAAAAGTTAGCATACATTCTCTCTCTTATTTATAGAACCATTGTTCTTCGATTTTCATAGGACCAAAAAACTCATATAGAGCTCATTTTTAGAAAATTGAATCGTAGAATCATGAATGGTCTGAACATAAACCCATCTCTATATTCAAATGAATTGAAAAAGGCATATCTCAGAATCTCCCCATGAATTTATCGAATAAATTACTTTAAGATGATTGATAGACGAATCCATAGGAGAAATCTAAGATCTGAACTCTTGATGTTTGAAAACAAAAACTAGTCGAGTGACGAATTATTGAAGAGTTACTCAAATAATTTTTTGATGAATCCATAGATCGATTAGAATAAATTCGATGAACAATTTGTTATCGATGCAATCCTAGGATTTGTGGCCCTAAATTGTTTTCATATAGTAAGGATACCTGATGCTCACATACATCCTATATTTCTTCTTTCAGATGTCTAGTAGCGAGGAACTTAGGGAGGGGAATGTATTCTCAGGAGAATCTTCCTTTAATACAAGCATTAGTTCTATAAATCTCGAAGACTATCTTGAGCCACAACCTAAAATAGAAATAACTGGGACCAGGCAAATAGTCCTCGCATAGGCGACCTCCCTCAAGACCAATGGCCTCAGTATATTAGGGATTCCCCTGCATTCGCAACAGATTATAACTATATAGAGGGAGATTGGTCATGTACCAATATAAAGATGAGTTGTACAACAAACAAGCTCGAAAAGATCATATGCAACTACAAAATCGACGTCCCTCTTCGCCTACTCACAGAGTTCAATCGACCACACAGACCTCCTCGCAGAACCGCCTCATTCTCAGACGCAGTTCTCAGATATGGTGTCCACCTCCCACTTCATCCATATATAAAATCGATCGTTGATTATTATGGAGTTGCCCCCTTCAACTAACTCCAAATACATATAGATACATGGTAGGTTTGTATATAGTATACCATAAATTAGGTCTAGAATCTTCCACTCTTGAAGAGTTCGCTTGGTTCTACTACGTAAAATCGAACCCATCAAATTTCGGCTTCTTCTATGCAAGCAAGTAGTCAAATCAAACAATAAAAACTATCCACGGAGTCCGCAACAATATGGGAAAATAGAAAAATCTATTTTTTCACTTTGACTATACAGATAATGGCTTCTTTCAAAATCCTAGTAGGTAACTTTTAGCTTAGTGCTTTCTCTATATAAATATATCAATCTGATCACATTTATATGTCATTGTAGATAACATGGAGTATCCAGGACTCTCCAAAGAGTAGCTTACAAGGGTGTATAAAATTAACAACCTTCCAATTAAAGAATTTGATTGGAAGAAGCTTGGGAAAACCAAGAACTTAGTTGCTTGCGGACTGTTCCTAAATGGAGCCGCTCTTCCAGAGTCTGCCAACCGTCCGACTAAACCCTCGAGCTCAAAAAAGAAGCAGAGGAAACAAAAGGAAGCGGCTTCTTGTAAACCCAGGAAACGAAAAACACCTGCCACTCCTACTGTCCTAGAACCATCATCTCCAGAAGCTCCATCGCCACTAATTCCTCAGTAGCAAGAAGGTAATTTTTCTATTATTCCTTCTCTTTGTTGCATTACATACCTCGCATGCTAACTAATCATATTTGTACAGAAATGGCAATTGGTAGCAGACTGCGAGCACCATCTTCAACACTGGGGTCAATGGCAAAGTCCAAGACACCAGACAACACACCTTCCTCCTCAATGATAGGGAAAGAGAGGGCCGACATCTCAAATAAGCGAAAAGTCACCTTCGAGGATTTCCCTATAAGCTCAGCTCCTCCTCAGCCTACTAAAAGTGCTAGCCAGCCTGAGCTATCTAAGGAAATAGCCACTTCTTCCGAGGGACCGAGCTAGGTTGACAAGGATGAGGAGCTTTTCGCACTCCTTTGCCAACTGCCATAAAAAGTTGGCTTGAGCGCGACCTTCATTAATTGTTTCATTACTCAGGATGGTTGGGAGAGGATGAACCGACGACTAGCCAAGGTCGCTTTCAGTGCTGCAATGAGGATGTTGGCAAATATAAGCATCTTCTATCTTCACTCTTCGACGTACTTTTCTTGTATTGATGTGTGTTATATTTTCAGACTGCTGCAGGTGCTCTTTTGATTTATAATCCGGTCCTTGAATACATGGAGAAGAGTGAAAAGGTCGAAGAAATGACCCAAATATTCGAGAACTTGGAGAAGATTCACAAGGAAGAGAAAAATTCCTTTGAGTTGGAGAAGCAGCAGCTATGCGAGGATCTAGTCGAGGAAAAGCTCGAAGAAAAAATTAAAGAACTTGAGAAAACTATCTCCGAGCATCTGGATGTTCTGAAGAAGGCGATAGCAGAGGCAGCTCGCAAGGCTATAGAAGAGTTTAAGGCCATTGAAGGCAAGGAGTTCGAAGAAAAGGCCAGTGACATCACCTCGTCGACCATAATATATAATATTTTCTGC
The DNA here is from genome assembly GCA_002914805.1 of Parasponia andersonii. Lineage (NCBI taxonomy): Eukaryota > Viridiplantae > Streptophyta > Magnoliopsida > Rosales > Cannabaceae > Trema > Trema andersonii. The sequence goes on from JXTB01000051.1 coordinate 428,854, forward strand.
GAGTATCCGGATTTCGACTTTTTGATCCTTGGTGAAGATGTGGTCGAGCTTTTCCAGAGGTAGAAGGGAACTGAAGCTACAACAAAAACTAAAAATGGTGGAGCGAGCATATCTGCATAATCATTATATATATTTTTTAATTTATCCTTGTAAAATAATTAAAATACATTGTATTATAATATAAAGATGCATAATTTAACCAAGTAGTCAATCACTAGGTGACTGATCGGTTAAAGTGTTTTGATAGGTTAGGTAGACCTCAAACCATCTCCTTCTTTGCTAATAATTCTAAGCCATCAAAATTAAGATGTCCAAACCTTAAGTGCCAAAGCCATTATGAATCTTTGTAGCAAGCCTTTAGACATTTTGCTACATCTTTTTGAATGTGTAACAAGAACATTCTATTTCTTATCATTGGCACTTTGGTGATTAACTTGTTTCTATTATCTCTTAAAGAAAAACTATTTTTTTTTCATGTGAATATCATAGTTTTTCTCTAAGAGTTGGCCAAGACTCAAGATATTACTCTTCATTTTAGGCACGTAGTAAATGTTTGGAATAAACTGATGTTCTCCATTTCTCAAGTGTATGAGAATTTTACCTTTGCCATTTACTGCTGCCTTGGAATCATCTCCAAATGAAACATTTCCAGTTACCAACTTGTCAAATTCTACGAACATATCTCTTCTTCCACACATATGATTGCTTGCTCAGCTGTCAAGATACCATATATTTTCTTGGCACACATTGGTCTCCTTGTATGCTACAACAACATATCTTCCTCTTGTTTTTTATCTTCGGCACCTTCTTTAGAGCTCTACATTCAGAAGCATAATAACTATATCTCTGATAGTTGTGAGACTTAATTTGAGACTTGTCATGCCAATGTCGTGGTTACCTCTTCCACGACCTCTTGTCAAACTTTCTCATCTATCTTCATTTTTATAATTGTTGTTGAAGCATCCTATTCCTTTTCTTCCACATCCGTGACCTTTTCCTTGGCCATGACCTCTTCCACGTCCTCTTCTATTGTCGGAATCTTCTTCTTTCTCTTGGAGTTGAGCCTTAAGGAGCTGCTCATTGAAATTTTGCATCTTCTTTTTCTTTTCTTCGTGGGTTTGCAAGAAACTCAAGAGTTGTTCTATCGTCATAGCTCCTAAGTCTTTGGTTTCTTCAATGACAGTAACAATATTCTCGAATTTTGAATCTAACGATGGAAGAATCTTTTCTATGATCGTAACATTTTCTAGTTTCTCATCATTTCTCTTCATTTGATTGGAAATGGTTAGAATTCTAGAAAAGTAGTCAGAAACTAACCTAGTCTCTGTCATGTATAATAAATCAAACTCTCCTCTTAGAGTTTGAAGGCAGACTTTTTTGATATTTTCTTCTCCCTTGTATGAAATTTGAAGTTTCTCCCATGCTTCCTTAGCAGAAGTTGCACTTGAGATTTTCTCAAATCCATCGTCATCTAAGGCCTGGTAGATGAGGAAGAGAGCTATTTTGTCTCTCTTTTTTGAATCTTCTAAACTATCCTTCTACGTTAAGGATAGTGTTGCCTTATCTCTTTGCTCTTCATAGCCTTTCTCTACCACTTCCCAAACATCATCTGCTCCAAGGAGGACTTTCATTTTGATAGTCCAATTATCAAAGTTGCTGCCTTGAAGTGGTGGAACTTGAAGAGATGCTAAACTACCGGTAGCCATAACTCTTAACAAAGTGAGCTTTTGGAAATTTCGACTACATAGATAGATCTGGAACGTCGAAAAACCTTAAGATTGACTTGCATATCGAATTGGTCAAAGTCAACACTCAGCCAATGATCAATACCGATCAATAGGTTGGTCAACGGCTCGATTAATAGCTCCGACGGCTTAGTCAATGGCGCGGTCAAATGGCTTTGACGGCTCGGTCAAACGGCTCTGATGGCTCGGTCAAACGACTCTGACTCGGCTCAACTCAGTGAGTTGACTCAGTATGTGGTAGCAAACTTCCGACGACTCGTTCGGACTCTGATTGGGCTGATTTTTGTGGCAACATGTTCGTCTCGTCAAGCTCTTCGATTTGATATGTAATAATAGTATGTTTGGAACAAATGACTAATACTCTCAATCTCAAGAATCATTTTCTGATGTGGAAGATCAGTCAAAGCTGCAACCACAAAATATACTTAGAATTTTAAGAAAACTCACAACCTTACTTTGATACCACTTTATTGGAAATATGAGATTTTTAAGGCTAGAAAGGCTAAGGTAGAAACTAAAGAGAATTTTGGTAGAAGAGAAGAACTTGTATTACTACTTCAATTGTTTCTCTTTTGCTTGATACAAAATAAGGAGAAGAACACTCTATTTATACTACTCCATGGATGATTCTAGATACTCCATGTAAGCTCTAACTACTTAATTAATTATACAATCTATCAAATACAAGAATGCTCTAGAAACTTAGAAATTAAATTATGGGCTATTAGACATACATATACCAAAACAAGCCTAACTCATAACATAAGCCCAAATAACTAAACTATGGCCCAATGAATCACAAAGAAGTTTATTTCTAACAATATGCACATTGGGAAGCTAATCAGAGTAATTAATCACTATTCTTTCAGCAAATGATAGTTCCACCATTGCCCTCAAGGTCCCCCATGTTATCTTGAATTACTCCTTCATGTGTCATTTGTTCATTTTCAATAAGAGATTTCTATGATGGAAAATGTATACCATTGAAATTGAAAGTGTTCTATAGTTTCACAATTTCATCCTACTATCTCAGGTGAGTCGTACGAATAAATAATTATCGGATACATCAAACGACCTACGTTTAGTCGTATCCCAATAAATAATTTCTATCTATGCTCAGTCTTATTCATATATATTAAGGAACATATGCAATGTCAACCCAAAAGAGATTTTAAAAAATATATATATATATATAATCAAAAGTTAAAGAGAACTAATCAATAAATCTTGATTTGTCTTCTTTTTTCTTTTGGACGAAGAAAAACATTAGCCCAAGATTTCTATACTATATGAGATGATCTAGTTAACATCTAACTACTTGGGTTACCTGCACATACTTTGTCATTGGAATCTAAAGATTCATAGTTCAAACTTCAGTACCATCGTTCAACCCAAAAACAATTCAACCACAGAACCAAGTTCAAGCCATTTCTTTACAATATTTCACATTAATATGCCCCCAAATTACATTGAAAAAACAAAATCCACTGTTTTCAAATACCCAAAATTCAGAAGGAACAAAAAAAAATCTATTGCAAAAGGTAAAGGCATAAAGTTCCATAACCTGACTACAAATGCAACCAATTCCACATTTTTATTGTTTGTTTCTAAAAATGAAATAAATGGTATAGATATTCTTTGTCCGTTATTTTTCTTGAAAATGTCACCAAACGAGCACTAATAAATCTCAAAATAATAATAAATCTACAAGAGCGACATCGGCACGTGACTGAAGAGAATGAACGACAATAGAACCAGCGACACCACCTCCTACAATGACTACCCTCTTTTTCTTCTGATCACCACCTGATTTTTCCATTGCTGTGCGGTCTAAAATCCTAAGGTCGCATGAGTATTATATGCGACCTCCTCCAAGAAGGATATATGCGACCTCCTTCGTGGTGCTTATATGCGACCTCTTCCGCAGGTTTTTGTGCGACCTTCTCCATGCAGTTTTCCTTAACAAACAGGAAACCTATAGAAAAAGGGAAACACGAAAATACAATAAAGGAAACCTACAAGAAGAGGGAAACAGGTAAATGCTGTGGAAGAAACCTACAAGGAAAGTGAAACTGAAGACTCCTATTTGCGATTAACTAGTTATCCTTTTTGAGTAGTTATCCAATTATATTGTTATTTAATTTATGTTACCCAATTGTATAGTTACCCATTTATACAATTAGGATCCTAGAGACATAAGAAACCTTGGGACATAAGGTCACTACAATCTATATAAA
>JXTB01000051.1:437668-466342 GCA_002914805.1 Parasponia andersonii
GAAATGAAATAGGAACAGTTGGTTTCTGATATTTATAACCTAAGCACCATTAGATCGCAGCCGTAGATCAGAGGATTCGAATTTTAAATCTGAAGGCTAAGGATTGCGCGGGATTTAAATCTATCCGAAAAGTCAGGATTATTTAAAATTTGAAAAGATTCGGTGACGGTTGGCATCAATCAGGCTTCCTCGAATTTCGCTTTTAGCTACACGTGTTCTGTTCTGACAGATACGCGTGATCTCGAGAGAAGATTTGACGGATCTTCGATTACTCAAATTACAAGATTTATGACGTCATAAGGTCGCATGGTAATTGGAAGCTCCATTTCGTCCTAAAGAACTAATGGAGCTGGGGGGCAATTGTTGTGCGGTCTAAAATCCTAAGGTCGCATGAGTATTATATGCGACCTCCTCCAAGAAGGATATATGCGACCTCCTTCGTGGTGCTTATATGCGACCTCTTCCGCAGGTTTTTGTGCGACCTTCTCCGTGCAGTTTTCCTTAACAAACAGGAAACCTATAGGAAAAGGGAAACACGAAAATACAATAAAGGAAACCTACAAGAAGAGGGAAACAGGTAAATGCTGTGGAAGAAACCTACAAGGAAAGGGAAACTGAAGACTCCTATTTGCAATTAACTAATTATCCTTTTTGAGTAGTTATCCAATTATATTGTTATTTAATTTATGTTACCCAATTGTATAGTTACCCATTTATACAATTAGGATCCTAGAGACATAAGGAACCTTGGGACATAAGGTCACTACAATCTATATAAATGGGGCTCTATGTTCCGAAGAAGGCATCACCAGTTCTGGGCAGAAACAAGTCACAGAGAATAGAAGTCAGAGCAAATTCAAGTTTGGGTAGTCTAAGGCGTTAGAATTCCTCGATAGCTTTTGAGTCTTTCCGATTCCCGGACAAAGTTGTAACCTTGAGTGTTCATCATTATTCATAAAATAGTCAGAAAACAGTGGACGTAAGCTCATCTTTTTTGGGGCTGAACCACTATAAATCTTTCTCTCCTTATTTGCTTTGATTATTTATTTCAATTCACACAAGCCACATCTCTTAATTATTTATAAATTTATTGTTGATAAAACCTCCATCAACATCCATAAAATTCCACGATCCAAGGAAATTCCCAATCAAATTACCTTCTCTTAATTTATTACTATTATTTTAAAAAAAAAAATGAAAGTGGTGATGGTCAAGGGAATTTAGACAAAATGTTGATGAAGAACGTAATGCTTAAAATGTACAGAAAAGATTTATTGCCATCTTATCATTGTATCTATGTGTCTCAATCATGTTTGGATTTATTGTGTTTCTAAAATTCGGGTTGTTGCGCTCAAAGGAACAACTCGTATTTATTTGCGCAAATTTTTGTTTTTCAGCCGTAAACTTCCTCTCTCATATTTCTTAAAAAATGAGGGTTATCAGCAGGGAAAACAAATAAAAAATAAAAAATAAAAGGTCCCGAAATATAGTATTTCTATAAATAAAAAAAATAATAATAATCATATTTTTTGGTTTGTGCAAAATTTTTACTTCTACATTTTAAATCTCTGCAAATTTGTACATTCTGCATATAAATTGACTTAGAAATTTCTCTCTAAATATGTAATCTGAATTGAGAATATTTGATTTTTACTGACTAATATGAAAAATCTGTTGAAAATAACTTAAAATTGTTAGTATAAATCATCCAATTTATACATAGAAAATATAAATTTGTGGAGATTTGACATGTAAAAATATAAGTTTGCACAAGACCAAATTAAAATTGCAAAAGATCACACTTTAGATATTTTTTTGCAATTATTCCCAAAAATAATAAAAAATGATGATAATAATAAAAAAATAAAAAAAATCATCTGTCATGCTTTTTATATGAGATAATCTAAACAAACATTCGGAGATCACAGTCGTCAATTTGGCAGTTTGGCTCAAGTGTTTTTGGGGCTTTAGGCGAATCCTCCAAAAGAGTTTTTTCAAAGGAGTTTGTACAATAATACTCTACTTTTGAGGGTAGGATTTAGAAATTTTTTATTTATTTTATGAACAATTATATCCATTTTTTAATTGTAATAATCAGAGTTTATAATTATACCCTCATAAATTATTTATTTACAACTATTATTATTTAGTTTATTTAATATTATCTCAAAAATTTTTTTACTGATGATACATATTGACATATAACCATTTTGCCTTGATAAATTATTTTTTTACCACTATTATAGATTATAGACAGATATATTATTTATTTTCTATGATCTTTAAAAAAAAATTACAACTGATTCATAGTGACATATTTATCATTACACTCTTGTAAAATATTTATTTACCACATTATAAAGTGGTATATTATTTATTTACTACTATTATAGATTGGTGAATTACTTGTTTAATAAATTATTTACCATGGTTTCAAAAAAATTTACCTTTGATATATGTTGTCGAGCTTGTAATTATGCTCTTGATAAATTATAATTTACTATTATTATAGATTGATATAGGATTTATTTACCATGATCTCAAATAAATTTAGCATTGATATAAGTTAGCAAATTTACCAATATACCCATAGTGAATAACTTATTTACAACTATTATAAAATAATATATCATTTATCTATCACAACCTCAAAAATATATCACTTATTTACCGTAGATATCTACTATTATATCACTAGTAAATTATTTATTTAGCACTGTTATAAAGTAGTATATCACTTGTTTCCTATGACTTAACTTCATATTCCGTTAATTTATCATGTATGTCAACGATTTACCTTATAATTGCTTTTGAAAGGACCTTATAATTGAGTAAATAAGTGTTAAGTTAGTTATTTACTTGGTTTACTTGAAAAAGAAAAAAGCAATTAATTACATGATCTAATATTTATTCAGAATAAAATAAAATCAATAATAATAGTATGTGGTAAATAATGGTTATAACTTTACAAAAAACAGAGAGCCGATATCAACGGCACTCTTTTATACACAAAGTTGGTTGCTTAAAACAATTAAGTGCGTATTTATAAATTAAGCCAAATCTCATAACATGATTTATTAGGAAAAAAAAAAAAAAACATAGATGTTTGAGTATGAAACTAAGCAAAATATTACTCATTTTGCAAGAAATTATGTCTAATACAACACTTCTCTCGAAGATGAAGCATCTCGTGATCATTGATGGATGTAACAATGGCATAATTAGTACAATTTCATTAATTCAAGCTGCACTGTTCCAGTACCTATCAAAAGAAACACCGCTATTTCAATACCATGCTACACACTATTCAGCAAAAAGCAAGAGAGAAAAAGAAATATTTTTGATGAATATTTGAACATTGATAGACCACGTATCAACACAACCCATGGACTTTGATTCCTTTCAACACGAGAAAATCGAAGATCCAGAGCCTCGCAAGAGGGTTGGAGTTCGGAATCGGTGAGTTTCTAAATGAGAAACACTGTTGGTTTCTCAAGAAAAGTGGCGATGGAGAGATCGCTTTTACGTTTTCTCTTTTCCTCTCCGGTCTAGAGATGTAAACAGACGGAGTGTTTGTCACATCGTTCTCGTTATTATTTTATTATAACATCGTTACATTATCATTTAATTTGACATTGAGTAATTTTGAAAAATTTTATTAGGAATCGGTTTATTTATTAGTATATCGAGGTCTCTGTTTATAATTATTATTTTGAATTAATTAGCAATTATATATTAGTCTAAATTTATTAAAAGTTTAAATACATCGAAAAAAATCAAAATTATAATTATAATTAATTTCATAAATAATTTAAAATACATTTAAATAAACTTTAACATGTTAGAATTGTCAAATGTAAAATATTTAATATCAAAAGTTATAGCATATTATTTATTCAAAAAGCTAACACAATCTCAAATAACTCAAATAATATTAGTACATGACTATATATTATTAGATTTTTAAAAAAAAAAAATTTAGTTGAATTATTATTATATAAAAAAAATAAATTTTAACTTATATATAATCAGAGTAGGGTTAGTGCAAACACTTAATCCTAAGTCTATCTTGCTCTACAACATTTTAAATAGGGAATCTTCGCTTAGTGCTACATATCATTTATATCAGTGAATGTTTGCCCCATTCGGGACAGTACACTGTGGTGCACCGTCTTGTTTGGTGAAATTGACATTTCTATTTTGGTTCCATCTCAAAGGTTAACAAAAATTATTAAAAAATTAAGTAATGAAACATAGGCATAAAAGTTAGAAAAATGCTAATTGTACTCTCTTTTTCACTTTTTTTTTTGTATTCTTTTAGTTTTACTGTTTGACACGTAGATTCTACTATAATTTATTATATTATTAAAATATTAAATTGGATAGTCGAACCCTAGTGTCAGACTCAAGAGTATAAAAGAGAGAGAGAGAGAGAGAGAGAGAGATAATGTATTTAACATTCCTATAAAAATTAATCCAAAAAAAAAGAGATATTTAGTAACAATAAATCAAGAAAAGGGGCAAAACTACACAGTTTTACTGTTTGACACGTAGATCTACTATAATTTATTATATTATTAAAATATTAAATTGGATAGTCGAACCCTAGTATCAGACTCAAGAGTAAAAGAGAGAGAGAGAGAGAGAGAGAGATAATGTATTTAACATTCCTATAAAAATTAACCCAAAAAAAAGAGATATTTAGTAACAATAAATCAAGAAAAGGGGCAAACAATGTAGTTTTGCCTTGCTGAAAATTAAAACAAAAAGAATTATTTTTTATGAAAGTTTTTCATATCTAGATGAATATTTTCTTTTATGGATATTTGTTCTGGTTACATAGATATAAAAAACAAAACAACTCAAGATATAACAATAATCTAAGAGAGAATAATTAAGAAATTAAGAGGTAAGAAAGAAGGATATAACATGGAAATTAACTTACCGCCAAGCAAACAAGTCCATCCCAAATAATTTTTCCAAATCAATCTCTTCTTATGGCTCTTTTATCTCTATATTTTTATTGACTTCCCCCCCTCTTTTTGGCCTAAAAAAATACTCTAATAGAATAGGAATTGCAAGAGAGAGCTTGAGAGATAAGAAAAATTAGAGTGTTTAGAATAAATAAATCTCTATTTATAAGTAAGAAAAAAATTGCTTCATAGATTCTGTTAAAGAAGAATGTTAATGTTTTTTTTTTTTTATAAATAAAAAGAGTTAAAAAAAGTTTTTACTTTTCCAGTTTTTTAGATAACATGTACGTTGAATAAATTATGAATGTAGATTCTGAAAAAATTAATTATGGAAATATTTAAAGAAAACTTGTAATTAGAGTTTTTTTTTGAATGAATTGTAATTAGAGTTTTTAATTCTTCAAAGAAAAGATTTTGTTTCATTTTTCAAATATGAAAATGGCTAAAAATGTGTAATTGTTCTAACCTCCAATAATATTGTTTCTTAATATGTTTTTGGAAGTTATTTTTTTTAAGTTAAAATCTTAGTGTAGAAAAGAAAAAAAATTATTAGAGGAGTAATTACACCAAGGAGGAAAATTTGGGGGCTTTTGTCAATATGGACTTTAGGTAAATACCTTAGTTACCTATAGGTTGAGCCGACATTAAATTTGGAAATCTCTATTTTTCTTTATTTGACTTGACTTTTTACTCAATTGCTTCTTTGACAAAAAATTAGAAATTAAGAAAACAAAAGCAAATTCTTCTCCGTCCCCTTCCGTGGGGGGAAAAGAAAGAAAAGACGATTGAAAAAAATAAGAAACAAAACATAGAGATTTGCGAGCAATAGTCACGCCCATATGGGCTCACGAGAATGAATTTTTTGAATGTAAATTTATACTAATATCATTAACCAAACTATATAGGTAAAATTTTATTGTAGATCTTAATATGAAAATCTACAATCAATATGTTTTTTTTTTTTTTTGAATAAAATAGTTCTTACTTTGGATAATACTTGAGGTACTAATTTTTGTACTAAAATTTTAATATCAATACATATAACATACGATCTGTCACTACTTAATTAGTGATAATATTTATTCTATTTGTGATAAATATTAACACATAATTAGATGGTGACAACATACATAACATACGTGTTAGTATAAAAAAATTGGTACAAAAATTAGGATACGTAGTATTATCCTGGTGCTCTCTTTTGTCAAAAAAGACACAGATTTTGTCACGGATAAAGTCAAGTATAAGATATCACACATGGCACACACAAACTTACAACTTACGACTTACAAGCGTAATGCACGGAGGGCAGAACAAACTGGCAAGATTCCATGCCTTCCAAAGCCCCTAGTATTCAGTACACAGTATTTGATAGTACTTTTCAACCAATAAGCAGCGTTGTCAGCATTCTTTGTCATTCTTCCTTTTTTTTCTTGCCAAGAAAAATAAAAAAAATAAAAAAGACAAGTCATTATCTGTTGTCTTTTTTTCTTTTCTTTTTTTTTTTTCCTTCCTGGGCACTGTCCAAATTCGATTAAATAAAATAATCCGTCCAGATTTTAAATCTTGCTTTTTGTCCGCCAATTATATTCTGCCACATATCATGTTTAATAATATCATCTTAAAAAATGAAAGTTTAAATTTGGAAAAAATTAAAAAAAAAATTATGAAATTAGAGGTTTCTATAATTTAAATTTTAAAATTTAAAACATTTAAAATAATATTATAAAATTAAGAATTTCTAAAATTTAATACTAAAAATTAATTTTTTAAATGATTTTAATTAATAAAAAATAATAATATCGTTAAAATTATAAAAAAATAATATAATTTTAACAAAAAATATTATTAAAATCTGTAAAAATAGTATTCGCTAATAATTCTTTATTATTCTTATTCTTATTCTTATTTTTTTTTTTACCAAATAAGAAGAAACCGCATAAATTCACTTCTTCAGTTGATTTATCTTGAGAGATCTTGGTTTGGATTGGACTTTGGTGAGCAGAGCAGCAGCAAAGCTTATTTTCTTCTCGAGAAAATCTCCAGCCAGCCATGGCGAACAAAGTGGACGGCTTCAACTTCGAACAGAGGCACGGCAAAGCGAGGGTGAGAGTGGCCAGAGTATGGAGGAACAGAGACGGACGCCATTTCATCGTCGAATGGAACGTCAGCATCAGCCTCCTTTCCAATTGCGTCGCCGCCTATGATCGCGACGACAACTCCGATATCGTCGCCACCGATACAATGAAGAACACCGTAACCATTCTCTCTCTCTCTCTCTCTCTCTCTCCCCCTAATTTATTGTTTGCTTCTCGAGAAAATGACAATCTAAATAAATAAATAAATAAAATTTAGAAGAAATGTTTGTTCTTTTGGGTCATCGAATTTCATTTCTAGTGTTTTAGTGTCTCAATTATTGATTTGATTGTACCTTACTTGAATTGTGTTAGCTTGATACTAATATTTCTGGTATCTGGATTGATCAAAATCGGTAGTATTTTGTCTGAGATTAGTATACATCATTAATGCCTTTTCCCGATTTTATAAATTTATGTGAATCTGATCTCTGTAAACTCTAATTCTTAAGGAACTTTTTTTTTCCCCTCTTTATAATATTCTTCAAAAAGAAAAGAAAAAAAGAAAAAAAAAAGGTATCAAACTATTCTCGAGTCTATGTAAAATTTTTATTACAAAATGACCATCTTCTATTCTACATTGAGCTACATTGATGGCCGCTCAGTGTAAAAGTAAGGTCATGAGTGTAAAAGCAAAGGTCGCTCAAATTATTTTCTAAATAAAAAATTTGAGCATATGATTTTCCCTCTCTTTTAAAGTCATTTTGCCCAAATACTCACTGTTCTTTTCGATGCGTTGTCTAGGTATATGAAAATGCTTAGTTTTTGTAAAAAGTTATTTACTTAATTTGTGTAAAACTATGCTTTTCAATTAAACAATATGATCAATGGTCTTGTGATTGTTTGTTTCAAATAGTTTTAATGCCATTTAATAGCTAAGTTCCCTGATTCAAGTGCATGAATGGATTTTCTGTGTTAACATGTGAAGACATCAATAAAAAGATATGTTTTGAAAGTTTCAGCACAAGGTGGATTTTTAAGGATTCCCTGTTTTGTTTTTGAATTGAAGCATATAATTGTGTTGAAAATTTCTGAATAAATATGTCGGCATAGTCGAGCGTCAAGTGACATTATGTAATCAATTTGGAAAGACCTAAATGATCAAATTAGCTACCATCTAAAATCAAAATTTGACTGCACATGTGTATGCGCTTACAACTGAAGTTTGTATTTCCTCCAATTATATCTTACAGCAGTAAGGAATTTCTGTTCACTTTTATTTTCAAGGTTACCTGAGTTGGTAACTGTACAGGTGTATGCAAAAGCAAAGGAATGTACAGAGCAACTTTCAGTGGAGGACTTTGCAGTTCTACTGGCTAAACACTTCACATCATATTATCAGCAGGTGAATAGTAGATAATTCTGTTTTGTTAGATTCCATCGTGTGTGCAGTATGCTAGCTGTATGTAACATTAGTATTTGAATTTATGGCTATTCTTTTGAATTTTTAGCACTGTTATGGGTTTACACAAGAATGTTAGTTGCATTAGGAAATGTAAAGTCATCCAAAAGAAGTTATATGATTTTACGTTTTGTCAAATGTTTCTCTCTGGTTTTAGTTTTACTTACAAGCGATTAATGGAAGTCTATGCCATTGAGATTGAGGATGTTCAAACCACAATCTTCTCTCCTCTCGATTCCTTATGTCTGGCAGAGATGGAAAATCATTATTTGACCATGATCTGACGTAAATTATATGGAATAATTTCTCTGTTGTTTTGTGTTTAAATTCCTATTGGAATGTCTCTTCAATTCTTCTTATCAAATTTTAATGTTGTTAGGATATAATATTGTGTTGAACATTTCTTACATTTCGTCAGTTGGTAAAATCTTATACGCGTATGTATTTTGCAGGTATATACTGCCATTGTTAAGATTGTTGAAAAGCCATGGGAGCGTATCTCTGTAGATGGTCAACCCCATGAGCATGGTTAGTTTTGCAATCTCGCATTGGAAAGGGTGGAGAAAAGAAATATGTATAAACTGTAATATATGATCAATTTTTTATATGGGAAATGCTCTCTTAGTTTCTGGGAGGTTTAATTTATGTACGGTTGAAAATGATTCAAGTTAATTGGTTTTGTGACTGAAACTTGAATGATTGCACAAAAAGAAAAAGAAAGTAATGTTGTATGAAATGATTAGAGCGTCAATGATCACTTGTTAGTTGTAGAAAATTATAAGCAGAGTAGCTTATTTCTCACCTGCTTTGGTAATCAAATCAGTAAAATGACACAGATTCTATACTTGCATCTAGTTAATTTTACTAATTTTTATTTCATTACCAAGTCTAGGGTCTATCGTCCAACAGGTATAAAGAATTCCTTTTTTGTTTAGGTGACTTGGTTTTTGATGTAGGACAGAGGTTTCAGTGTCACATTTTTTTGGCTGTGCAATGACCAAGATTTTTGAGAAAGTTAAGTGGTTTAAGTTTTTTCACAGGGGTTCAAAATTGTATCTTATTTTTTGTTGGGAGAAGGGTAGGAGAGGAGGACTATGTAGGTTAGGGTTTGAGATTTCTCTTAACTCTTTACAGTGCCAGTGACTGGACAAGATTACAATCAAGTTGTCAGTTGTGTTCCATTCGGAATTATTTGATGGTGGATCAGAATATTTTTTAATTTAAGGTTGACTTCATGAGGCTGGAAATTGGCTAAAATTTCAGAAATTGTATTTGAAAGCGGAGAAAATTTAAAGATACACTTGGCATCACACCCACTATTATGTCACAGAAATGCTTCAGAGTCCAAAAAGTAGAGCAATATGTCTCAAAGTTCTATAAACTTGTTTGTTAGTTTGAGATGAATATCTTCAAAAATAAATACGTTATACATATACACATATTATGAGCTATATGCTTGGTCACATATATGTGCTTTAAAGCTTGTCAGCCTTTATTTCCTAGTAAACTTTCTGTGTCCATTTAAATGTATTTCATTTAGAAACGAAACAATCTATTCTATAGATATAAGTACATTTAATGAAAGAACCTAAAATTGATCGAAAATTAGTTCAACTTGTAATCAATTATAAATCAAATGGATTGAGTAGTACTTGTCCATGTCTTGATTCCTCATCCTTAATCCTTGTTTCCCTCAACCTTAGTTTTAGTTTTATTTTTTTAATCTACATTTACGACACCCATTAAGTCAAAGAATTAGCTACTCTTATTTTGATTATTATTATTATTTTTTCATATAATTTTAAAATTTCATTCTTTTATCTTTAATCCTGTTTTGAAGGCTTTAAACTTGGGTCTGAAAGGCATACAACAGAGGTAATAGTGGAGAAGTCGGGTGCGCTGAAATTGACTTCTGGTGTTGAAGGTTTGGCTTTACTTAAGACAACGAAGGTAGGTTTATCCCTTTCACAATTGTTATATCCAAACTTTGCATTCAGGCCTCAGTCATGTCATCCTTTCCTTAAGTCAGCCTTCTACCATTTGCAATACTACTTGAAAATAAACGATTGTTCAGCAAATCCAGTGCTCATGTGCCAAAAAGTGTACCAAGAGAGACAAATTGACACATAAAACGTTAATACAGACACAAATGCAATCAGCAGATTATTTTGCTATTTTGATGCACTAATTTATATACTGAGTTCCTCTCTCTCTCTCTCTCTCCCCTCCTCCCCCCCCCCCCTTCCTCTCTCTCTCTCTCTTTTTTTTTTATAATTATTTTATGAAACAGTCTGGTTTTGAGGGGTTTATTAGAGATAAATACACAGCTCTCCCTGAGACGCGAGAGAGGATTTTGGCAACTGAGGTAACTGCATCATGGAGGTACAAATTTTATCCCGTTATGTTGATACAGTGACTTAGGAACGAAATATCAATAAATCTAGCTCTACTTCTTGGTTTCTCCTGTGTAATTCCTGATGAATGTCTTGATTCCAATGAGGATTTCCTCTTTACCCTGGAGGATTGACAGCCATGATTATTTGATACATTGGATGCAGGTACTCGTATGAATCTGTCTCTAGCATTCCTCAGAAGCCACTGTACTTTGCAGAGAGATACCTGGACGTAAAAATAGTATTGGCCGGCACTTTTTTTGGTCCTCCAAAAGAGGGAGTCTACAGCCCGTCTGTTCAAAGCACTCTTTTTCAGATGGCAAAGACTGTTCTTAACAGGTCACTTATTCTGGCACTTATAGCATACAGATTCGTGGTGGTTCTTCAATTTGTGGCAGCTTGTTAAATTCTTGATGTTTTTGCTTTCAGGTTTCCTGACATATCGTCTGTGCAACTTAAAATGCCAAATCTCCATTTCTTACCTGTTAACCTTTCAAGCAAGAATAACGGTATTGTGAAGGTGACTCTTCTTTGCTTCTAACATCTGCTGATTTGAGTAACCGATTAGACAACAGTATAATGAAGACCATTTATGCATTTTTTCATGAAAGTTGACTGAATTAATTGAAAATCTTCAATTAGAGAAGGGGCATCCATGTTATTTGCCCTATGTTTTGTGTATCCTCAAGGTGAAAGCATGTATAGCCGAAACAGCTTTAGATCAGTGTTATAAGATCATCCATACCTTCTTTGTCTTCAAAAGAAGTCAGACTTTGGTATCAATTGCTGATTCACTGAAAGTTTTCAGCTCTTTCTCCTGAGCTTCAGAGTAGCTTGTTATCTTTATTCTAGGAGGAGGAGAAGAAAAGTTTGATGAAGCCCATAGCAGAAAATTCCCAGGTTTAGCTAGTTCCAAGATGTCTTAGGCAGTCAAACCATTAGCTCACGTAGTTAGCTATAGAGGGAAGAAAAATAAAGGAGATACCGTTATTTATTTGTTTTCCTTTCACCAAGTCGAGAGGAGACAAGTTCGATGAAGCTCATAGGAGAAATTATTGAAGGGCATTATTGCAATTGATATTCTTTTGCTTTATGTTTAAGAATTAAAGTCGCAGTTGTGGAGAAATTTGGTCATATTTAACAAATGAGACAATGACACCCTAGCATATAAGCTCCTTTGACTTTCAATATTACTTGCAAATACTATAAATCTCTATTTGTTAAAAATCTTCTCTATACTGTTTGAGTTGTATCTAAAATACTACAACAATGAGATATTTTCCGGATTTTGTTTTATTTATCAGTGTGGATGGGATGGCGAAGATTAAGAGACAAAATCCATGGTATTGGAATATTTAATGCCTGGTATTTGTGATAAGTCTTAATTTGTGCTTATGACAAAGGATTACTTTAAATAATGCATAGAACTAGAAGTTTTGGTTTTACAGAAACACATAACTAATTTTTTCATGTTGTGCATATTGACATATGGTGATATTCACATTAGGTTATGGGAATATGATTAACTGATTCATGGTTCATTTTGACCAGTTTGAAGACGATGTTTACTTACCAACAGATGAACCACATGGATCAATTGAAGCTAACTTAAGCCGCTTCTGGTCAAAACTATAGCAGTTTACCCTTGCTGCTGGAGTACGTAATTGTTCATTCTCACCTATCAGAGGTGAAATTTTCATTTTCTTAAGACTGTGGATGCCAGAATGTAAAAATGGTCACAATAATTATAAACAGAAGTTCATAAACACGACTCTAATTTCAGTGGACAATCTTATGTATCTGACTAGTTTTAATAAACTTATAAATGTCACGTTTGAATTGGCAGTTCTCTGTTATTCCCTCCAGTCCCCCACTCAGTATGTATAATATGAAATGAATAGGGATATGTCGGATGTATGTCATTGTGTGATGTAAAAGTGTAGACGTTATTTATATGTCATTGTGTGATGTATAAGTGTAGACGAATAATAAATAACTTGCCATGTTATTGCCAAACACTTGTGTCAAAGCTTACCTCCAAATATGCTTTTATGGATCCATGAAATGGAAAAGAATTGCTTAGTCCGACCAAAAGCACAGGTACATATGGATGTCATTTCCAAGCTAGCTGGTACATCATGCATGGAATATGAATAAGCGAGTAAAAAGAAGAAAAGCAAAAATCATAATATAAATTTGTCAATATACACCTAGGATATTTTGTTTTAGTGCTTATAATTTTGTTAAAAGGTCCAAGATCTTTGTGAATTATTTAGCTCTTATGACCTTTTGTGCCAGGGTACACTTATTTTTGTGAATTCCCAGAATTGGAATTGTCATTTCCAAAGGTGATTAACTGACCATGCGTAATGGACGATTGTAGTACATGATAGATTATGTGGTCTAGCAGAATTCAGAAATGAACAATTCTAAGTTCTGGCTAGTGTTTTCATCAACTCATTGCCATTTTTAAATTGATATTCTATTCATGAAGATAAATTATATATGTTCCATCGGATTTTCCTATGTAAAATACTTATCTAACATATAAAATATCTTGACACTGACAAAGTCTGGGCTTTACAACACGCCAGTGCTGATTTCTAGTATGATGGCGAGAATACACTTTTAAAATCCTTCTTAAAGCCAAAGAACTCTCACAAATTTTGCTTGAAGAATTTGGCAAAAGTCTTGTTCTAGATAAAAATATTTTTGATTATTGTGGAGGATTGCAGTCTCGTTGTTCAATGACAAACATTTGAATTTGCATAATTTGATTCAATTGGTGGGTGACTGATACAATTGGTACAGTCAATCGACTAATTTTGTGGTCACTCACCTAAATATATAGAAAAATGTTTCTGTACTCTGTAATTTTCAATTTGTTGGATCTAATTTCTCCGGGAAGAAAAAGAGGTTCAAATTTTATTTTAGAAAGGTAAGAAATAAAATGACGAGGTACCCATTTCTTTTGTATCTTTGCCACTTTGGCACTGGTCGTCACAGAGGGTCTTAGATATATTATCAACAAAGCTTTTTATCCGAGTGGAATAATTTTACGATTGGTGCTCTTATATTATAGTTATATTATGTACCATTAACCGAAACTATAAAAAGCCAGGATGATGGTTACCAATGGTCTCTAAACTATCACACTTGTGGTAATTTGATTTTCAGAGTTTCAATTGTGACATAAAGGGTCTTGAAGATTTATAATAATTTAATCTATAAATTGTTTAAATTATAATTTATTATTAAATTTTTGACAAAAAACACAAATGAGAAGCACGTTGTACTATTTGGAAATATATTTTAAAAAAATTAAATTAAATAAAAAGATTTAGAGAGAATAAAATATATATTTTTTGTATTTTTTAGGATTCTTGTAATTGTAAATTTATAGAAATATTTTTTGATTATTCATTTTTATTCTTGAAATTCTTAAATTATCTTTTAAATACACTTTCAAATATCACCACTTTTTTTTGTATGTTTTTGATAAAAAAATTTAACAATAAATTATAATTTAGACAATTGAGTAATTAAATTATTGTAAATTTAAAAATTCAGTGACTATTTGTGCTATTTGTGCCACAAGTTTGAGAACCAAATGATAGTTCGGGACTATTTGTGTCATTACCCTGTAAGGCCCTTAATCTCTAGTCTCTATTTGGGGAAAAAAAAAAAAAAAAAAAAAAGCAGCAGCCCAGCAAACTTCTTTTTCCTTCCCCAGTGGAGCTAATTATTCCCTCCCCAGTCTCTGAACTCATCGCCATGGATTCAAATGAAAACCAGCAACAAGTTAACCAACCAGAGCGAAATCAAAATCCCAATTCAAAGACTCATCTCTTAATTTCAATCCTAATTCTCTTGCTAGCAATAGCAATCTCCTTCAATGTTACCAAAACAGAATACAAACTCCAACTCCTGCGACTTAAATTCTTATCAAACTCCAATCTTTTCCAAACTCTTCTGGGCTTTCTCACTCCTACTCAAAAACCCAAAAAGACCCAAATTCCAAAACCCATTTCTAAGCCTCCATACTGTGTCCTATGGATGGCTCCTTTCCTTTCAGGTGGTGGGTACAGCTCAGAAAGCTGGTCATATATCTTGGCCCTTCATGAAAATATAAAAAACCCACCTTTTAGATTGGCCATTGAGCATCATGGTGACCTGGAATCCTTAGATTTTTGGGAGGGTTTGCCTGTTAGTACCAAGAACTTGGCCATTGAGCTTCACCAAACTGAATGTACAATGAGTAAAACTCTTGTGATTTGTCATAGTGAGCCTGGTGCTTGGTACCCTCCGTTGTTTGAAACCTTGCCATGCCCACCAGGTGCTTACCAAAATTTCAAGGCGGTGATTGGCCGCACCATGTTTGAGACTGATAGGGTGAACCCCGACCACGTCAAGAGATGTAACGAAATGGACTTTGTCTGGGTGCCCACTGAATTTCATGTGTCCACCTTTATAGAAAGCGGGGTTGATCCGTCTAAGGTTGTGAAAATTGTTCAGCCTATTGATGTAAATTTCTTTGATCCACTTCAGTATAAGCCTTTGAATCTTGATTCCGTAGGGAGTATGGTTCTAGGATCACAAACCCGGAATTCAAATTCGAAGTTTGTGTTTTTGAGTGTCTTTAAGTGGGAATACCGGAAAGGATGGGATGTGCTGCTGAAGTCATATTTGGAGGAATTCTCTGGTGTTGATGGTGTTTCTTTGTATCTGTTAACAAATCCATATCACTCTGATGGAGATTTTGGGAATAAGATAGTGGAGTTTGTGGAGAATTCTGATTTAGAAAAACCAGTCACTGGTTGGGCTCCAATACTTGTCATTGACAGCCACATAGCTCAGACTGATTTGCCTCGTCTTTACAAGGCAGCTGATGCCTTTGTTCTTCCAACAAGAGGAGAAGGGTGGGGAAGGCCTATTGTTGAAGCTATGGCAATGTCACTGCCAGTAATTGCTACCAATTGGTCGGGGCCAACGGAGTATTTGACAGAGGAAAATAGCTATCCACTTCCAGTGGATAGGATGAATAGAGTAACAGAGGGGCCTTTTAGAGGGCATCTTTGGGCGGAACCTTCAGTTGCTAAGCTTCGTGTTTTAATGAGGCATGTAATGGACAATGTCGAGGAAGCCAAGGCCCGAGGCAAGAAGGCAAGGGAAGACATGATCAGAAGGTTCTCCCCAGATATCGTTGCCAATATCCTTGCTGATCACATACAAACTATGCTTGAAAACTCCTTTGTATAGCCTCACCTTATAGTCTCAAGCTGTCATACCTTGAACCATGCTTGACTTGGCCTATAACTTGAGAATGTAGCTGCAGCTTACATATGGCTTAGGCAAGTGAATACGTTACCTAGATAGATGACCATATGCCAAGATGTTCAATTTGATTGATTTCTCGTTGTGTAAGAAAATATGAGTGGTTTTTTAAGAAGAATATTCTGTTCACATTTGTGAGGCACCAAAAGCTGCACCAGTACTCAGAGATGTTATTATGCCATTTTAAACAAGTAGATTTGTATTGTCAATACTCCAAAGCTTTCGATGAAACCACAATTTACTTCACTTGTTGGAATGTCGCCTTTTTTAAAATCAAGGACTGCAGTACTTCATAAGCTTAAGGTGCTTGTTACTGAGAAGCCGTCAACTGTTAACTGCCGTCTCGTACGTGTGGTTTACTTGAATGGATTCAAAAAGAACGATGATTCCTTTTAAGTCCAAAGTAAACAATAGAATGAGCTTTGCACTGGCGCATTTCATTCCAAAACTCGTTCTACCCAACCAAAGAACCAAAGGACATTTGAGAATAAGTAGAGGTAAACAGAAGGAACGGAATTGTGTTCTTACTTCTTAGCCACCATATTCTAAGAATTCGTGTTTTTAACTCATTGACAGATTTGCATCTCACCTGTTGGATTATTAGCACCTAATAAGAAGTGCAAGTTTCTTAATTCTTCCAAATGGCCTTTGGTACTAAAGCTAGCATTGATGCGTTCTGAGTCACATGGTAAAATTAAAAGGAAAACCATCGAGTTATCTTTAAAGATGAGCCTTTAATTACAATCAGAGGCGAAGTTACTAGTATTTGTTATTTTTATTTTTGATTGCTGGTGAATTTACAGGAAATGAGATTTATTTTTTGGTACAAGTATAGCTGCTGACCACAGAACTACCAATGAAGTTCAATGACTAGCTAATCAGCACATTAAGTTTCTCCGCTACAAGTTCTAAATGCCCAATTATATCAAAGTTACACAATCAAATAGTATGCTAATACGATAATGACAAATTTGATAAAGATCAGAGTATTAGAGACCTTGGCCACTGGCATCCGTAACTAAAACGGATAACAAATCAGCTTAGTTAATCTTGTTTTGATGATTTGACAAGGTTTGATAAAATTGCAAATGGATTATATGTGCCGCAAACTTCAAAAACTTCGACAGTTCCTAACGCTGAAAACGTTCAAAGAATTTCCAGCATAGCAGCATATGAACAATAGCCAACAACAGAGCAACACCATAATTAGGCTTGTAAACAGCTTCAATCAAATCATAACGTATTAACGTTACAAGAGCAATGTTTCTCAGCAGATACAAATATTTAATATCATGGTTTGCTAGATTACTTTAGCTAAATTTGTGAAACAAAACGCTCATGTATAAAGATATATGAAATGACCAAAATCCCACTCAATGTTATTGAAGATATGGTGTGAAAAATGCTAGAACTTCCTTGTAAACAGGCTTCTTAAAATCAACTGCCTGCACAGATGGTAGGAGAGGGAAAAAAATGAAGTCAAACAAGTTTGTAAAATGCAGTTCTTCAAAACTCACATATAATGGTAAAGTATACACCTACCAGGTCAATTATCTGTTTCGCTGACAGCCATGACCACTCACCAAACTCAGCCTTCTCGGTCCCGTCGCCCAAAAGATTGACTTCTTCATCCTTTCCGGTGAACTTAAACAGAAACCTTTTATTTTTCCCAATACGAACAAATAATTAGTGCTCATTCAGTGTCAATTTATTGTTCTTTTTCATTTAAACAAAATAATGGTTGGGACAAACTCCAACTTTGTTTTTCTTAAGACAAAATGAATGAGTAGCAAAACTTTATACTGAACATGCCCTTAATTTTTTTTTTTTTCAAAGAGTGGGACTTAACTAATGACTATCAATTACTACAAATTTATAGAAAAATAACACACACATACTACCAAGGCTTGAATTGGAGTAGAAACTAGAAAGGTTTTCTTTTATGCTAGAAACAAAGGTTTTTTCCCAAAGTATACTGGACTGGTAACCTAATACCTCACCAAATAAGTGCATTTATTTGTTGAATAGGCAACTGGAAGAGATAAAACAGATATAATGGTTAACATAGGTCAATAATTTAGAAGCTTGCAAACACTTTCTTGGTTGGTTATAACATGCCTTATTTTGACCTGAGACAACGAATTCAACTAATTGAAGACTGATTTCCTGGCTGCAGTATACAAAACATGCAATGCATCCAAACTTAATATGGATGAAATATGATACCAGGCACAAAATAAAATCTGATACTTACCACTTCTGGGCCTGGCCTTTCCAATCTCCTCCCCACTGTTGTCTAAGTTTTTCCCTGACTTCTGGTGGGAAGTCGTATGTCAACCAGTGAGGTACCTGAACAATACAGCCAATAGTAAATACATAAAGGTTCTTAATCATATAATGAGTAAACATAAAAGTCTCCCCTGAGCATTTTTTGCCTAGTGGAAGAGTGGGAAGAAAAGAATATAAATATGATCCATAAACAACAGATACACACAGAGTTATTGCCAAAAAAAGAAGAGAAAGAAAAGAGAAAAAAAAAAAAAAAAAGACAGAGGAACTATATAGAATGCAAGAGGATCATTATCCATTCATTACAATCACATAACTATAAAGCCTAATAATACATTCACGACTAAAGATGAATATAGAATAAAGCTAAAATCCCACCGACTGAACACATCAAAATATATGTGCCGTTAGTTTATAAATCATACACATGTCACAGTCATGAGAATCTTCCAAGTGCTAATTCCATTCCTATTTTTTATTGCCCAAAATTAATTTCCTATTTTGCTTCCTCTGATTTGGTGTTACTGGAAATTACCATTGGAAACTAAACAACCCATGGGAACAAGACACCAAGAATGGGGGAATTGGATTTGGTACCATTGGAAGCTAAACAACCCATTTGAACAAGATACCAACAGTGTGACAGTGGGGGAATCGGATTTGGTACCATTGGAAGCTAAACTACCCACGGGAACAAGACACTGACAGTGAGGGAATTGGATTTGGACTTCCAACAAAAATAATTAATTATCTAACTTTCCACACTCATGTTAATCAATTTGCTTCTTCCAAAAACCTCAATGTTATAACACATACAGACATACAAGCCACTATTATGGGAAACTATAGGTAACTATTTGTCAGAACATTGTCCTCGGGTAACAATGACAAAAGAAAGATACAACAAAGAAAGAAAAAGAATCAGTCTTCTAAACATGTCCCTTTTTTTCCTTTTTCCTGTAAATCCTCCCACTGAAACCCAACATTCGGGAGGCAAGATACCATATTGCTAGGTTGGTCCCCATGAGAAATCAAACTCTAGACCTCATGGGAGAAACCATGAGCTTGACCATCAACCAACCCCTCTTGGCTTCTAAAACACGTCTGTAATCATAAAAATCTACCCTACTATCCTCATATGCCCAACCAGATTCCAGCCTCTACAAAATATGAGAACAATTATCTTTGGATTCTTTACCTATTACTTAGAACACAATCTCTCAACTAGTCCAGCCTACATATCAATACGTAATATTGGTTCTCTGCAATAGTCTGCCCTGTAAAAGAAAATTTAGGTAGCCAATGTCAATTCAAATAATAGAATCAGATTGGAGATGAGCTCTCCGCTTAGATATCTTTACCTCAGTGTGACATTTTTCAGGGTGTTGTACTAGTTTCTACCTCATAAACAAAGCATTCTTATTCAATAAGATGTGTCCTACACTTTTGGTATCAATTAGGTCTGTCCTACACTTTTGGCACCATGCTTTACCTTTAACAATAAGTGCCTCCTTATGAAAACTTCAAATGTATAAAAGTAAGAGAACTATAAACTTTTCAAAATTTTGCTAGTGCTGTGACACGTCAACCAAATAACAGTTTGATACTTCTGCTGATTTTTTTCTTTACAACATCTCAGAGTCTCCTTGAAAGTGGATTTCTAGTCCATCGAACTTGAAAATGACATACCAACTTGGTGAGATTGACAGCAAGAGCTAAGAACCTACTAGGGCCAAGTATGCAGTTGGATTAGCATTTGCAAATACAACTATAATATGACTATTAATGAACTGAAGACAAGGTATATCTGCAATCATTTGTAGGTTCCTATAAGCCTAGAAGAAGTAAGCCTTTCCCAAAATTCAACGAGTTCTTCAATTGAAGTTTTTCTTCTGACTATGAGAAGCAAAAAGCCATGCAAACCTATAATTTATAAATTATTACCGGATCTTTATATCAATCTTATCTTTGTGTTTTCAAGCTATAAGGTTTAATGCAATAACAAGCTGTTAAAATATCTAAGCTTCTATTTTTCCATCAAACTACAAAATTTAATCTTTTCATCACAAAAGTAGGTTTTTGAAAAATTAACCACACGAGAAACCATGCTTGCAACACCAAACAACATACTTTTCCAGTCTTGAACCAAATGCAGTCAAAAATTCATCCAGAACATAAGGCAATATACTCCACAGTAAGTTAGTAACCAAATCATACCTCTGCAAGGATTTCAGCTGAACTCACTCCTGTTTCTTCTCTTAATTCTCTGATGGCTGCACTTCTGGGATCCTCGCCCTCATCAATACCACCCTTTCAGACACAGGTGAATTGAATACTAAATTATTTGTCATAAAATCTTGCGAAACATGAAACCAAGATTTGAAGACATTATAAGCACGTACTAATTACAAAATCAACCATAAGCTCCAATTTGGAAAATGTGACGCTTTTATGTCTTCACATTTTCCGGCTGAACATAGCAGGAAATTTTATTTTTGTGTTTGAATTATCTAGAGAAAGAAATGGATGCACGGAGAAAAAAAAAAGTTCAATATATTCCAGATATCATTTCAAAATCACCAGTCATTACGATTTGCTTATGTATAACGTAAGAGAACACTTCCTTCCATCAAGGAACAGAAACATGAGATGAATGCATTAGTAGTTACTAGTTACTAACTCTGTTTCCAAAAGCCCATGTAATTAAATTGAAGTAACGACTCCAGGGGCAGATTTATGAATCGGTAATGAAAAGAATCATAATGGAAAAGGATTTGGGAAGGAATGAGAAATAATCAAAAACTGAAATATCTCTTCCCCATTGTACTAATTATGTGAGGTATTCACTAAAACTAGTATCCACTGAAACTAATATCCTGAATGTGTAATGAAACACATGAATGAATGGGAAAGGGAAACACTTTTGTATTTCCTTTCTCATTACGGCCCATTACGGATTAGTAGACTTGACCATAAGATTCCATTATCAACCCATCAAATTCTTATGAATACAGTAAGTGAATCACATATCTACAACAAAGTTTAGAGAAAGGGGTTTTCTTTTAGCATAGTTTTTCATTGGAAACAAACAACGAGACAGCAAAATGGTCCCCGAGAAAATGGGCAAGAAAACATTCCAATAAAAAAAAAAATCTACATAATCATACATAAATGAGTAAAGGAGTGCACTGTTCTACAAATTATCAAATTCAATTCTATATCCTAATTTATCCAATCAATAACTCCGGAAATTTCAAATTAAAGCAATCAATTCCTACAATTACCTGCGGCATTTGCCATGAATTGGGTATATCTAACCTTGACGCAGCAAAAATCTACCAAAACAAAAAGAGAGAAATTGATTTCACATTATACTTCAGCTCATAGATATACTAGGTGTAGGAGTACCTATATATATATATATGTATATAGATATATAAGTGTGTGTGTGTGTTATAGCTAGAGGAAAAGAGACTTATAGGACCTTTCTGGAATCGTTGATGAGACATATACCGACGTTTCTTCTATAACCTTCGGGAGGAGCTTCCATGGCGGAAGACGAGGAGGACGAGGGTTGGACAGAGCAAATGAAAGGTTTTTTGGAGAGGAAGAGTGGCAAAACTGTAAATTTAGTCAGTTGAAGAGGGTAGTAGGGGAAAGATAATGGAGAAGGCTTAGGAAGTGGGAGGAGAAGGGTTGGAGTGGGGTTGGGAGTAGGAGAACGGTGATGAAGAAGAAATGGCGAACTAAGCGATACCAATCGGCTCAAGCTTAAAGCCATTCATTCATTCATTCATTCGATTTCCACAACATTGCCATTTGCTCTCTCTCCAATAATCCCACGTATTCTATTTAATTTGCCTTTTTTTACCCATGTTATTTTCTTATTATTATTATTATTATTATTATCATCATTCTTTTCTTTTGCACTCTTGAACTTGCATTACTACCAAGATAGCCTATAGCAATTTTTTTTGTTTTTAAAGAGATTTTACGGGGATATTTAGTTTAGCTTATGTTTTTAGTTTCAAAGAATTCTAGAGATTTGTTTCGATACACTTTTGTTTTATGTTTTTTTTATATTTTTATATAAAATAGAAGGTGTGAAGATCTTTTCAAACAAATTCTTAAGAAAATTCAATTACTCTTTTTATAAAAAATAAAATAAAATAAAAAACAGAAAACAAAATATATCCAAACAAATCCGATAGACTCTTCTTTTAATGAATTTGTTGACATTCTGATAATATATGTTATTTTTTGTAAAAGAAAAAAGAAGGTGGGGAGAAAAAAAAAGAAGGAAGAAAATTACGAACCTTTCTTCAATCTCCCTCTTTCGACTCACATATAAAGCCCAGTTATCTCTTTAAATCTCCTTAAAAAGCTCGATTTTTTGCACATCAAGAGACTTTATACCTAGAGGCAAGCTTGATTCCTATGATATCGTATGCTTTTGAGAGATTTAGGCATTTCGATTAATCTAATATGCCAAATCTTTTTTAAAAAGAAAGATATGAGGTTTGGGCATATTAAACATTAAGTTAGATTTTTGGTAGATAAAAGGTTAAAATCGAAATAAAACCAAAATGTTGTTATTTTGAGATCCATTTTGTGATTTTTTGAGCCAAAAATTGCATAAAGGAAGAAGACGAATAATACAGGTCTCGATTGAACCAAATCAAGCTCAATTGGACTAGAAAAACCAATTACTAAGTACTCAATTGGACCAATTTTGATCTATTTCTCCAACAATATCTCTTGGTATCTCTTTGTATGGATTTAAATTCAAAACCCATAGAGATCTTCTTATCTCATAGAACCTCTTATCATCTAAAAAAACCATAACACTACCAATGTCTCACGTGTTTTTGAAAAATCGTTCTAGTTTCAAACAATCATAGCGTATAAGAACGTCGGACAACTTTGCTTATCGATAGGAATGCATGTATATCTCGATGGTTATTTACAAAAAATTTTCTTATTCTGGTGGTTCTCTATGAACATAAATATAAAATGTAGATAGAATTGATCATATTTTCTCTCCTTTATATTGTTGTTTCTTCAAACTTGTTAGTTATTATTTGGATGACAAATAGAGAACATTAAAATAGTTTAAGAGAAACTGGTAGAGC
Source organism: Parasponia andersonii (assembly GCA_002914805.1). NCBI lineage: Eukaryota > Viridiplantae > Streptophyta > Magnoliopsida > Rosales > Cannabaceae > Trema > Trema andersonii. The sequence goes on from JXTB01000051.1 coordinate 461,327, forward strand.
CCGAAGTTATACGTGTTGAAAAACTAACTTGTAGTGTTTAGGCTAATGAGAAAATTGAGGTTGCTAACTAGTCTCAATCAGAGGTCACTACTCATTCTTGGAAATAGATAGAGGACTGTGAACGCCTTTTATTTTTCATAAATTTTCAATGAATAGAGTGTAGCTTTCAATGCTATATATCTTCTATCTTATTTGATCTCATTCCATTTAATTTCTATTATTATTAACAATACCATATATACACCTTATATAATCTTACTCTATGTAATATCTCTCATTACGAGAAATGAAACATATTAAGTTAATGAAATATGCTTTGGCGTAAATGGTACAAAGTTTCTTCAAAGTTAAAGCAAATCTTCAATTGTACACGAGGGCAAACCAAGCCATTCAATGAATCAATGAAAATAAGAAAATCTACAACATGTTTATTGTGCTCGGACACAATTGATTGTGCCAATGTCATTTTGGAATAGCTAACTTATTAGCTCGAGTCAAAGTAGAAATTAAATCTCAATTTCTTGCAAAAGAAATTACAAAAATAATCACTCAGAAACAATCCTTAATGTAGGATAGTAAAATCTAAACCATAAATAAATGGTAAAACCATGACAGCCTACTTAATATTCATACTATGACATCATAGGATAATCTACGTTTCTATAACACCAACAACAATTTTAGATTTTTAAGCATCACATCAATGGTCCAATAATATATTTGTCACAAAAAAATTCATCAAAAAGCTCCTAAATACATAAAGTACTAAAGGAACAATACTACAATTCTAAAATGTACAATTCGAACTCTATGTCTATAAAAAAACAAAAAATAGCTGGGCCACAACTAATTAGCCATGTAGGCGTAACGATAGTTAACAAGTTAAAAGGATTTGAAGAAAATTAAACAAATTAAGGCGTGCATTGACTATAAAACAGTAATAGCCAAAAAGAATTACGTTCATTCTCAAATATCACATTTGGCCAAAAGCACTAGAGAAATCACACCTGATGGATGAACACCTCCACTATAGCTCTTTGAAATCAACATCATTCGGAAAAGCCATTACCAGTGAATGTCATCAGCTTCACCTGAATTATCTACACTCGTGTAGCTCCCAGATAAATCTTCGGATAAAGCATAGGAGTCCTCCATGGATACAACTCGTGTTGGAAGATTGGAAAATATTAAAGCCTGAAGGCGATCAAGTTTGGCACTTAAACTTAAGTCAAATTTTGTTGGGCCTATTTCAACCTTGATACTCTCTTTTCCTACATTCTGTTTAGCAATTAGAAGTTCATCCATCTTTCTCAATAGTATTGATTCCTAGCTATTGTCTTTCACTCTGTCACTCTTCAATTCAATGATTTGAGAAGAATGAGGTGTCTGGCCATCAACTAAATGCGGCTGCCAATCTTCATATGATTTCTTCTACTTCGTCTTATTAGATTTGGTCTTTTGTAGTACATTCAATGTTTCAGAGGACAAATTTATATATTTAAATGGCCTAGAGGCATTGACAACTTGATGTATTTGCTGGAAATTCTGAAAAATAAATTTCAAAAAACGATTTTTCTGAAAACGATTTCCGCAGTTTTGTAAACAAATCAAGAATGCAGCGGAATAGGTATTTTAAAATTTTTCTTGAAACTTTACAAAATAAAAATGTAGGAACATTGATCTAACATAAATCAATTCATAGATCTTAGTTTAGATAGAACCTGGAAGCGCTTCACAACCATTGAGCCTTCCCATATATTCTCTAGTACCCGTTGAATGATCCGGTGTATGGGTACCTTCTTGATTCCCAACGAGAGATGAGTGAACGATCCGAAAGACAATCTTCCTTCTCCTTGAGTGTACATCTACGACCATGGGTATCTCTCCCTTATCGGCCATAAACGAAAATGAGACTTCTCCTGCGGTGGCTCTCTCGGGGTGGCTCGTCTCTCCCACTCTCTCTTTTTCTCTTTGTCACACGAAAAAGCACAATTACTGTGCATGAGTGGCATGTAGAACACTTCTTGAGAGACATAGGAGAACTTTTCTCTTAAGTATTTAAAGAGATGTAAACCCTAATGGGCTTATTGAGCTCAACTGACCATTCAATTAGTTATTGGGCTGTGCGTGAGCTAGACAGAGAACCTTATGGATCTAAATAGTCTAAGCTCCAATGGGCCAACTACCCATAATTATAATTAACTCTTAATTATGATTGGACCTTATCAATTAATATTAGGATACTCCACGATAGGCCCAATATTGCACTCTAAGACTAAATGTCATATATTTTCTGTGAAGCTAATTAACACTTTAATTAACTTGATCCATTTAGCATATACTATACCTGCAAATATACCCCCGATGCAATACCGTATTAGTGAGGTGAAATTACTGTATTACCCCTCTAGTACATATTTACTTTTGAGTTGCTATTTTTCATCTAATGGATAATAATTGACTACAGTGTTTGTAATTGCCTATACAAATACAGTAAAATTTACAAAGTGAATACCTGGCGCCTGGTTTTTTATTATCCAAGTCCTTGAAAAAACTCAATGTGACATTATATGTATGGTGTCCAAATCATAAAAAACGTTCTCGTCAATTCACAAATCTTATCTTCCAAGATACCGGAGTTCGAACCATATAATCGGAACTTGTCCTTTAGTAAGTCAAAAAGATAAAACTCATGAAAACAAGTCCGACAATCACTAAGATTAAGGTAATCTTGCAATAGTGCTAGATTAGTGAAAAATAGAATACTGAGTTATGGTACTTAACCTCAAATTCTATTTTCACTTGGTCCAGTTCAATGCACTTATAACTTTCTTATAACACACTAGTGTTTCTATCCGAAGTTAGACACTTCGATGATTAGAGACTTTATCAATCTCGTTGAAATAGATAACACTATATTCTATGGCAAAATAAAGTACTCCATCTTTATTTGCAGAATGTAAACTTTTAATTTAGACATAATGAAATGAAAAATTTAGTCTCCCACATGTGAACACTTCACATGAACAATTATTTATTACTCATTATTAGTTATGGAAATTTTTAAACGTTTGCATAATAGAAAACATAAACATCACATGTATATAATTGGGACATAATATGGAATTTATTAATAACAAATAGATAATACTTAAATCTAATAAACATTGTTTAAAATGCCAAACAAAGAAACTGCTTTCTAGGGCATATTCCCAACAATCTCCTACTTGCCCTTTAAAGTAGATGTGATATATCACGTAATCTCATTCCTTCTAGGTGAACCTCAAATACTTTGATTGCTAAAGATGGTAAATGGACTAGTAAGTTTCATCTGCTAAGGTTATCTTACTCACTATAACATCTCCATATTAAGGTTAACACATAACAAATGGTTGATCATCTGGAGTATATTTTCAGATCGAGCAATCGAATTAATATATCTTACATAAGTGAGATCGTTCTCCAGAATAGACAAGCATATAGTTCCTATTTCTCTGAAGATACTTAAGGATATACTTGATTATAACTCTATGTTCAGGTTTTGGATTGGATTAGTAACAACTCACTATTTCAACAGCATAATAAATATCATGCTATTGTGCTAACCAAATTCTTATTGATGATTGTCATCCTATATCATTCCCAATGATTAGTATATCATCAATATATATAAACCAGAAAAATCATTTTGTTGCCCTGAATCTTTTATAGATACAAGATTCGTCTATGTATAGATCAAATTGATAAATTCTAGATAAATACTTAAGTATATAAATTAGATCTCTAAAGTTTCACAAACTTTACTTTCTTGGCATTTTTTAATGAATCTCTCTGACTATATCATTTAGATACAATCATCAAAATTGTAATTCAGGAAAGCTATCTTAACGTCTATTTACTATATCTCATAATCAAGAAATACGACTATGAAAAAGAGTATATGAATAGACTTGACTATAACAACAGAATAGACATTCTTTCTGTATATAATCCTTTTTCAACTAACTTGCCTTAAAAGTCTTTACTTTCTTATTTATTCCTCTTTTTCTCTTATAGACTAATTTACACCTAAAAGGTTTTATCCCTCTAGGTAGATCTATAAGATCTCAGATTCTATTAGAGTACGTAGACTCTAATATGGATTCTATTACCTTTTGCCAAAGATCTATATCAACACCATATATTTCCTCTTAGTAGATAAAGTAATTAAATTCTAGGTTATAAGACTCTTCTATTTCCAAATATTTACCAGATTGTTTCACAATCCTCCCACTATAATGAGGGTCCGATATATGTTGATCTTCTAGTGATTTATCCTTCCTAAATGCTTACTCTAATCTATCTTTTATAGATAGGCTGCTTACACCATCAGTTAGTTCATTAAGAAATAACTTACTTTGGGGTAGTAATAATGAATAATTGAACAACAACTTAATCATAGCCAAAAGTTTTCACTGTCTATGAGATATTCCTAAGAATTCTTTATAGAGGTATTCAATGCTTCGATCCAATCGATGAGTCTTTATGCTTTTCCTAATTATCTTTTGGTTCTGCTTTTAATTCTTTGAACTTTTCGAAAGAATTCAATTAGTAGTCATATTAGATAAACATAATAAAATTTTTGAATGATCATTCATAATGATATATTCAAAACCTCATTGGGCTTGATTGCTCAAGGGCCTGCAGACAATAGTTTATACTATTTTTAAAAAACATTCTTATACTCTTAGATCTTTTCTAACAAAGGACCTTTTTGGTTATTTTACCTTCCAGATAGGATTTGCAGATTGGTAAATGTATGACTTCTAACAAGTTTAGATGCCTATCCTTAACCAATCTTTGGATCATATTTAGGTTAATATAACTGAAGTACAAATATATTTTATTCTTAGTACTTACTCATTTTCTTATGAATAGATTGATCATGTTCAATCTCATCATTATTAGTATTATACAATGAGAATAATTTAGGTCAATAAAAATGTCATTTAGTGCAATTAAGAATATTATTCTTTC